>BMAC01000358.1:506980-537569 GCA_014905375.1 Phtheirospermum japonicum | reverse complement strand
ATCTTATGAGCACCTACTTATGTATGTCGATATCCAGACACCGTGATCGATGAGACGCGGTCCACATACACTAAGTACTAGTCTTAACGGGAAAGGCCTGTATCCTCATTATGGCGTAACCCTATGACTAGGAACAAGTTCGACGAGTTACATTACGTGCTGGATTATCTCACGGTTCTGCTAGACCAATCCACCGTAATAAAGTAACTTCATCAGGACCATACCTATGCAACTAGCATGGGACAAAAGATATGGAATGCCAATATGTATAAAAGATATTATTACGAATAAAAACGATTGTATTACTAGAAAATGGTCAGACCACAGCCACAAGTTGGCTTGTTGGTCACCCTATTCTAACAATGATAACCCCAGGTGGCACAATTGGCGACCTAATAGATTCAGGTCGCATGGATTGCGACCTGATAGGTTCAAGTCAAGTGAGTACCGACCTGACAGATCTCAGCATCAGAAGTCTGCATGGACCTACATCACTTCGGATGACGTCAGCCCTAGCGTAGTACAATCCAGTCTGCTACAGCTGTCAATAGTACTGTAGCAATGCCAGCCACACGATCATAACTAGCCATTGTCATATGTACTGTGTCAAATCTGGCCATAGGATTCAGGGCAACCCTAGTCAGCTATGTTGCCATATATAGCCGTGTATTTCATTAATGTTATGTATGAAAAAGATTATCAAAATATATACAGTACATTCTCCTTCATGATAGCTCTCATTTTATTATATCAGCTCACCATGAGCTCGTAATTTTTCTTTCAATTTGGATGGGAGGACTTGAGCAGTGGTGATTGATCCGAATTTGGTATGTGAATCGTAATAGATATGAGGTCAAAGGGATTCATGATCTTGACCTCAGATATACGATGATTGGAACATTGAATCGAAAATTCTGACTTCAATCCAAGAACATTGGCGGTGAGACGGTTTAGATGGCCTCAACATTATTAAATTCCGTCACGATGGAAGATGGTCGACGACATACAGTGTAGTCAACCTTGGTGGATGTGGGCGAACGAAAGGGACATGCTGGATTGTGTGTGTGTTGTGTGTGTGAGAGAGAGAGTTTGAATCTGATTCAGTTTTATGCTCCCTTCCATTCCAAATATAGGATTGGAGACAATAATACACATTAAGAAAATATAATAAATATATTTTCAGATTGTGATTTTTTTCCATTCTTTCTACGTTAGTAAGCTTAACAATATGATTTTTTTATCTCAACATATTTTATCTTATATTTTGATAAAACTTACCTATTATAAACATTCATCGACTGTCGAGACTAATTGTAATTTAGTAGTGTGGTTGTAATTTTATACTTTTCCTAATAATTATCGAAAAGAAAATCGGGAAGGTCGAAAACCAACCTGTCGATAAATACTTCTCTTTCTTTTTTTCTTTTTATTATACATCACAATAATATTACTGACATGAAATGGGGAAGGGTGGTGAAACCACCATTTCGATAAATATTTCTTACTTTTTTTTCTTTTATTATACATCTCAATAATCTTCATTTTATTGGTTTACCTGTTTCATTCCTAATTTTTTCTTATGCTTTTGCTTGCTTATTTATCATTCCTACCAATTGTTGTCATTAATTTAATCGCGTGGTTTATTTTCATCTTACCAAACTATCTCACATTTTCCACATATTTTGCTTGCAGACTATTATGTAAACTTACACAAACATTTGTTATGTTGTGGCCGAGTTTCAAGCTGCTTTTATGACTCAAAAATCTAATGATACACGGATAATTCAAAATATGATATATTGTCGTGTCGTATCCCTCGTGTCGTGTCCTGTTTTACGTTATAATTTACATGTCATAAGTGTGTCCGCATTTCGTGTCACGAGTCCAATTCCCATATCGGTGCAACCTAGCTCAAAATCGTGAATCCGGATTTGTGCTAATTCAGACCCAATAACTTCTTACATGATATTTACTAAACTAATTATAATTATTTCTCTATTTTCATTTTTAAATATATTTAAATTAATATAACTAACATAATAACATCATCCATTTTTCATGATTAGACAAATACAATGAAAATTATACAAGATTATTCATCCAGGATTCTTCGTAAAGGGAACTAGACAATCCTAATGGGTAGGAGTGAAATTTACTATATATATATATATATAAAAAAAATAAAATTCATGATAAGAATTAGAAAGAAAAAGTGCAACTCGGCAGTTTTAAATTATTCAAAAATGACTACTTATGCTATACTTTAAAATGATTGCAGCTTGCACTCTGAATCAAGAAAATGGCATGTAATGTAATACATATAGGTATTCAATATTCTGATTAGAGATCCACAAATCAAACGTTAAGCTAAATCTCCTGACGCCTATCATTTTATTTTTTTGCATCATATAGCTTCATGCAATCAATTTGTAAAGTCACTCTTGTTATCTTTTCAAATCGAGGATTTAATATTTTGCAAAACATAATGGAAAATTCATGTTCCAGCATTTTAAATGAGCACTTGTACCTGAGAAATAATAGTAATGAGTTTACAACAATAGTTATGATCGCTATTTTATTTTGTGTATTTTTATATAATCGTAAGTTTATAATGTAGAAATGACAGAACATAAACAAAAATAAAATATATAAGCTAATTATATCTACTCAACAAGAACAATAGCAAGATGTAAGAATAGGGATTTTCAAATGACAGAGAGATATTCCGGGATTTGGGCGCACAAAGAACTTTCAATGATAGTCATTTTCAATCAATCAAATATTATTTGAGATTTAATTCACTACATAAGTCAATCAATTGTAGTTTAATCCTCATCCCGAAATGATTAAATTGTAGATTCTAATTATGAAATAATGTCTCATTTTGAAATCACATTTAAAACTCCAAAAGATTTTAAAGATTTAAAACTTCACTCGTAATTCTCAAACTACTCAGTCTATTGATGAAATCCTAATTGATAAATCTCATCTCTCAATTGTTGATTCAGCAAAATTAATAGTTATAAAATGTTGTCAATCAATTGCAACTAGATAAGCATAATATGGTATTAATTAATTATGCAACGATGTATTCAAACATAAAAATAGCAAAAGGATCAAACTCGATTGGAAAAAAAATTAATATATTAATTATTCATTGTTTTCAAACCCCATAATATAATAATGAATTTAGTTAGATATAACCAAATATTCATCTAGGCAATTCATCGAAAACTTCATGTTCATAAAAAAATTAAATAAACAAGGTAAAACCGTAGGATTGAATGGATTGGATCATTCGATTTTTCGTGTTCTTCATGTTTTCCTTTCCAAACTTGCTACAATTCTCTCAATCTTTCTCTCAATCACTCCACGTGTTTCTCCTCTCTTTCTGATGTATTTGGATGATTTTCCACCCCCTTTCCCCGTATAAGTGTAAGTCAAATCTACTCCATAAAGTCCAAAAGTAATGTTTTTGCAATATTTTTTGGGCCATCCACGACCCGGTCGCTACCCCTTGCCTAAGAACATCGTTCAGTAACAACCGAATTCGCAACCGCGACCACTGACAGTTCTATGACAGCTCACATGGTTTTCGTTATAACTCCAAATGACAAACCATAAAAAGAACTGTAAATCCAACTCAATTTACTTTGTGAAAATATGTTAAATATATTTATATTTCAAGTGATGTCAGAGTTATGAGCTTTTCACTACCCGTGTCTTGCAAAATTTATCGAATCTTTCGTGAAATCTTGTCCGATTGGACTTTCTTCGCGCACACAAAAATATTGAATGTGTATAAGTGTGAAAATGCATACTTAATCTGATTCAGATGTGATAAATTTAAAATAAGTATGTGATAACATAAACGCTGACTTACCCTAATTTCAAATCTATAAAAAAAAAACTGATGGTTTAAACAGAGGAAAACATAAGGTGACAAGGAATGAAATGTATAATGTGCCAAGAAAGCTTGACATTTGGTGTTCACAAGCTCAACAAATTGAACAATGTAACGATCGAACTCGGCTAAAAAAAATTAACCAACCTGGAAAGCTGTTCAAACCCAGTTCAAGAATGGAGCAGATGAACTTTGAACAAGTTGATGGCGAGCCGATCTCAAATCAAATACCAAACTACTCGGATTGATTTACACCCCTACTAACGGTAGGCTAATAACACAAACAAAAACACATCGTGCACGAGCTACCACCACGCACTACTAAACACATGCGCTCATGCGCTACGCAAAAATAGAACAATACAAGAACAACCTAAAACCAAAGCAACTTTGGAGCTTGATTTTCAATATTGCAATAAATACATTAACTCAAATTAGCGTGTAGCCCACAAGACAGAAATATGTTCAACATCTACTAAGCTACATTTTATACAAGTCAAAAGAATAAAGAAATAAAAATAGAGGGAACAAATTGGTATACACTTCAAATAACCTTGTAAAACACAAGGAAAAATAAAAAGGATGCAAAACTAAATACAAACTCAACACAAATTTTACAATCCTAGGCACCCTTTTTTAAAGGGGAAAAAAAAGAAGAAAGAATTAGCTGATTAGTACTGATGGAATATACCAAATATTATTATTACTACCTCAGAAGCTTGGAATCAAGACTCGTAGAATTTGACTCCTCGTTCGAAAGTGGCTTCACATACTTTCCGAGGGCTCTTTGATGAGTCCGTTTTCTTATCCGTTGGATTTTATCTTTGCTCTGTTGTCTTTTCTTTTCTTTCTCTTTATTTCTCATATTTCTCTCTTTCTCATACATCCCTTGCCAGAATATCTCGCCCGTCGACGGCCAAAGCCACCGCCTTTTGGGCCGGTCCGAGTCGAACTCTTCGGCCAAATCCTCGTCCATGGTCTTGAGAGTGTTGAATTGGAACCATTTGACCCACATTTGACCTTTTCGGGTTTTGAGGTCGTGTTGTTCTTGCATGAAACCTGTCCTGGGGTCCACATACACGATTCTTCTCGCGCTGTGGTAGGCCCACACGTTTACGAGCAGCTCGAGTAAACGGGAGTAGCAATGCTTGTCCTGCCGATAATGCATGTGATCAACATGTTAAAAGAATATGATAATTTAAAAAAAAAAAAAAAGTTGCGGTTATAGCATAATTACAAAAGGGTCCATTATCTTTTAAAAATTACGAATTACCTCCTTGAGTTTACAGAAAATACAGGGGCAGTTTTTTGTAATTTATAATAAATGAATATAAAGAGAAAAGAAGCAAAAAACTTTGATATCTAAAAAATGACCTAAAAATGATACCACTGAGTTTGAAGTGATTGCAAAAAAAAAAAAAAAAAAAAAGCTAAAAGCCCCAAGGTTTGATTTCTGAAATGTTTTTTGCTTATAAATGGGGAAAATATAAGACGGCAGCAAACCTCAAGGGATTTTTTGTAATTTCAAAACTTTTTTTTTTTTTTTTTTGTAAATACCCATGGATTTGAATGTTTGACCAGTCAATACAGAGAAGAGTGTGTATATATATATACCTTGGATAAACTGAGATGACATCGCCCGTATTTCATGTGATCGTCATAGAATTGTGTATCAAGTGCATCCACAAACATTCTGAAGATGGAAAAAGATTGCTTTTTTGTTACGTCATATTTACAAAACAAAAATAAAAAATAAGAAAGCGGTGGGTATAAAGGATAAGTTCTTAAACCTTGAGAACATTACAAACTCCACAAAGGACTTAGTCGGTAAAACCCAAGAATGCATTACTGACCAAGTGCCTCCTTCCGAGGGCATTTTCGGAAGAGAACTCAAATTATGCTTTACGCCGTACATCTGTTTCAGTGTCTCAGAGAACACGAACCTATTTTAAAAAAAAAAAGTCAAAATAATTAAATTGGAAAACTGAATAGACCTTATAATCCATTAATCATAACATTTTTCACTCCAGTTCGTGTCTAATGAAATGCTACGGATAAAGGGGGGGGGGGAAACTTACTGGCAATTTCCAGCATTTATAGCATCACAAAATGACCAAAAATCTTGTTTCGATGGGTTTCTCGGGTCCATGTCGAGACGGGCCCAGAAATACAAGGTGTCCCCGTGCCTTCGGGCCTCGATAGCATCCAACAACGATTTTTCAGCAGTTTTAGACAAAGATTTCTGTTAAAATTAACCGTTTTAGACATCGAAACAGTATTTGTTAAGGAAAATCATGCATAACATGAATATCGACTGTTTTTATCCTTTTTTAATTATTTTTCCCTATACGAATAATGTTGTACCATTTTTGCAGTAGCTCTCCAAGATTGAAATCCTATCCAAGCATTTTTATGTATGCGGTCGATCCGATTGGCGATTGCAAAAAAGGCTCCATATTCCCCTAAGGCGTCCCGATAGTAAGAGTTACTCAAGAGTGAGAGACGAGAAGGCGCATCGATATCATCAACTCCTTGCCTTCGACCTTTAGTAGACTACAAAACCCAATTTATACATTGCATCACATTGACAGCCCAAAAAATATTAAACAGCAGCAAAAATGACGAATTCTCAATGAAATTCACAAAAATAAATAAATAACAGATATTTTTTTTTACAAATATTTCCAATGTTATGGCCTAATTTAAATATTGAAAAAGAAAGAAAGAAAAAGCCAAATTTCAAAATTGCAAAACAATCCCTGAGATTTGTTAAGAAAAATACAAACATGGGTTAACTTTGAAAGATTATTAGAGTGATTTTTATAATTAACATTAGTTTGAAAGAAATTTGCAAGTAAATGTAAATATGAGTGCATTGTTAAAATACGCACCAGCCCAAGCCCTCTATATAGTGAAGTACGGTGCAAAAACGGCCAGGTTCCAACTCCATAGTAAGGTTCGTAAATACACAGTGGCTGGCCCGTCCTTTCGAGTTCCCCTTCGTCTCTTTCGTGCAATGACCGATCTGCCCTTCTGGCATTTCGATATACTTCATCCCATGTTCCCCGAGGTTGATCAGTTCTATCCTTCAACTGTTTTTTTCCCCCAAAAAAACAAACATTAGGTTAGGAGAGATAATTACAAAAATACCCCTAACGTTTAGCCTTATTACATAAATATCCCTTCTTGAGGGAGCGATTTGTAAAACAGAAAATATGACAAGGGGATATTTGTAATTTTAAAAGATAACTATTTTTTAAGGAAACATTTCCAACAAAAAAAAAAAACATTAGGAGCTTGAGTCCCTCCTTATTCCTTAGAGATGATTACAAAAGTACCCCTGATGTTTAGCCTAATTAGATAGATACCCCTCCCTTGTGGGGGAAGCAATTTGCAAAATAGAAACAAATGTCAAGGGCATATTTGTTATTTTTGTAACTAACCCTAAAAAATAGAGAAATACTGATTCTAATTACCTCATCATCCTCTTTTCTCTTTCTCATAGTAATTGTATCTATATACTTCTGCTCTTCCCATATGGTATACAAAAACGTGTCATTAATAGCAACCAAACCCATAGAATTATCTCCATTGCTGCGGTTAAACTGCTTTTCGACCCTGTCCAAAAACTCAGTACCGGCTCCGTACGGAGACTCAACACCCGTAATAGCTTTGAAACGACTCCATTGCCATTCGGCTTTAAGTTTTGTCGAAATATTTTTGGCAGACTGAGGAAAAGCAACCTCGGAGGGGAAATTGAGAACGCTTTCGAGTAATGACGCGTATCCTTCAATGGTTTCGGATACCATTAAGTTTTTCGCAGTATGTTTTCCGATCGACGCGACGTTGCGAGCTAAAAGGGAGATTTTTCTGTTGGAGACCACTTGAGACGAGATTTGTGTCAGGATATTCATGTCCTCCTTTGGAAAAAGATAGCCGTTTACCTTGTCGCTAACCTGGGATTGTCCATAATATTCAATCAAACTTTAAATTACAAAAGAAAAAGAAAAGGCTAACTTTCAAAATTACAAAAAATACCCAAGATTTTATTGTCTTACATTTAACCCCTCATAAGCAAAAGCATTTCAAAACCCACCTTCACATTTATAAAAATATTAGAGTTAGCTCCTTAGTTTTAACTTTGAATCAAACTCAGGGGTAGTTTGGTAATTTTGAAAGTTAGCTGGGTATGTTTTGTAATTAGGTCAAACCTCAAGGATATTGTTTGTTGTAATAATAATAATAATAGAAAAAAATATCTTTGAAAATTACAAATCACCCCTTGACTTGTATTTCTGTTTTACAAATTGCACCTATTGAAGGGAGAATTTGCTAAACACTTGTATAATCACAAACCTCAAGGGTTCCTCGTAAGTTTGAAAGATAAGTAGAATTTTATTGTAATTAAGCTAAATATCAGGGTAGTTTCTGTAATTATCCCATATTATAACGTCTCATACTATAATTAAACACCTTGGTACAGGTTTTAAGCTAAGAAAAACATGCATTCGATTATAAATGAGCAGCTAAAGCAGCTAACTTGGGAGCTGCCAATAAGAGAATTTCATGAATAATACATAATAAAAAATACCTACATATTTACGTATCGTTGGTAAATCTGGGGCTATTATAGGTTTCCCTAAACACATGGCTTTCAGCAAAATGTCCGGAAAAGAATGCTCTTCAAGGAACGATCCGTATATCACAAGATCTGAAGTACTTATCACAGTGTCAGTGTTTTCGTTAACTGCAACATGCTTCACCGTCTCCTTTGGATATCCCAATTTTAGTGCAATAGTCTGTGGCAAAATATTCGATACATTAGCAGACCAGGATGGAAAAAGAGTAAATTGCAAAATTGCCCACAAATGTAGCTTAATTACAGAAAACCCCATTTATCATTTAAAATTACCCCCCCACACACACAACAGATGAAAATTTAAAAAATGAATAGGGTTAATTACAAAAGGTACCCCCAATGTTTGACCTAGTTACAAACAACCCCAGCTAACTTTCAAAATACAAAAACTACCCCCGAGACTTAATTGTCATACAATTACCCCTTCATAAGCAAAAAACATTTCAAGACCCCCTTCACATTAATAAAAATATTACAGTTAGCCCCTTTGTAACACTGAATCAAACCTCAGGAGTATTTCTTGCAATTTCAAAAGCTAATTGGGGGTTTTGTAATCTGTTCAAAGTTCAAGGGTACTTTTTGTAAGTATCCCTAAAAACAAATGTATAAAGGGTATTTCTTATATTTAAAGATAACTGGGTTTTTGCAATAAGTCTAAACCTTGGTATCTTTTGTAATTCACCTAAAAAAGCAGAACTACCGTAAACATATAGTTGAGAGGGTGATAAAAAATAAAAATTACGAAATGTTCTCACCTCCACAATTTTGCTGTAGTTACCAACTGAATTGGCAGCGGAGACGATGATTTTCAGACGAGAACTTGAATCGTCAAATTCCGCAAGAAGCGGGTGTAATGCCTGTAAGACAAAGGCATGTTCGAGCCACATGCCCTTGTACGATAGTTGACTTCCCACAACTGCAACAACAAAATCATTTGTTTCATACCCCGTTTCGAGACGTCGATTATCTTTAGCCGAAACCGATTGCCTATCAGCTTTCCAAGCTTCTTCGGGAGAGCCCGGGATGACAAAGTAGTTCCCGGGATCACACACCGAATAAGCCATCTGAAATATATTTAATTAAAAAAAAATTAAGTGTCAGTCTAATCACAAAAAAAAAAAAAAAATTATTATTAATAATAATAAATAAATAAATAAAAATAAAATAATAATAATAATAACAACAACAACAACAACACAACAATAATGAAAAGCAAGTTTTTACCGGCAGAATATAATTTGGGAAGACAATAACAGCAGCTCGGTTGAATAATTTTTTCCAGGTGTCAACTAGCTCACTATGGCCACTTGAAACGTATTGTCTCAGTCGATCGGCGAGTGTTTGTTCGTGGATGGTCCATACAATATGGACATTTTTAAAAGGCTCCTGCATAAGACTGTAACAAGTAAAACCTTTTATTTTATTGACGAGGGATAAAATCAACAACAAACGGCAATTAAATCTTCATAAGAAAGAAAATGATTCAGAATAAGAAATAAACTACAGTTTGCAATATGAAAAAAAAAAAAAAACACCTCATACATTCCACACACACAAAACACATTTTTCAGCAAACTTTATAAATTCTATTTTTTTTTGAATAACTATATATTTTTCTATAATTTATTAAATAATAATTAAGAAAAAAAATAAAACTTGTAGTGAATTTGAATTTTTCACAAACAAGAAATGCCAAACGAATGGATTTAAAATCCATCCATCCAAACGCAGCCTTACAATATTTGATGGATTGCAGAAAGAAGTGATGTTACTTACCAAGATAAGAACTCCACGGCATTAAGAGAATTCACAAGTACGCCATCATAGCTGCAAAGCATAAACACAAAATTAGAATGCATAACATCAACTTTTTACCTTCTTCACCATGCCACAAAAATATTTTCACTATGAGCAACCATTGTAGCTCAAATCACTTGAATAAAATAACTGGTTACTCTGTAGAAAATCCATATTAAAAAAAATGCAGCAAACCACACCAAATAATAAAAGTTAAGTAATAACATTCCCAAAAAAAATTCAGTAAAATAAGAATAAATACTAAAAATACGTTTCATGAAAAAATTTCTCCAAAAGAACAATAAACCTTAAAGATTAATTCAAATACGAGCAAATTATTATTGTAGAGGAAATCAAGAATCAAGATCTTGCAATAGCTAACCACAATCCTAAAAATTCAGAAATTGTAACAGTTGAAACTAAACAAAACTAATAAAAAACTCATATGAATGAAATATCAAGGGCAAATACGTACTTTAGCCAATCCACACCGCACATCATGTTCTCGTCCGGCGTGTTGACACTAAGAGAAACTCCAATATCTCTCCAGACAACATTTGCCGGACCGTCCTCCTGTGAGAATACCTGCAAAATAGAAAATAAAATAAAATAAACTTCATATGCTAGAAATTAACTCCTATTGCCCATCTTACTAAATTTTGAAGTGATACATATACATGAAAAATTATCGCGACAAATTTCGTTGAGCAACTAACTAATTAGCAAAAAAACAAAAAAAAACTGAAGTAATAAAAGTACTTGATCTTGGCAAAAATCTCAGATTGTATGTGAATTTACATTTTTTCTAATAATAAACAATGAAAAATAACAAATTAGTAAACAAACCTCAATTTCGTATCCAATTTCCAGCAATGCACTAGCAACTGTCAACATTAGTATCTGATGTTGATCAATTCGCAGATCTGCAAAAACCTACAAAATAAATTAAATTAAATTAAAACTTTGAATAATACCGATTGAACTTGTGAGCTACTAGCTAAAATTCTACACACACAAGAATCAATGCCAGATTACAAGAAACCCCAAATTGAAACGAACCAAAACCCACAAACAGATTTTTTTAACTGAAATTAACAAACTAAATTAAATAAAAAATCTTCACAGCGCTTACCAAAGCAAGCTTTGGTTTTCTGTACCCAAATCTCGAACCGACACTTTCTCTCACTACACTGGCGCTCTTCTGAAGCTTATCCATGATTTTCAACGGCTCGAATTTCAAGTCCTCGCCAAAATCCAACTCTTTCAAATATGACAAATCCCCAAAATTCTGTTCACCATATCTCCCAAAAAAATCATGGGTTTTTTCGAGTTCATCAGATTTATTATTTCCATCCTCTGTCACAGAGCCAGGCAAGTAGAAAATCTGGAACAGAAAAACAAAGAAGAAGAAAACAGCCACTCCACAAATCAACTGCAAATAGTCAATCTTCTTGCAGAGCACAAATCTGGCAAATCTTGATCTGCTCCTATTACTATTAAAACTATTATTATTATTTCTAATAGATGAAGATGAACGCAGCAAATGGTGGTCCCTTTTCAATGGCAGCCCACTTTCAAGTGAACCCATTTACACAAACTACACTCCCATACAGAAAAAAAGCTAAAAATTCAATCTTTTGTAGCTCTGCGCAAAATTCAATCTGTATATGTGTTCAAATAACTGTAGCTGTACGCATATTTTACCGAGAATGGGGATAAAAAATAGAAAAGACAGCTCTTTTTGGGATGATGAGATGATGGGATTTATATATTCTATTGGTTTTAAGTATTGAGACCAAGAGTGAGAAAATATACGACCAAATCGGAGCTTGTAATATTTTTTTGCCTTTTTCTTCTTTTTCTTTTTCTTTCCTTTGAAGTTTGATGCAATAAATCTTTTTTTCTATATTAATAGAATTCAAGTAAATGCCTGTGGTTAGAGAGAGATAGAAAAAGGATAGAGATAGAAGAGGAATAGATTATTAAGGGCATGCGGGTTGCTGACCTGGCAGTGTAGTCATATTTTGTCAAAGATATATACACACAAACACAATCACATTATGTGTGTATAGGATGAGAGAGGAAAAAGACTGTTTTTTTATTTTTATTTTTGATTTTATTTTTATATGTAGAGATTAAACAAAATAATCCCTGATGCACAGAAGGGTTTGTCTGTAAAGTAGGTTAGAAGGTTAATTAATTAATTAATTAATTATACTTATTTAAGTAGTCAAATCATGGTCATGTTTTTTTCTCTTTTCATGTTTTCTTTGTACCTAATCTATTATTGTGAAATCCAAAACATGGTTTTTATTTTTTTTATTATTTAAATCTTCTTAAAGAACTTGAAAATTATAAGGTCCAAAAAAAAAAATTTTTTTTTTTTTGGTCAGTTGCAATAGTTAGTGTTAATAATCTTTAGGATTTGATTTGGAATCTATTGAAGTAATTCAGATAATTTGTTGACCTATATTACCAACACGGATTTTAGCATCTTTATAAAGGTCCAAAACTCTTTATTCATTAGATTTCACCCTCAATCAATACACTACTACTACTAGTATTTAATTAATATAAAAACTTGTATACCCAATTTCAGTGATTTGACTTACGTAATAAAATGGAATAAAATATTTTCCCAACCAATATATTTTAAAATATTTCATCTAATTTTCTTTCTTCCGTCAAGATTAAGTGTGCACTTTTGTCTTCTAAGGTTAACTTAGGAAAAAAGACATGTTACATGAATTAGATATTTATTGGTATTACATATCCACCAAAAATAAATATAAGTAGCACTACTTTTAGAAAAGATTATTTTCCAATTCTTTTTTGTCATCTCAACTTAATATTTTGATCCATTAGTCTACTTTATTAATATTTTTAACAAAATGAAGACCAAAATTAAGTTCAATGATATTTTTTTCAAGAGACAAAAGTTCATTATATGTAGTTTCATTAATAATTAGTAATGCTTAAAAAATAAAATGTATGTACATAATTTTATTTCATCTTTATTAATTTTGCGATGACAAAGTGCAATATATAAAGGTTGGTATAATGTAAAATTCTTATCACGTGACAAAATTTCAAATCGGCTCCAGAAAGTTAGAGGCCCTAAACAAAATTCTCAGTAGTAATTGTATGAATAAATTTTTTATTGAGTAAACAACACTAAATGCTATTAATAAATAAATACACAAGATATCATCAATATTCAATATTTTCACACAATCTATACCTAAATTCGTTAAAATATAAGAAAATGTAACATTAATTGAAATTACTCCGTGTAGTTTTCAACTAAATCATTTAAATCATTGTAATCAAGTTTATCAACTATTTTTTAACTGATGAAATCATCAACCAATTTGATATATTACAAATGGTGATGTGTCAGGTTAATTTTCTGATTTTCAAAAAAAAACAAAACAAACTTAATTCTACACCTTGCAAGTGATCTATATTTTTTTATTTTTTTTAAAGCTCAAAAAACATATATACTATGAGAATTTGTGTAACCACCTTTAAAAACCGGCTTAAGAATGCCCAACATAATATTGATGGAATATTTCGTCATTGATTGGCTATATTATTATATATATAAGTATAAAACTCACAAAGTTTATAATAAGTGAATAATAAAATAAAATTTAGATTAAAAAATGCACCCCAAAGTAAAAAACTGTAATTTAAGATTGCAAATTTGATAGAGAGAGAGATATTTGCTACGTGCATTGTGAAAGTCATTTTCAATATTCAAGCTGTCAAACTTTACCCTACAAAAGAAAACAAGAAAATGAAAGGGGGTTGGTTGAGGTGGTCATGTCAAAAGGGTGATCATAAATCATATTAATAATGGCTTAATGATATTATCGTCAAAACTAATGCAACAACCAATGCATGAACCCCATTTGCACAATCTTGCATAGATTTCGTAAAATGTTTCGTTGTAAGATTATTATTTGTGCAGTTTTTAACCTGACACTAAATTTAGCATCTAATAAATAAATATTGACAATTTAATTCCTCATCCAAGCGTTTGTAGTCCAACGGTTAGGATAATTGCCTTCCAAGCAATAGACCCGGGTTCGACTCCCGGCAAACGCAATCTTTTTTATTTTTAATAACTATTTTGTTTTTATTTTCTTCAAAAGTTTCCGATTACATGCAAGTTGAAGCCGGCCAAAAAAAATGATAAACAGAATTTTTTTTTTGATATATAAAATTAATTCCCTTAATTCTTGTGGTGCAACTTGGAACTATTTGAATTTTTTTTTTCCTTCAAAAATTTCTCATTACTTGCAACCCTGAGTCACAAAATCTCTGTATGAAAAGGTCAATCTTGCTTCGTGTCTATTTTAGCAAGTCCAAATTTCAACCAAATATCTTAATTACTCTAGGAATTAGATTTCTCAAGTGCTTGCCCTTCTCACACTTGGTATTTAATCTGTATTATATACTAAATTATATCAATGCATCTGCATTTAAATGAAGAAATCGCATGAGTTGAACCAAGAAACACAACAAAACAACATGGAAATTGTACATATGAACTTGTAAGTACTAATAAAGAAACCAAAACAAAAAGGGGAAAAATAAATCGATATTCTGCTGCTTTATGAAAACTGAACATGAAATAATTACTTGGACATATGGAAGCTGACCCACCAGAGTAATCGGCGAAGAGACCAAAAAAACAAAAAATGAAATTAGAATTATTTAAATAACTCTTACAGAAGGTTCTCAAAAGTCAAAACCACATTTAACTAAACACCCAGTGTGTATGATGCTTAAGAAATCCAATAATTGCATCATGTTAACGAATAAACAAAAGTAAGACCACATTAATTATGGAATTTCCGAATCAAATTGCTGTTGATGAACCCACATTATACAACAAAGCAAAAACGAGTAAAATTCAACGTGCTATATGTTATATGCTATGTTGTGAGCTTTCGCCTCATAATTTACAAGTCCTCGGCCTATTCATCGCCATCGGCATCATTTTCAAGCCTCTAATCGCAGACGAGCTTATACTCGACGTCAGAATTATGAAAGTCGTCACAAAAAGGCTCCTCCGACTAATTATAATCTGCCAAGTGGCGACTCGGAGGCGTAATCATCAACCAACCAGAACCCATAATCACGGAATCGCTTAATCTTCTTTTCAGAACCAATTATGTAGTTATTGTGGATGATAACATGCATTCCCTTGGTTTCTTTTACCCACGTCTTGTTCTTGAAGTATAAGCCACCGGTTGGGAACGCTTTTTGAGGTAGAAGGTACACATCGACCTGAAATGAGATTTCCGACATTATGAATAGGTTGTGAGGGAGGATTTACAAAACCCGGGCACGACGATGAACTAAAAAGAGAAATGAGGCACACTCTTATTAGACAACCTAACTGTTAGGCAGGTCCCCTAAAACTAAATTTTAAAATAAAAAATACGAAAAACACAAAACCCTCAAAAATCCGAACTAACTGAGAAACTAAAAAGTGAAAAAAAAAAAACAAAAAAACACACACACACAAAAAACCAAGAAAAAAAAAACTCTAAGAAAAACTAACTAAAAAAAAGAACCATAAAATTATAAAATTCGGACTTTGGCTAATGGAATGTACTCCGTTAAGAGAGTGTACACAAGTTTTTGTTTTTAAAAAAAAAAAAAGAGGTTTGCCAAGTATAACACATCAAATAGCTTTCCAATTGTAGTGGCCTACTCATAGCTATAATTAAGCGATAGATTGCAATTAATGGACTTTATCATCATGCATAATATTCTTCATGCTCATATAGAATTTTGGCTAAGCCGCATGATTTAAGTGAAAAAAGAAATCAGTTTATCCAAAGGTATGAACATGTGATGTCAATCTCATATGCAACAAGATGAAGAAATAAAATATACAACATTTCCTGAATACAATTCTCTCGAAATTGGATAATTTGAGCAAGCATAAGTTAACCTCGACACAGAGAAGCAAAATTGTAAATTGACAGACGATATCCCTCTAGCAGTAGCATTTAAACAATTTGATAGTGTAAATAGTGCAAAAACGGGCTCCACCAAATGCTTAAAATGTTAAAAAGGTAATTCAATTGAAGATACTAAAATCTATACATATATAGAAGTCAACATACAAAGCTATGACAAGTGTAAATGAAAGCTTTTACCAATTACGTTATTATGTACCTGCCCAGCAGTTTTATTCAACGCCCAATTAAATGCAGGCTGGTCGTTGGCTTTCTTTGCTCTAGACCAAGGCTGATCCTGTAGTTCTTCGATCCACTTCTTCATGAGTAATTTTGCTCCATTGGTGGGGCGCAGATAAATCATGCAGCTACAGATGTAAGTGCGACCCTTTTTCCCAGGAGGCGGCAAATCGTGAGAATGATCAAGAGGTTTCACCTGGAAGTTTCAACGGTGGCAGAAAAATAAAATCATTATTGAAAAAATAATAAAGGAGCAATGGTTCTGTTAAGCAAATATCAATGGTCGAGCAAATATATTCAATCTGATTGAATTTAGAATTTATTCTGTGGTTTAATTAGGAGTTCTGAAGCCATAAATGAGGCAGAAAAGAACATAATCAGCTCTCCCATCCATTCTGTCGGATTATCTCTTTTCTGCAATATTATATAGCAGTGATTTTGTCACCCTTTTTTTTCATTAATTGATCCAGATACAACTAAGTAAATGAAATTACAAACTACACAGCATTTCTTGTGTTTTTGTATCGATCATCCAATCTCTCTTAGCAAATATTTTTTAGGAAAATGGATCTCTTAGCAAATATTTTTTACTTCATAGACCTCTTATATACATGCTTTACTTTCCATATAAATAAACTTTGGATTGAACTGTCAAATTAAGAGGCCACGAACAAATGGCAGATCAACAAAAGGATAAAATTAAAAATCAAAATAAGAAATCAAAATCCTCAAGTCATACTGAGAACCAATCCTCGCATTAAAGAATTTGCATAAAGAAGCAAATGGCATACTTACATAAGTCATGTCGTCCATGAAGTACACATCATGCTCGCCTTCCAGATAAGGAAAGGGATCTGCCAACCAAACCATATCGACATCATTGTACATAACGTTATAACCAAGCTCCAAGATTTGCAGGAGATGACGAGGCCTTCTGGCTGTAAAATTGAAGAAACCCTGCATATTACCCAACATAACTGAATTACAAGAAATAAATAACACAACGAGAAATGGTAGCTCTAAATACTCAGCGCTTGCAACTTTTCGAGAGTTCATCAAGAATAAGCAACTTACGCCCTAGGAAGCTATTAACTATTTCTTTGTCGACCAATCTACGACCAAACCACAAATATCTAAAGATAGGTCAAACAAAGTGCAATATCGATCAAATTGTATGACATGTTGATCGCTTATCATAGTTATTGTACAATCATGCATTCAAAGTTCAGTATTTAACACTCCACAATTCCAACACCATAAATAAATTAATTAAGTCTTCACTGTTCCAAATCAAGATCATTATTTAGATTCAACATCACAGCATTAATTTCATTGATAAAATGCAACTTCCCAATAAATAAATAAATAAATAACAAAATATCAGATCACCAGAAAATCCACAAAAAAAAATTACCTGAGAACCAAACTTATGAGCCCCGGCCACCTCCAACGCAGGAGGCACCAAAACCGCGTGCCCCGGCCACCGCTCATTCACTTTATCAAGCGTGGCATAATCCTCCGCAATCACCAAAACCTTATCCTGCTGCTTTTGCCGCGAGATGCTAATTAGCCAGTTGTTCAGAAACGGCAAGTAAGCCTCGCTGACCGCACACACGATCAGCGTATTGTTCCTCGCCACGTACGCAGCCGCATCGGGGAGCTTATAGGCCCGCCACTTCGGATCGGAGCTCCAGGAACTGAACGAGAGTAGGGAATTGGGTGACCGCGCGTACGGAGAAAGCACGCCGAGGATTACCAGCAGCGAGAGGAGGAGGAGGAGCACGGCGGGGCCGCGGCTGAGGAGAGAGGCGGAGGGTTTTTGTTGGCGGGATCGAGGGGATAATTCGTGAGAATCAAATGAGGGACTGTGGAGTGGCCGTTGATGGAGAAATGTGGACATCGTATGTGATGTTAATCGCTCTTTATTACATGTGTTATTTAGGGATTTTTAGTCATCTGAAATTCAAGTTACGAAGCTATGGAGGTTTAGAGATAGAGAGAGAGAGAGATCTCAGGTGAAAGAAGTTGCCGACGGTGAGTAAATGGACGGGAAATGGGAATCAGTGGACAATGGGCTAAGTTGGATAATTTGATTATGGGCCAGCCCGATAAAGCAGGTATTGGGCTGTAATGAAAACTAAGGGACTAGGGCAACCCCCTTTTTTTTTTTTTTTTTTTTTTGGTAAAAAGCTTTTTTAATCCCAAAAACGCAAGGTTCAAAAAGGCGTGAGGCGTGGTAAGGCGGCAAGGCCAAGCCTCAAGCCTTGAAAGCCTAGGCGCGCTTAGACGAAGTCTAGGCGTGAAAAGGCGTTGTCAATTTTTTTTTATTATTTTATTTATTATATTGTTAAAATTAGTAAAAAAAAATATATGTTTAACAAATCTGTCTACATATTTCTCGATATAGTTAGGTAAATACTAATTATTTATACAAAATCAACGTACTATTAACAGTCTCATGTAAAAGAATCATACTTTGCAAATTATAAATTATACTTTTAATGTATAAAATCATACTTTGCAAAACAAAAATTCACACTTTTTTGAAAAGTATGAATTTCACAAAAAAAAAATGAATATTTTACTTTAAAAGTTTGATCGTATTCATAAGACGCACTTACACTAGTTTTTGCGAAATATTAATTATTTGATCATTTTTTAATGTCATATAAATTTTGTAATATTTGGCTAAATTTAAAAAAAATCAGGTTATTCATCTAAAAAACATGCGTCTTTTCACGCCTAAGCACGCCTAGGCGCGCCTAGGCGGTCAACAAAACAGGTTGACCGCCTTTTTACACGCCTAGGCACTAGGCGGGGCGTTTTTTCCCGCACCTCACGCCTAGGCGCGCCTAGGCGCCGCCTTTGCCGCCTTTTAGAACACTGCAAAAACGTACTTAAATTTTTTTATTTTGTTGTTATATTGTTACAGGTTTACTTGTATTACCCTAATAACTGGGAAAGCGAGCTCTATCAAAATTTGAGTGTCATTATTATTATTTTCAATTTGTTTCTGTACTTTAATAATTGTGAAGTGAACTTTGTCAAAATATATGTTATATGTCTATATCTTGCTCTTTTTTTTTTTTTTTTTGTCAAAAAAAAGCAGTTTCTTTTTTTTTGTTTTTTTTTTTCATTTCGCAAAGGTAAATAGAAGAATTCTTATTCTACGTATTTTAATTTTAAGATCATTTCCTTTTGAGTAACTTAGTAGGAAATGAAATTGGAGAGTTGGATTTTCGAAATGAAATAACTAAAAAATTGAGTCACGCCAATTTAAATTATTCCAACTTTTATGTTTTATTATATTATTATTTTTATTTTTTTAATTTGTTTCTATACTCTAATAATTGGGAACCACATCAAAATATTTGTAATTTTTATTTATTGTTTCTATTTTGTTCTCAATTTATTTTTATACCCTAATAATAAAAAAAATGAACCATATGAAAATATGTGTTATGTTTATATATTGTTGTCGTAGGTTTATTTCCAATTTGTTTGCAGTTTGCTTCTATAAAACTGCTACATTAACTTCAATTAACACTTAAGATCACACAAACACATTTAGTTCTCTTAATGAAATTTCCTTAAAAGGTATAAAAAAAATGTTAGAAATAATTAACACATGAGATCTTTCCCATCTTTCTCTTAATGAAAGGTATAAGTTGGAAATATAAAACACTATATAATCAAATAGATTTTAATTTAATCAAGTAATTTCTTTCGTATTGACATGGATCACCCATGATGAAACTTCAATCTACAAAAGTAATTTGATGAACTCATGCCAAAAAATTAATCAAATTGACTTCAAGCTAATATTAAATACACATGACTATAATTTCTATAGTTTAGTTAATACGAGTTTATACTCTTTCTGCGTAAATTGAAAGCATATGTTCAACATACCTCAAGTTCGCAAGTCTTCAATTTTCGTTCAGTAGCAATCTTGGACAAAGCATACACATAATAAACAAGTGAGTGTGTGTGAACTTTTCAATAAATGCCATTAAATCTCAGAAAAAAAAAAAAAACCACAAAAAAAAGTAAAAGAAGTCGGATTGAACATGGAAAAGAGATAAAACTTTACAAAATTATCCTGTACCGAGTTTGTTGGAATTTTCTCATCCTGACGTTTTAAATTCAACCATTTAAAATCTTATTTAATTATTATTAAATAACTAAAACAAAGATTATGCGCACCTTCGATTCTATTTTTTTTTGGGTTTGATTTTTCCCCCAGTTCCCGATGTTCATTTTTAATTTAAATTCCTTCATTAATCAAAGCTTTTGTTCGTCTCCCAACTACTCCCTCCGTCCCACAAAAATAGTCCAATATTTCATTTTCGTCCGTCCCACAAAAATAGTCCAGTTACTATATTTAACATATCATTAATTTTTCATTTCCATACGTACACTTAATTAATATTCTTAAAATACTAGTTTTCTACATAGTAATTGAAAATTGATGATTACAATGTAAAATCTTACAATTTCAATAACAAATATACTAATTCCAATACTGATTTCTATAAGTATTAATTGACATTAATAAATTCAAGAAGGGTATAATTGGAAAATATCAACTAAATTAATAACTTAACTATATAAACTAATTATTTCTTAATATGTGTGAAATCAACCGCATGACTATCATTTTGGGAAGGAGGGAGTATTAAGGTTTTTTCTCAATTTATCATCTTTTGGTCTGTATATCCTCATTTTCAATAGCTGTCCGGCAATAATTTCTTTAATCGGTGTTCATTTGCATCATTTTCTCATAACCAGTGGCAGGGCCAAATTTTTAAATTTACCCAAGCTAAAGTATTTTTAACGCAAACAAAATAATATAGAATAACACTAATAGAGTTTTACCCTTATCTTGTACAATCGCAATAAGAAAAAGGAAAGGGGGATTTTGCATAAATCAAAATAAATAAGCATGACAGCTTTGCTAAAAAAAATAAAAAAAATAAAAAGAGATAATCAAGTAAGATGATGAAATCTCAAAACAAACACTTATAAGTTCACTTGATAACAATGCAAAGTCCACTAAAAAATAATTGTGAGGCATTGAAACTAGAAGAGATTCATCAAAAAATATGGATAAACTGACAAAAATCTTCACCATTATGCAAGAGTTTAATGAAATTTAAATACACCAATATTTTCAAAACCCATCAGTCAATGTTCATTATCAAATTAAATATTTTCAAAATAAAAGATGCAAAAATAATTCAGATAGACATACCAATATTATTGAAGTTGAGAAGTGAGTAGCTATTAGATTTGCAAAAAATTACAATTAAGAAATTAAAATTAGATGAGATTGAAGCCTGGAAAGAAAATGGAACTCAAATTGTTAAAAGAAATTAAAATTAGATGAGATTGAGCCATCTTGTGGAGGCGGCTCGTGGGAGAGAAGAAAAGGACAAAAATATGCAATTCTCGAAGAATGGCATAAAAGATGGTAAATATAAAGTGAAATTGGATGGGGAGTGAAACGCTATGTATGAAAAGTAATGAGATATTTTTGTCATATGACCCAAAATAGGAGTATATTTTGTAATTCTCGAAAAGATAAGGGGTGTCCACCTGGAATGTAGTGGAATTTAGAACTTTATTGTATTCTAAGTGTTTTCAATTTAGATTTCTACGCAATTAATCAAATATTGTGGTTCTCAATTTAAATTTTAATGAATTCCACGATATCCATCCTCCCCAAATATTATATGGATTTCATGGATTTCTTTATAAGTGAATTCCACATTCATGTAACTTAGATTTCATGAAAATATAGGTGTTTTCAATTTGAATTTCTAAAAATATATAAAATCCTGGAGTTCTGTTTTTGGATTTTAATGGATTTCACGAAAATTCACCATACTCGATCGTTTCATGAATTCCATAGATTTCTTTTACATATTGATTTGATGGAATTCTAAGGTACAATTGCAAAGTGTAGATTCTCATGTACCCCATCTACTATGTGTTGTCTTCCATAAAATATGTGCAGTTGCTTGAATAGTTTATTTGTCTATTTGTTATATAATTAGCACCATATACATTAAAGAGAAAATAACTCCATTTATTTGTTCCAGTTTGGGTTTGTGAGCTATAGTCGGAGGATGGGGATACACGAAAAATCAATGTTCTGGAAAGTGTTTTCTTCTGAGGAGAATTGTAAAAATATTATGAAAATTAAAGGGATGCAAGGTGGAAAGACTGACAAGTGGGTGTAGCGCCTTGATAAGGGGGAAAAGTTTTTTGTTAAATCAATTTATACTTGCATTTATTTTAATTTTTTTTTTGAAAATGTTTAACCACTTCATTTTTTCTTCCCCAATAATTTTAATTCATATTTAAAAGTGTCGAGGGGCTGCTGCCCAAGGAAGTGGAGATCCATTGGAGGATTTCTTCAAGACTAACCCTGCAGAGGAGGAATGCAAGGTTTATGAAGTTTAAGTTTTTTATTTTGAAATAATTAATATATTCAAATATTCGGAATTTGACAATTCTGGTGCACCTGCTTTCATTACTTTTTTTTTTTTTCTACTTTTTAGAAGGTATTATGTCCGTTCTAAAATATTGAATTTCTAGAACGTACAATTCTAATATCTGTTCTAAAATATGACATTTTAGGACGTATAATTCGAATATCCGTTCTAAAATATGACATTCTAGAATGTATATTAAAAATATTCGTTCTAAAATATTACATTAGAACGTACAACTCGAATATCCGTTCTAAAATATGACATTCCAGAACGTATAATAGAATATACGTTCTGGAATGTTAGACCTTCTAGAACGTACAATTCAAATATTTGTTCTTAAATATGACATTCTAGAACGCACAATTTGAATATACGTTCTAAAATATAGAATTCTAGAACGTATATTCTAATATACGTTCTAGAAAATGAGACATTGTAGAACGGATATTAGAATTGTACGTTCTGGAATGTATTATCGAGAATGGGGGCAGACCCAAAATGTGATATTTTAGAACGGGTATAAAATATTCCAAAACGGATAAATAATCATTCTAGAATGTCAGACATTCCAGAACGGCTGCATTTATAATGCAGTAGAATCCGTTCTAAACTGCCTGTTTTATCCATTATGGAATGTCTCTGCTGCACTAATGTTTGTAATTTCAGTAATGTGTCCTCCCTGTTTTAAAGTATTTAGAGATAATTTATTTTAATTCAATATGTTAATATAATAATATTGAGTAGTTAATTCGAACCTATATACATCTATTTATAAAAATAAAATCAGATCCAAATAATTACCTCCGAATCATGGAAAACTATTTCCATAGAAGTTTTTTGATCCTTGTCATCGAGTCTGGATCTAGCAAACAGTCGAACGACCCTAAGCTTAAGTGCCTTTTTGTTTGTATGGCCGATGTCTTTGGTCAATCCAAATAATGGAGGTATCGTCCCAAATACTCTAGCTGCCCAGGTTTTGAAAATAGAGAGAAAACAAAGGCACATTCGGAAGAGAATGAAATTGATTTTTGCAAATAATAGGAACCTGTATTTATAGGGTGACTTGCATAAAAACCTAAGTTTTGTATATTTGGAATTCTGTGTAATCGAGAAAATATCAGATTTCGTATCCCTTCATTATAGATAATGCACCTGTTTTTTATATTTTAGTAGTTTTTTTTACGTGGTTTTTGTAATTAAAAAACAGTTCTGATTATTGTCCACAAATAAAACGTATTTAATTATGCTAGAAAATAGTATGCAATCTGATATTTAAAGAATAAGATACAATATTATCTTTGGTTGCTTAATCATTAAATCAGATTGTATTTAATTTTTTTTGTAAATTTTGGTAAGTGATTTTTGGAATTAATAAACTCAAAATGTAATTGTCAACAAATAAAACTGTCTATTAGGCTAAAAAAAGAATTATGCAATCTGATATTTTTTTAAAAAATATGATATTATATTTAGTTGGCTAATTTAATGGGATTTCTTCAATCTGTAAATGTCGATTTTATTTTGGTGCTTAAAGATGCCTTATATATATATATATAAAGGCATCTTTAAGTAACAAAATAAAATCGAAATTGACAGTTTCAAAAAATCGCATAAGATATTTTCTAATGCAGGTCTTATATATATATATATATATATATATATATATATATATATATATGACCTACATTAGAAAATATCTTTTCAATAAAAAATCTGGTTTAAATGTATATACCTTTTTTAGGATTCTAATTCTGAAAAGAATCGTATTGAATCAAAAGGCCTATTTTTTCAAAGACCATGCGTGTGAATGATACCTGATTATTTGGAGCTTAATTTTGCAAAGGAGATCAGATTTTAAAGTTAGTTAATTTCGGTATGGTCTATTGTGTGTTTGCCAAATTAGGTATATTTCAAGTAATTCATAATTTAGATTTTGTATTTTATTTGTTGTTTAGTTGATAAAAAAACTCAAATCTTTATTCATGGTTAATCTTATGTGTTCGATCTTTGTATGTGTATCTTATAACTTTAGATCGGTGTTGGTAACTGACACGGGGTAAGTTTATTTACACAATTCTTTTTATCTTATAGCTATAGATTTGCTTTTGTAATTTATTTTTAAATTCTGGTAAAATATAAACAGGGATTTGGTAATTGATACCATTCTAGAAAATTTTGGATTTCGTAATGATATCGGATTAACTTATGAAAACCAATATTTGTATTTTATTTTTTTGTGATTTCAAGTGGACTCTTTTTGCAACTTCTTAAAATTACTACAGGTACCTAATTGTGAAGAAAGTTCCCTCTCTAGATGAGGCGATGAGCTTTTGAAATTGTTCTCTTCTTATGGCCAAGTTGAAGAGTAAGTGATTTCATATTTATATTAACATTTTTCTTAGTAGCAATCTTCTTGGGTTGGTTTGGTATATTATAATGTGCGAATTTAAATTAAATTCAGAATGGTGTTGCTAATTTATGTTTTTGATGTAAGTTGATGGAGACTGTGAGGCATATTTGGATCAAGTCTCAAATTAAACAACAATGTCATGTGATTTTATTTTGCCTGCTCGCTATTTTGCCTTCCTTTAATTAATCATTATTTTTTATTGGCAAACAAGAAACTTGCATTTCAGGTCGTTATTCAATATTTAATTAGTTATTAAATTATTTTATTTCATTTTAATTATTTACTTAATGAATGATAAAGTGTGCATATCATATTTATGTGAAAGAAAATAATTACCATCGTTTTTTTAATTTTTATAGGGACAATTCCCATATAGTCCAAAAGGAAAACATTATTTCCTTAACAATCCATTGAAAATATTAATTTCCCATTTACTCATTTAATATCCCATTTAATCAAACTTAATACATAAGTGTACAAGTTTACCCTGCATATTAATTTAATACTACACATGGTCGAATCTCATACTATCCATGTTTTTAACTAAAATTCATATTAATTTTATACTACTCATGGTCGAATTCCATACTACCCATGTTTTCAAATAAAATTCACATTAATTTTATACTACCCATGGTCGAATTCCATACTACTCATGTTTTCAAATAAAATTCCATACCAAACCATTAGTGAAAATATTTATTTCCAAATAGTTAATTGAAACCTCTAACTTCCCACTTAATTCAAAATATAATTTCAATTTTTCTTTTAAGTTTAATCCATCAAAATTTCATACTATTATGTATTAATTTCATACCAACCACCAATCTTTGACAATTATAATTTTATACTACATAAAAAAAAATGCACACTACATTTATTACATTGAGAAATTAATTTCATACTACTTACCAATCTTGAACAATTATAATTCTATACTACATAAAAATGAAATTATACTACATCGAGAAATTATATATGACATTGAGAAATTAATTTCATACTACTCATCAATTTTGGATAATCATAATCTATACTAAGTCAAAGAAATCTACTACATTTGTTTCTCTTGGTTTTCTAAGTTAGTGTGGTTTAATTTAGCAAGTACTTTGAAAAAAGCGCTTCTTGGCTTTTCGAACAAAATCTGATGATCACTTCTTTTTTTAGAGTTTGGAAATCACTTTGCTTAGTTCAGAATTAAGGCCCGATTTTTGGCTTCAGTTTCTCTAATCTCTCTCTCGTTCAAACTTAATTTTAGGCTTAGCGTAATTGCGTCCATGTTTTGTAATTAATCCTTTTTAATTCCAACTCTTACCATGGCTTTTTTCTCCCTATTTGATTTAATGGCGCATTGAAATAATGTTTTTATCCTAAGTGACATCTTTTATGTAGTTTTGGGGGATTTTAAACAATATTGGTCTTGAGTGATGCATTTGATTATGTAATTATGTATCATGTATTCTGATGTTATAATTTTGTCTTCGTAAGTTTTATTAGTTGTGCATTTTTATTCTCAATGGATAATTCAATTCTTCACTATTTTGGAACCTAATCGCATAAAATTAGAATTTATGAGATTAAAATGCAGAAAAATGTACAAGAACAAAAACTGCTCCATATAATACTTGTAGGATCAAAAACTATGTGTGGATCTAGCTTTGATTTAAGGCTTAATTAGCTTACTTATACTATGTGTGGGTTTTTATTTTTGTAGGGTATTTTGGACAATTTATATTATATTTTTGATTAAATTGGAAGTATTTGGTTTATATGGAAATAAAAAGAGTCAATGGATTATATGGTAGTTAAGACTTATGTTTTGGTACTATATGGGTATTTTCCCATTTTTATAAAGATGTTCATGTTCATTTATTTACGTGCATCCATTTATAGACGTGTTAGTGAAATCATTGAGGATTGAACCTAAGTTTTTTTTTTCCCGATAAGTTTGCTAAAAGGAAGATAGATGATCATGAGTCTATTTTTCTACGAAATCGACTACATGTATCATATGCACCTAAATACGAGAGCCTCTCTAATACGATTGAGGCATCGAAAGGAGGTTTTAGCACGACTAAACCATAAGTCCACATTCCTTTGTGGTTTAGTATGATTATATTGATTCTAACAATCTTTTGAAGTTACAAATATCATTGGGGCCATTTGTAATTTCCAATGATGATTTTTTTTTGGTAATTAGACTAAACTTAAGGGTAATTTTGTAATTTTTCCTAAGAAATTTACATCATAATGTGCATTCAAAAATTTGGCTATAATAAATTTATTTCAGCTAGGAAATCTAAAGGGTATTCAAAATCTACTAACAAGCCTTCGTCAGTTTCTACTGCTTTGGTGAAAGATAATACATTTCATCCGACAGCTACTTTAGTTCCAAGATAAAATTTTATAGAATTACGTTCATGTTTGAATAAATTTTTTTACGCAATTTCTTTTTGTTGTTACCTTAGGAAATTGCCTTTTGTCATTTTGCAGGAAGTTGAGTGAGCCACAAATTGCATCATCTAATGAGGTTTGTATATGACTGTTGTTTTGAGTTAAAATATTCTCCTTTGTTGAATATAATTTTATTGGAGAAAGACATTGTCCAGAAATGCGGTTCTATATTGTAATTTTTTTTCGAGGTTCGTTAAATTATATGCACTCTACACAAGGAGTATTGTCTATATTTATTTATACACTGCTGCAGAAACTACATTCCACGACGGTCTGGAAGACATTTAACGGCAGTTTTAGAACCGCCGTAGAAACAATCACTTTTAACGATGGTTTTTAACCGACGTAAAAAGTATCACTTTTAACAGAGGTTCTTGAAAAATACCTTCTAGAAAGTCTATTTTCAAGAACGAACATTGAAAAATACCTTCTAGAAAGTAGTAAAAAAAATTAAAAACAAAGGAAATAACTGAAAGCAGGTGCACCAATTTTTAGAGATTCATTATTTTTATATCATGAAATGTGCTTACACAATTACAAGAAAACAAAAAAGGGGGCTCATTATAACAACAACTCACGACTTTTTTACAACTTACAAAAGCAAGAAACTGAATTAGGACATTAACCACAATGTCGAAAAACTAACTTTGATCCAGACAATCATAAACCCTTCAAAAACTTGAATTGGGAAGATCGAAGGCTAAACTCGCAGCCGATTGATGACGTCTATGCAAACATACTCCTATGCGAAATCCATCGAACCGGTTGGCTTCAATGCTGAAATTGCCCGAGCCCTACTGCACGGAGTAATTTCTGGAGCAAGAAAAAAGAAAAAAAAAGTTTTATTAAGGAAAAAAAGACTAAACACTGAACTATATTAGTAATTTTGAGCCCAACTAGCAACAATCAGGTGTATATACTCCAGAACAATACAAATATAAAAGAAAAAAAGATCCTTGATTAATAAAATATACTGTGGAAACAATGAATTTTTATGAAGTTCATGGAATCCTTTCTCGTGTCAAGTTTAGACACCAAATACTTTACTTGATTAATAAAAAAAAGGAGGCCTTGCAATTTAAGAGAACCTGACCTCTCAAACACACTTTTGGGTACAAGAGCGAAATCAGCGAGGAATAAATCGATTTAAATAGAACCATAGAGAATTTATTTGAATAAATATACACCTACACGGAGGAATATTCGCCGAATCGGAGAATCTGACCTCTTAAACACACTTTCGGGTAGAAGAGCGATTTCCATGCGAATAGTAAAATGGACCTATTGAATGACACATCATTGGTAAACATATTGCAAATAGACAAAGAATAACCTAGAACACACACACACACACACACACACACACACACACACACACACACATATATATATATATATATATATATATATATATATATATATATATATATATATATGTATGTATGTATGTATGTATGTATGTATGGTGTTTTCATTAATATGATATGTTTTAGAAGCCTGAGGTAAAATCATCGTACCATTGGCCATGATGTTTTAACTTTTCTCGACTACGACCTGTTGGATTTGCTCCTCTATCTTGAGAATTATGAACTGGTAGTTCCTCTTTGATTTTATAGCTCCATGAACCTCGGATTGCATTGAACATCCATTGGGATTCCAGCTGTCGCGTTTGCTTGAATAGTAGTCAATGTAATTAATTATTATAGTCTAACATATCAAATAAGTTTTTACAACATGAGCAGTCCATATATATGTAATGGGATATAACTTCAATTTGAGAATATTTTACAATGTACCAAATGCAAGTCACGCAGGGATGGGTCTATTAAAATATAGGGGGAGAAATAATTATTGTTGAGGAATTTATTCTTGGCAATAATTCCTATTTTGTTATTTGCCTTTCTTGGGCACAAAATAAATTAGGGAACTAGATTTAGGTCTATTTTATGTTTCCTAGTTTATGCACAAGACTTTAATTACTCCTAGATTGTGTTTAGGATTTGTTTTTAGGATTTTACCAAGTTTAGGATTCTTAGTTGTCTATTTAAGACACAAGTATTCCTACACTTGGTTTACGGTTTTTTAATTAGAATTCTACGAACGGATTTCTTGGAGGATAATCAACGCAAGAAGACGCACAAGAAAGGAAGAAGAACACGGTGAAGAAAAACTACTTGGAAGCCAACGTTCGTGAGTAACAAGATCTTGGAAAGTTGCGTGACCAACCGAAGAGATCTTGCCATTCCGGCAACAAGTATTTAGTATCAAGTTTCTTGATATTTAGTTTTTCATATATTACTTTATATTTTGTATTAAACGTGAATTGAAAGTAATTAATTTTACGGGTTTGTACACCCAAGTTCACAAGTATTTACTTGTGAACTGAATTTGTTTAATCGTGTTCTCTTTTTAATTTCCGCCTGCATAACTTTGTGTTATTTTAGTCGATGTTGTTAACCAGTGTTGTTAACATTGATTAACAACATCGTAAATCTGATCCTTATTTTTAAATCCATAGACCTTCTAATATTACAATTGGTATCAGAGCGGGTTACTTAACCTTTTAAGTATTGATCCTTATTTTTTATAGGTGCTATGGATGCTCAAGGCAACCCGAGGCCTTTAATCCTTAATGGTGAGAATTACTCTCTCTCTGGAAAACAGAGG
>BMAC01000358.1:491228-504062 GCA_014905375.1 Phtheirospermum japonicum | reverse complement strand
CCTCTGTTTTCCAGAGAGAGAGTAATTCTCACCATTAAGGATTAAAGGCCTCGGGTTGCCTTGAGCATCCATAGCACCTATAAAAAATAAGGATCAATACTTAAAAGGTTAAGTAACCCGCTCTGATACCAATTGTAATATTAGAAGGTCTATGGATTTAAAAATAAGGATCAGATTTACGATGTTGTTAATCAATGTTAACAACACTGGTTAACAACATCGACTAAAATAACACAAAGTTATGCAGGCGGAAATTAAAAAGAGAACACGATTAAACAAATTCAGTTCACAAGTAAATACTTGTGAACTTGGGTGTACAAACCCGTAAAATTAATTACTTTCAATTCACGTTTAATACAAAATATAAAGTAATATATGAAAAACTAAATATCAAGAAACTTGATACTAAATACTTGTTGCCGGAATGGCAAGATCTCTTCGGTTGGTCACGCAACTTTCCAAGATCTTGTTACTCACGAACGTTGGCTTCCAAGTAGTTTTTCTTCACCGTGTTCTTCTTCCTTTCTTGTGCGTCTTCTTGCGTTGATTATCCTCCAAGAAATCCGTTCGTAGAATTCTAATTAAAAAACCGTAAACCAAGTGTAGGAATACTTGTGTCTTAAATAGACAACTAAGAATCCTAAACTTGGTAAAATCCTAAAAACAAATCCTACCTCTGTTTTCCAGAGAGAGAGTAATTCTCACCATTAAGGATTAAAGGCCTCGGGTTGCCTTGAGCATCCATAGCACCTATAAAAAATAAGGATCAATACTTAAAAGGTTAAGTAACCCGCTCTGATACCAATTGTAATATTAGAAGGTCTATGGATTTAAAAATAAGGATCAGATTTACGATGTTGTTAATCAATGTTAACAACACTGGTTAACAACATCGACTAAAATAACACAAAGTTATGCAGGCGGAAATTAAAAAGAGAACACGATTAAACAAATTCAGTTCACAAGTAAATACTTGTGAACTTGGGTGTACAAACCCGTAAAATTAATTACTTTCAATTCACGTTTAATACAAAATATAAAGTAATATATGAAAAACTAAATATCAAGAAACTTGATACTAAATACTTGTTGCCGGAATGGCAAGATCTCTTCGGTTGGTCACGCAACTTTCCAAGATCTTGTTACTCACGAACGTTGGCTTCCAAGTAGTTTTTCTTCACCGTGTTCTTCTTCCTTTCTTGTGCGTCTTCTTGCGTTGAATTATCCTCCAAGAAATCCGTTCGTAGAATTCTAATTAAAAAACCGTAAACCAAGTGTAGGAATACTTGTGTCTTAAATAGACCAACTAAGAATCCTAAACTTGGTAAAATCCTAAAAACAAATCCTATGCGTTGTGTTTCTTGTGTTTTTGTCTTGCTTGAAATCTCTTAATTTTGTTTTGAATTGAGCTAACCAAGTGTTTCAGTGGAGTTATAATCGGACGGCTGGACAGATAATAACGAGGTGAATTTGGTGAGTGAAATATAACATTGCACAAGATAGGTAAAACTGTGCTGATGGTTCACAAAATTCAGCTTTGTATTTTTCGGCCTATTTTGTAGATTACGTCATATAATTATTTTTAAAAAAAAGGGAGGAATAATAAGTAAAGTAAGTAAGGCGGTTTGTGTGGTCATAAAACCTATTTTGAGGAAGAGTCGTGCTTTAAACAAAAAAAAGGAAATTAAAAATCGTATTTTTCTTAAACTCGGCCGGTGAGATTTTTAGGGATTTTTCCTTTTGTTTTTACTCCTTCTCTCACCTCTTTCAACGGTCACTTTTTGGAGGCTTAAAAAGCTGATCTCTTTTACCGTTTGATCACAATCCCCAAACCCCTCTTCAATTACAACTCTCAGACTCCTTTCTCCTCTCCAATTCTATCGAATTTCTGCTCTTGGTTCTTTGTTGCTGTGAAATTTTGCAGGATGTCTAGCTCTCCACCGCCGACAGTCCCTGAATTGCCAGAGGAGGTTCGCCGCTCCGGCGACCAGATGCCGTTGCCATATCCAAAAATAGGTGGCCTGGATATCCGTGAAGAGGTTGGTGGTGGTAGCTCTTCCAGCCCACCGCTATCAACATCGCCGCCTGTTTTGCATGCACCAGATTCTCTCGCCGCCGTACCTGTTCCTTCTCCGGTTGATGCTACGCCGGTCTTTCAGGTGTTCCCTGGGCAGCCCGGGAACGAGATTGATGTCGATAACCCCCCCAACTTAGCTTTTGTGGCTGAGACCTTTGGCCGCGTAGGGAATCCTACCCTAAAGCGGTCCAGGCGTCTGCGCAACATACCGCCCGGCGTAGTGCCGCCCGCGGTCCCAAAGAGCAAGGCAGGTCCGCGCCGCCACGTGCCGATTGAACACATCAATCTCCAGGAAGATGTTGTCGTGGAGTCTGATCCCGATGATCATAATTTCGTGCCGTCTGCTCCGGTTGCCGGAGTTGAGCTGCCGTCTGCTTCTGCTCCCAGTTTGCCGGAGAAGAAGAGGTTTACTCGCCGGAAGCAGCTCGTACGAAAAGCCGACAGGAGACCCAGCCAGAAAAAGGACAGTGTTTCTCCGAGCCAGGCGAATGTCAAGATCTCTCCCAAATCATCTGCTACTGAGTATTCTTCGCCTCCGTATACTGTGCTAGATTTTATAACTGGCGAAGTTACTAGTTTCGCCAAGTCGCCTGCTGCTGATGTTCCCCCGCCGTCTCCGACTCCTGCTGCTTCGCCTGAGTTTGATACAGGCCTTTTTGAGCATTCCCCTGACTCTTCAATGGATGTGCCCTTGCAAGAGATTTTTGCTGCTCTAAAAAAGGACAAGAAGAAAAAGAAGACAGCTGCCAAGGATGATGTTGGTAGTCCCTTACCAACATTGAGTCACTCCCAGTCTGTCTCGTCTGCCCGCACTACATCTGTTCTTGTTCCATCAAATTCCCCCGCGCAGTCCTCCTCGGTTGCCTGTGATCATTCCCAGTCCTCAGCTGGCACTGATTCTCCTTCGCCAGAAATTGAGGACATGGAGCCCTTCTCCGAGAAGTTTTTAACTGCTGAAGCTGCTGAGCTGTTTGATGTTTATCAATCCCGACATTTGATCGCTGAGAGAAAAGTGCCGTTTGACCTGTTTGAGCGCCACAACCTGGTAGCCTATCTCCGTTTCCATGGTATGTATTCCACAGTCTCTACCGCCATTCCTTTTGTTAGGGATATCGTTCTTGAGTTTTATGCCAATATGCTGCCATCAATTGCCGATTTAAATTCTGTGAACTATGGGAAGGTTTTTCTGCGAGGCCAAGTGTTTGCCTTTACCCCTGACTTTATTGATGATTTGTTTGGCACAACTACGCACCGGGGTAATTTTTCTGTGGTTGACATGGATGAGGTTGTGTCTTTTCTGTCGGGTGGGATGGTTCATTCATGGTTTGAACAATTGCCGAGCACTAGGCTCTCGTCCTTGTACTCCATTATGCATAAGGTGGCTCTTTGCAACTGGGTCCCTTCCAGGAACACTACAGTTGTTACTCGGCCACAGGCCCAGTTTTTGTTCAAGCTTGAGAAGGGAGTTTGGTTTAGTTTCGGCCACCATGTTTTTGATATTGTGACTAAGTTTGCCACATCTAGGTCGGCTGCCTCGCTGTGTTTTCCTTCTCTTATTTTCAGGCTGTTGACAAGCCAAGGTCTGACGCTTCACCCAGATGATGTGCTCACGGGTGATGCTGATTGGTTTGCTTTTAGAGGCCAACACACTACTGGTGCACGGGTGCTCGATTTGCCTTGGCAAGCTCCTGCTCCTGCCGATGTTGCTAGTGATGTTGAGACGGACGATCCCAACATGGTTCGCATTTCTGCGCAGCTCCTGCGTGCGCATGTTGCTTCCATAGATTTGCAGATTTCTAAGCTGCAGGCACTTCGTTGCTCGTTGTTGGAAGCCCTTTCCCTTTTTGGTCAAAAAGGGGGAGAGAGTGACGTGAACGTAGGGAAAGGGAGTTTTGCTGGAGAAGATGATGAGGATGCTGATGTTGCCGGAACTGAGAATGCGGCTGATGATGCTGACGATGCTGTTGCAGCCGAAGCCTTGGCGAGCCTTGCTCAAGAGAAGAGGCGTAAGCGAATACGGGCGCGCAACAAGGCTTTGAAGAAACTGAGGGAGAAAAAGAAGAGGAAGAAGAGTGGTGAAGGAACTTCGACATCTCCTCAACGGTCGAAGAGGATTCGAAGTCATTGAGTTCCTTCACTCTGTTTGCTTTGAGAAAACTGTTTTGTTTGAACAATGTTGGTTTGTAATGTTGGTTTGCATGTTAACAACATTGGGTGTTTTATTTAGGGGGAGTTAATGTTTTCATTTATGTTTGCGTCTTAGTGTTTTGTCCAAAAAGGGAAAAGGGGGAGATTGTTGAGGAATTTATTCTTGGCAATAATTCCTTTTTTGTTATTTGCCTTTCTTGGGCACAAAATAAATTAGGGAACTAGATTTAGGTCTATTTTATGTTTCCTAGTTTATGCACAAGACTTTAATTATTCCTAGATTGTATTTAGGATTTTACCAAGTTTAGGATTCTTAGTTGTCTATTTAAGACACAAGTATTCCTACACTTGGTTTACGGTTTTTTAATTAGAATTCTACGGACGGATTTCTTGGAGGATAATCAACGCAAGAAGACGCACAAGAAAGGAAGAAGAACACGGTGAAGAAAACTACTTGAAGCCAACGTTCGTGAGTAACAAGATCTTGGAAGTTGCGTGACCAACCGAAGAGATCTTGCCATTCCGGAAACAAGTATTTAGTATCAAGTTTCTTGATATTTAGTTTTCATATATTACTTTATATTTTGTATTAAACGTGAATTGAAAGTAATATAGTTTACGGGTTTGTACACCCAAGTTCACAAGTATTTACTTGTGAACTGAATTTGTTTAATCGTGTTCTCTTTTTAATTTCCGCTGCATAACTTTGTGTTATTTTAGTCGATGTTGTTAACCAATGTTGTTAACATTGATTAACAATATCGTAAATCTGATCCTTATTTTTAAATCCATAGACCTTCTAATATTACAATTAACAATTAGCTCATCTATTAAAATACACATAAAATAATTATATATATTTAAAAGAATAAACCCATCATTAATGCTTAAATCTTTCCGACATATACACGGCTAGTTTTTTTTGTCAACTTGGTTTATCTTATAGTAGATCCTATCTCACATAAGACTTAAAAATGATTTATATGTAGAAATAGGAGTAATTAAGAAATGAAAGAAATATTTTCAGGTAGAGATATCACTCCAAGCCAAGAATCTTCATTTGGGGTGCCCACGATTCTTCAGTACAAAACACTAAACATGAAATGGATATAATATTATAAGGATCAGGAAAAAATCTTTTTTGATCCCAAAATATTTTGATTTTTACAGTTTGTCATACGAACTTTTTTTTTTTGACAAATCACCATTTGAACTATGCGCGAATTGTATTTTACCCCTACACCACTTTTTTTGGGTTTTGTGATAAAAAAATGGATGACGTGGCGCAATCGGGTTGTGCCACATCATCCGATCTTGATTACAAAACCACAAAAAAAGTGGTGTAACGGGTAAAATGCAATTCGCGCAGAGTTAAGATGGCTGTTTGTTGAAAAAAAAATCGTATGATAAACTGTAAAATTCAAAATAGTACGGGGACAAAAAATAATTATCCCTAAGGATTATAAGTTAAAAACGAAACCGAGTTTTGAAAGAAAATATTACTCAAACATTTTATAAGGATTATTTCCTAATGACTCAGCTAGTATCAAGCACTTGTTCACATTCCCTGAACAACTCAAAGCAGCCCAAGCGTATCTCTGTAAGCAAACAAATGATTCAACACACTACCCATAAAAGAAGAATAAAAACAGAATATTCATATACCAGTACCTAGACGTTCAAGCACACATAATGAAACTCAGCATTCAAACAGCACACGAATACCAAAATCAACGCCCAAATTAGTATATAATTCACTAAATTGGAGAAAATTACATTTTTAGTCCATTATGTTGTTCACTTTCCAATTTAGATATTGTCCATTATCAAAACACATACACGAAATTGGTAAAATTATTAAAAAAAGGTACAAAATTATCACTTTCGAGCCAAGATGATGACGTGGTGTGATTATGTATTTACTTATCATTTTTTATTTAACTTTAAAAAATTAATTATTTTCTTGTTATTTTTCTTTAATTATAATTATTAAGAATGTGACAAAATTATTATTTAATTATTTTACCTAGGATTTGGGCTTATTTAAAAAATATAGAAGATTATTATGAGGTCCCTAAAGTATATCTAATTCTCAAAAATACACCCTTCAACTTTTAAACCCTTTCACTTCTACCCCTCAACTTTCTACCATCCATTACCACCTCCGTCTTCTCCATTCGCCGGCCATCAATCGCTCCAGCCACCACCTATACCCACACAAAGCACACTAGCACAAACAAACTCACAAAGAAAGAACCAAATCCCTAATTGCAAAATAATCCCCAAAATTGCTTAAATCCGTGAAGCTATCAAAAATCTTCCACCAAAATTCACATTTTGTTTGTTTTTTGAACTTCGATTCTTGTAAATCAGATTTATTTTTTTTGGCATGAATTGATATGTATCTTCTGAAAAATGAGTTTAGTGGCAACTCTGGTTCCAGTGACTTTTTTTCTAGAATTTCAAAACCTCATGTGAATGAAGGGATTTAAATTCATACAAAAAAAATTGCTAATCTCTTTTATTAATTTTCACAAAGACGTGAGGCAGGGGTGGGTGTTGAATTGGAATTGAAAAAAAAAAGCAATAATTTCCTTATCTACAGAATGTCGTGGGGTTGGGTGAGTTGGAGTTGAATTAAAATGGAAATAAATAAATAAAAACAAAAATAATAAAAAAAGAAAGAAAAAAAGAAGAGAAAAATGAAATTTAATATAAGAAAATAAATAAAAAATGATAAGTAAATACATAATCACGCCATGTATGTGTTTTGATAGTGAACAATATCTTGGTCCTAAATTGGAAAATGGACAACATAATGGACCAAAAAAACAACTTTCTCCGCTAAATTGCCCTAGTTTTTCAGGCACCTAACACAGAATCGAATAACTCCCAATACAAGTGCGTATATCCGTAATGTTATAAATGAATACCAGTATATCCGTATATCCTTCATATACCATTACAGAGATCAACACATCATGAACCCCAACGAACACAAGCAAAATGTAACAGCAAAAGTTAAGATCCCAACAAACACATAAAGCACAGTCTCAATAAAACATCTCGAATAAATAATTGACTTGATATTCTATAGTATAAATAATTTGTATAACATTCATATTGCTTAAGAATTATCTCGATTAAGCTAAAATCAACACAACATAACTTTCTAACGTATGAACTTTTCTTCCAATTATCAGCTCAGCGAACTTTTCAACTCGAAACCCTTTTATTTAATGTTTCCCACATGTTAATGTAATTATCTCAGTAATAAGAAGACGGAAATTACCACCTAGTCGAAATTCATAGCTGACATTTTGTAATTTAAATAAAATTAGTACATCTGCTTGACACTTAGAAACCCTACATCCATTTAAATGAATCAGCAACCCATCTATGAATCGGATAACCACATTTCTGCATACCTGACCGGCTTGGGAAGACATAAGAGTAATCGAACCGGACCCCTGCTCAACCCTAGTCTTCTTCATAGCGGGCAAAGCGGCTTTAATCGGGTAAGATTCACATCGATCATGAACTTGATCTCCTCCATATTCTGATCCTCCAACTCCTGCGAGAGGCAAATTAGCTTTTTTAGTAATGGTGGAATGTAAACCCCATGGTTGCACACGAGCACGTCGATCGGGCCGGCCTCATCAATCGCGCGCTTGACGGCATCGTAGTCCCTGACATCAGCGCTGATGACTCTGACATCACGCCCTATGGAGAGATTGATCGACTGCTTTGCCTCCTCAAGCTTGCTGATGCTGCGGGCGAGGAGGGTGACGTCAGCGCCGCCGCAGGCACAGAGGTGGTCGAGGGCGAGGTCGATGCCGCTAGAGCCGCCCTGACGAACACGTGATGGTTCTTAATTGGGATGTGGACGGGCTTAGTCTTGCTCATAGAAAAATAATTGGAAAAAGAAATAAAGAAAAAGAAAAAGAAAGAGGGGATGGACGGTTCTTAATTCGGATTTTATTTTAGAATTGGAAAAAGAAATAAATAAAAAGAAAAATAAAGAGAGGGGATGGATATGAACCGCCGATGAGACACGGATCAACGGTTGTAACAAAGTAAGACGAGGATCGGTGACATGGCAGAATGTGGATTCTTCGGTTCTAATGGAACCGCCTTGAAATGTCATCTCATTCACGGCGGTTCTAATGGAACCGACGTTAAATCCAGCGAACTAATTAATGTATGAACTTATTAACGTTGGTTCTAAGACAACCGCCGTTGTAGGATTCTACGGCGGTTTTAAGAGAACCGCGTTAAATTATGGATTTAACATCAGTTTTCTAGAAAACCTCCGTAAAAAAAATATTTAACGGCGGGTTTCCAGAACCGTCGTGGATGAGGCGCCGTGGAATCTACATTCTGTAGTAGTGATAGCTGTGAATCAACAATGTCCTACTGTGTCTGGACTAGCTCTGTTGATTCCTTTTGTGCTCCAAATATACTTGATAGATTGAAAATGATAAACATTATCAAATCTTACTGACTCCAATCCCTGAAATATCTTCAAACATTCGTTTTCTCTCAATTATTTCAAATTAATGTCATACATGTCACCCTTCGAGACATATGTTTTATTTCTCGGTGATTACTTTCATGGGGGTAGCAGGCTGTCAGATGACGAGTGATTTATCTCCACTATATTTGGGATATTCGTGATTCTAGAATTCGTTAGTTTTCTTTTTTTTTTTTTTTTTATATTGATCTATAGAGCTTTTGAATTAATTGGTAGAAACAAGTTTGCAAATCAGAATGATGCCTGCTACTAATGGTTGTATTAGGTCAGAGAATAATAAACCTAAATATATTAAATTTTCCTTTTGGGTTCTTATCTTATTTCTCACTCAAGGCTATTTGTAGGTTATTTTCAAGAGATTTTCTGAAGAGAAAAATGGTGGCCTAAAAGAGTTTTCAAATGATCGATGAAAAATATTGCGGAACCATAACTTTTAATGAACTCAAAGTGGGTTTAAGACGAGCTGCCTCTTCTTTTATTTTATTTTTTGTTACTTTGTGTCTTTGGATTGGCAAGTTTTATAATTGATTTCTTTTTTAATTCTTTGAGTTATATATTTTTTTAATTATGCAAGTTATAATTTTATATTTTTTTTATGAAATTTGCAGATCCTCGGACAAGAATTATGGTCATTCGTCAAGTTCTTAGAATGTGGTTATCCTCTAAGGGCACGTTTGAGAACTTTGATAGATATGCTAAATAGTGAGGATGTACTCTATAATTATTTTAGTGTTGTTATTTTTTATTTGAAAAAGTATATTAAATTTATCAAATATTCTTAGCTTGACTTCACGTAATGTTTGAAAATGTTGATAAAATGGGATAGTAATTGTAAAAGACCAAATGCCCTCATATTTAAATGGTCATTCTAATGGATTATTGTATCATATTTAGTTTATTGAATTTTTTATCGGTCAAGTTTCTTAGATATTAGTACCTTACGAGTATATATATATATATCTGATGCGGACCAAAATGTCCATATGTAATATTATTTAATTTATGAGGTTATTTGTGGTAAGCGACCTTGTTTATGGGAGAGGGTGTTCCTCCTAGAAGATGAGCGAGCTGTGTTGTGATTTTGAGAAGTGAGCGAGCTGTTTGTGAAGAGTAGCGACCAGTAGTATGGGGATGATTTTTCATATAGGGTCGTGATCTCTTGTAATTTGGGCTGAGTACTTGAGCCTGTTTGTGGGTTTGATATACGTGGATTGTTATGGGCCTGGTGGGCCGTAAGCTCCGGCTTATTTTGGTACTTTATTGAGAGATTTATTGTTTATGGGAATTTACTATATGGGAGGAATCCTAATTATAAGACAGTTGTGGTATTTATGGAATTGTGGTGTGAGAAGGTAACCCTAAATTGTGGAGGATTCCTCTTATATTTATAAAAGGAGGATCATACCTCTCATTATGCTATGCTTATGATATCATAATTGCATCTTGTATGATTTGAGTGAAGGGATTACGTATTGATTTTGTTTATTGACTTAAGCATCGGAGGGTCTTAACGGGTTGGGGGGTGGGGACTCCTACCCGTTCGAGACGTTGTTTTTCAGGACCAGCGAGGTCGCCATGAAATTCGCAGAGGGCTTGGAAGGTCGCTGTGACGTGTTTTGGAGGCTGTTTTAGGTCGCTGATCTCTTTTGAGGTTAGTACCCCCTTTATTTGGTAGTTCAACCTTTTGAACTTATCGAATTGGCGCCGTCTGTGGGAAAGAGGGACATCGAGTCCTTGAGCGAAAGACGTGAGGATTACTTTATGTGTTGCTTGGACCTTAACCCGGGAATGGTTAACGCAAACAAATGCGATGTGGTCGCGTGTTCAAATTTTCAAGGGATGATCCATTTTGTTGCTCGAAATATAAGGTGATGAGGTCGTGTATCAACATAACACAACAAAATCAACACAAATCGAGATAAGTATTTATTTTGTTTTAGATGTGTTTAAATGAGGATGGTATGGTTTGGTTGATTGATGTGGTTATGGTTTATGTGATTATATAAAATATTAATTATCCATGGGTTGGATAGATTTAGTTTTAAAATTCTTTCATGGTTTTGATAGAATGAATGATGGTATATTAATCATGCGTGGAGAGTGCTAATTGGAATTATGTGGTTTTATTTTGTGGGGATATGCATGTGGTTTAACATTCGGTTGATGAGAACTTATTTTGATTTTATATGGTTATGAACATGCTAAGAATTGATCATTTTTACACATTCCCGTACGAAAATACAGCACTGCCACACTTTAGTAAATTGGTCGTAACTCGCTGTTGGATTATCCATTTTGAGATCCGATTTTTGCATTAGAAACTAGACTCGTAGGGCTTTCCAGTGATTTATAGTTTTGTTTTTAATTAATTACCAATTAAAATAGTTTAATCTTCAAAGTTGGTATATGTGTGCTGAGAACTTTGTGTCAGTTTTGTTTTGATCCTATATGGCTTGATGGTGATATGATATTTGTGGTTGTGGGAAATGGAAACCTTTGATGTGAAAAATGTTTGATTAACATGTTATTGGCGCGAGTAAGGTTGTGATATTCGATATTTTCTATGATTATGCTAACGAATCTGGGTGTAGGGCCTGTTTAGGTCGTATTAACCTAGGGTTAATTTGTGGGTTGCCCGACATGTAATTCGGAGATGGGCAACCCAATGCGAAGAGGTCGCCAATGTTTAAGGTCATGTACCAGGTCGCGCATTCAAACATTGACAAAAAGGAGATTGGAGAATTATGCTACCTAAAAACAAAAAGGTCGCGTAGATGGATATTCGAGTAGAGGTGAATTTTCCTATATTGCCAATATGAATATGTATCGGGTACGCTTTTTGAAATCTCATGAAAGGGAAGGTTTTCCATTTTATGCCCTGTTTATTTTTATGTAGTTGAGCATTGGATTTATACGATTTAAATTATTATGGTGTGTGATTCCGTTTAAATGGTATTATGATCTAAGTTATGGGGAATACGTATAATTAATATGTTACGGTCTCCGCGACCTTGTTACGGTCTTTGCGACCTCCTTACGGTCCCGTGCGATCTCATTATGCAGAATAAGGTATGGCTTTATGGTTATGAAAATGTTTAAAGCCTCAACGGCCAGAGATTTTATGGGTTTATGTTTAAATTCCGACGCTTTCAGTAGGTCGATGATTGTTTAATTTCGACGCTTTCATTAGGTCGATGATTATTTAATTTCCGACGCTTTCATTAGGTCGATGATTGTTTAATTCCGACGCTTTCATTAGGTCGATGATTATTTAATTCCGACGCTTTCATTAGGTCGATGATTGTTTAATTCCGACGCTTTCATTAGGTCGTCGATGATGATTTAATTCCGACGCTTCCATTAGGTCGATGGCGATTAAATTTTGACGCTCTCATTAGGTCGATGATGATTAAATTCTGACGCTCTCATTAGGTCGATGACGATTATATTCCGACGCTCTCAGTAGGTCGATGACGATTAAATTCCGACGCTCTCATTAGGTCGATGATGATTTAATTTCCGACGCTTTCATTAGGTCGATGATTGTTTAATTTCCGACGCTTTCATTAGGTTCGATGATTGTTTAATTCCGACGCTTTCATTAGGTCGATGATTGTTTAATTCCGACGCTTTCATTAGGTCGATGATGATTTAATTCCGACGCTTTCATTAGGTCGATGATTGTTTAATTCCGACGCTTTCATTAGGTCGATGATTGTTTAATTCCGACGCTTTCATTAGGTCGATGACGGTTTAATTCCGACGCTTTCATTAGGTCGATGATGTTCAATTCCGACGCTTCATTAGGTCGATGATGGTTTAATTCCGACGCTCTCATTAGGTCGATGACGATTAAATTCCGACACTCTCATTAGGTCGATGACGATTAAATTCCGACGCTCTTATTAGGTCGATGATGATTATAATTCCAACGCTTCTTTAGGTCGATGATGGTTATAATTCGACGCTCTCAGTTAGGTCGATGACGATTAAATTCCGACGCTCTCATTAGGTCGATGGTGATTAAATTACGATGCTCTCATTAGGTCGATGTGATTATATATGACGCTCTCAT
>BMAC01000358.1:468260-482275 GCA_014905375.1 Phtheirospermum japonicum | reverse complement strand
CATCAAAATCAAGGTGCATAATTAACTATCTGTCGGGATTTCTTCACCGCCGTTTCTGTCGCTAACCCGTCCTCTGATTTTTCTAATTGTTTGCTTGCCTGCAGTTTAATCTCGCCACTAAATTCAATTCATGTAGACAAGTATAAGGGTTGAAGTTGTTTCACTGTGTAACATCAATCTTTTTCATATAAGCTTTAATTAAGGATCAATATATATATATATTTTATTTTTATTCATTTTTTTCCCAAGAAAAGGAGCCGAAATTGGTGTGTTCATGGCAAACAGAGGGTCCTTTTCTCAGCAGCATAGTAGTTTTCAAGCTGAAGGTTAACTTTTGAAATAACCCTTTGATTTTATTTTCCCCTTTTTTTTCTTGGTTATTAATTCTGGAAAATAATTTTGCTATTTTTTTATTTTTTTTTTTAATTTTAAGGTGCGTTGTAAAGGATGGATTTTATGGGGAATTATGGAAGGCTTGTGCAGGTCCTTTGGTGGATATTCCAAAAGTTGGAGAAAGAGTGTTTTATTTTCCACAAGGTCACATGGAACAAATAAGTTTCTGCGAGACTAAATTATTCATTTTTTTTAATTATTTATTTTGGGTTGTAGTTATGGTTCAGATCTTTGTGTGAACTACTGGACTTTAGTTGAAAGTTTTTGGGTTTTTTTTAATTATTTTTTTATTTTTAATGTTTGTTTGTGGTTTGCTAGTTGGAGGCTTCGATGAATCAAGAACTGAATCAGAGGATACCAATGTTTAATCTGCCTTCAAAGATCCTTTGTCGTATTTTAACATTCAGCTACTGGTATGTTCTTAGAATTGGGTTGTTCTTATGGATTTACTCAGTTTGACTTAGCAATTAAAATAAGTAAACTTGTAAATTCAATTAAAACAATAAATATAGTGATTGATGATTTATTTATATATGTTCTCTGTTCTCAAATTAAAGATTTATTTCCGGTTTTTCATTGACTTACAGGCACTCAACATGAAACAACCTTATTCGGATGATGACTTTGATGATGTACGTAGACGTTGGGCGCAGTGTTTATTAGAGGTTATTGCTTGATAACAAACAAACTATTTGTGGATAACTTGAATGGTAGTAAAATAGGTACTCGTCTTTTTGGTGAACGTGTATTTGGCGAATTGTGTATTATTGGTGATTTCTATTTTAACATTTGGTGATCGTGTATTTGGTGACTTATGTTGTTCGTATTGATATATTTTGGTGTGTATGTATTATTGTGATTAATGGATGATTTTTTGATTATATGAATGATTGGTGTTTTGTGAAAAAATCTCAATGGGCTGAATAGATCTGGGAAAAAAATGAAAAAAATTGGGATTTCAAAAACTGTCAATTCTTAGAACGACTTTCACAAAGACGTTCTGGAAAATGTATATTCTAGAACGTCTATTTCGAAAAAGCCGTTGTGGAAAATGTATATTCCAGATCGCTTACAATAATGACGTTCTGGAAAATGTATATTCTAGAACGTCTATTTCGAAAAGCCATTGTGGAAAATGTATATTCTAGATCGCTTTCAATATTGACGTTCTGGAAAATGTATATTCTAGAACGTCTCTTTCGAAAAGCCGTTGTGGAAAATGTATATTCTAGATCGCTTTCAATATTGACGTTCTGGAAAATGTATATTCTAGAACGTCTTTTCTAAATGACGTTCTGGAAAATATTTATTCTAGAACGTCCTGTTCTAAAATGACGTTCTAGAATATACATTTTCCAGAACGTCAATATGGAAAGCGATCTAGAATATACATTTTCTAGAACGTCTTTATTGTAACCGATCTGGAATGTTATTTTATGGAACATTTTAACTAGGGAAAACTGTTTTCTAGAACGGGTAAATTGTTTTTCTAGAACGTCTTAAATAAACGTTCTAGAATATCGGATATTCTAGAACGCCTCAGAAAGCTGATCTGGAAAATCTGATATTCTAGAACAGCTCTAATCAGAACGCCTGGGCAGGGCGATCTAGAATAAATGAAACAGGGCGTTCTAGAAAACTGTTTCTGCACTAGTGAAATCAATAGCAAAATAAATTGTTATTGTTCGGATAATTATTTTGCTCGCTTTATCCGCTGGCATCTGAGGTATATTGTTTGGTTACGACACATGTAAAAACTCAGAAAATAAATTTATATTACTCAATAGCAAAATAACTCATTATTTAAATGTACTAATGCTAACTATTTAAATCAGTGCACCATTGTTATTTTTTTGTAACTTGATTAATAAATTGTTTCTGTTTTCAATTCCAGGTGTTATTTCTGGTGCCTGCTGTACATTCGAGATGAATATAAATCTGTTGATAAGCAAACATGGTTGCAGGCAAGTCAACTTCGACTTTAGATGGTGTTTGACTAAGTTTATTTACAAAGTCTTATAAGCTCGTCGATGTTAGATCTTATTAATTTTATAAGTAATTTGTTGAAATATTTGGATTTAATAAAAAAGTTGAAAATTTTTATAATCAAAATTGTCAAAATTAAATCCAGGATCTCATCTTAAATAATTTTCTTAGGATCTTATAAGTTGTTTGAGAAACTAAAAAAAATTAAAAATAATTTATTATTAAAAAATCTTGTTAATAATAATAATTTTAGCTTTTAACAATTTTGATCAGGAGCAATCCTTATAATAAAAAAGCCAACTTTAAAAATTACAAACCCCCCATGATTTGACATAGTGCTAAAATAAAGGGGCTAATTGTAATATTTTATAAATGTGAATGAAGTTTTTGATATACTTTTTGCTTTTTTAAGGAGTAAATGTAAGACAAAATAAAATCTCTAGATGTTTATTGTAATTTTGAAAGTGAGTGTGGTTTTTTGTAATTAGCTACAAAAAGACCCAACTATCTATTAAAATTACATAACCCCCATAACATTTGTTTTTATTTCACAAATTGCACCATCTTGGAAGGGGTATTACGAAAATACAAACCTTGCCTGGGGTGTTTGTAACGCCTTAACAGAGTATTTGTAACTTTGAAAGATAACAGGGGTGTTTCTGTAATTAGGTTAAAACACAGAGGTAGTTTTTATAATCTAATCCTAAAAAATTTAATACAGATTCATATTAGTAATACAAGCCCTGACATATAAAGAGAAATGGGTTTAACAAAAATGAAAAATACCTAGAATTTACATTTCCATTATTTGAGTGATATTGGGGTTTTAATAGTTGAATCATGTGGTACTGATGATTAGTCACCATTTATCTTGCTGTAGAAGCAGAGGTGAAATCCAGAATAAATTGTAAAAATATTTAGTACGCTGAGAAAAATAGTCTTGAAGCAATTTATATAGACGAGTGTATTGTTATGCTGTTTGTGATACATAATCAAAAACATTGATGTTTCATTTTCTTGGTCTGTGAATGATTTGAATCAGCGTACAAGTCATCCGTAAAATTAACACAAGCTTGAAAAACACGAGCACAATGAAGCATCGACCGTATGTATCCTCCTCTCTAGACGAGCCCTAAAATATCAAAATAAATTTAATGAATATATTGATATTTTAAGAAATAAGATAATTATGAAAATACAAAGAATTCTTACTCTTATTAAATTATTTAAACAAAAAGATAAATCTAATTACTAAAATACATCTAAAAAGGCAAGTACTAAAATATATTGTTAAAATAAAGAAATCAGACATATTAAATCTGCTTGGATTTTATTCTTATTGTAATCCAAACAAAACATTATTATCGACAAGAAAAACGTAAATTATTTTTGAACGACTAATTACTTGCTTTGTAAGCCTAGAAGATGATAATATGATAACTCAAGAGAAATCCAAGAGAGAAAAAAAAAATAGAAGATATCATATTTCCCATGCTACTCAAAGCCATCACAAGATTAATATTATGTATCTCCTAAATGAACACTTAATTATATATCATAAAATTAAATAAGAAATATAACATTATTAAAAGCAGCAAATAAAATCTACAAAACAAAATGATTTTGCTAACAGCACCTAATAAGATAATATAAAAGATTTACATGTACCTCTTAATCAGACATAGTTAGCTGAATGCGTGGATTAATGTTGGATATGGATTTCCATGACGAACCCTCCTTGTCCCCGTAATGCTGCTTTAGTTGGGTCGAACCAGAAATGTCCAACTTCTCCAATGCCGCTGCTTTACGCAGGAGCCGATGCGGTAGTGCCGCCAGGCGGTCGCACTTCTTGATGCTCAAACTCGTAAGATGAGGCATGAACGAGACTTTTTCGTCTTCTTGTTGGTCAGTAATGTCCTCCCATTCCTCCCATTTACTACAACATTCAAGTTTAAGTTTCTTCAGCTTGGGAAAGTACGCATCAGTAATACTATCGGTGTGCCCCGACTCTGTTGTTGTGGTCATTCCAAGAAATTTACGTCCCACAAATCGCATTTCACGAATACGGTCAATTTCAATCTCTTCGAGGCAGGGTAGTATTCCTAGAGGTGGCAATGACGACAAGTGCTTTAACTCGTGGAGACGTATATACTTGACTTGGTTGTTGGGCAACGCGATCCAGTCTGGAAGTCTGGAGCCCTTAAAACACGAAATGCTCAGTTTTTTCAGGTTTGGATGGGGCTGTAGAGCGTCTATAACATCCACCCTCATGCGATCTTCAACTTCACCCATCTCGGCATCAAAAGATATGTACAGTTCTTGAAGGTCCTCTTTATTCCTCAATTCTCCTTCCCGCGCATCCTCAACATCTGTGTTTTCCAAACCTCCATTTAAAGTAATTCTCAGTTTTAGAGATCCACTGAGACGGTTTAAGTTCTTCAACCATCCCAATCTACCCACATTTTTTCCTACCCGGAATTCACTCAATGTGCAGAGACAAGTCAAATGGGATAGTCCTTGAGGAAACTGCTTGATAGAGTCAGTAATGCAATTATGGAGATGCTTGAGGTTTTTGAGATCATGAATCCGTTGAGGAAGACTAGAAATACTATCACAGCATTCGATGTTTAGTGTTTGCAATTTACGGAAATCACAAATGCTCTCTGGCAACTCCTTTAGAGATTTATTCCAGCTCAAGTTGAGGTGTCTCAAGTTAATCAGATTCCCGATTTCCCTTGGCAACTCCTTTAGAGATTCATTGTGGCTCAAGTCGAAGTGTCTCAAGTTAATCAGATTCCCAATTTCCTTTGGAATCTCTTGTAGATCGCAATATTGCAAGAAAAGGGTTTGCAAGTTGTACAACTTGCTACAAATGGTCTCCAGGCCTTCAAAATTATTACGATTGTGACTCAAGTCCAACCACCGCAAATGAATAAACTTTTCTATTCCCTTTGGGATGCCACTACCTTTCAGGTTTAACACCCTTAGACTAACGAGGCAATCACAAACAGGTGAATCTGTATTCCAATTTAAGCAGCTACGATATTCTTTGACTTGGGAAACTAATTGAAGGCTACAAACTTGACAGCCCGTCTTCGTCTCCACACCATTATTCCTAAGGTACTGAGCAAAATCATGTACTATATCGTGCAGCTTAAAAGACATTATCTGCTTACCATCATTCTCGTCTTTCTCAAAGTCTTGAAATAGTGAACGCATTGCCAAATTGTCAAAGTATTGTCGCCCTTTAGGTTCCATGTTACCACCATCACTCCCAATATCGGAACCCAAGTAACCTAGTGCTATCCATTGTCTTATTACTTCCTCCACCTTAATATCTGTATCTTTGGGAAAGACAGCACAATATGAGAAGCAACGCTTAAGTGATGGCGACAATTCATTGTAGCTCAAAAGCAAATGAGGGAAAAGTTCTACTTCAATTACTTCCTTCAATTCCCACGTCTCACTGTTCAACACATTCTCCCACTCTTCCAAGTTGTTCTTACGACGCAGCAGACCACCCAAAGTCTTGGCAGCAAGTGGCAAGCCCCTGCACTTGCCAACAATCTGCATACCAATGTCTTTGTACTTTGCACAGTCCTCTTCGCTTCTTCCATAGAGGGCTATGCGTTGTAACAATAACCAACAAGCTTCATCCGAGAGCACACCTAGACGGTGGATTTCATTCTCAAGGGTATCCAGCATTTCCGCAACCTTCTCATTTCTTGTTGTCACCAAAACCTTACTGCCCATCCCACATGACTTGAGGGCGATTTTAAGGGGTTCCCACTTGGCGCGGTCCTCTGTCCAGACATCATCCAGGACAAGAAGAAACTTCTTCCCTGAAATACACTTAATTATACTCTGTTGTAAGACTTGCAATTGGGTGGAGTCTGGTGATTTTCCCGTCACCCCCTCGACAATCTTTTTGGCAATCCCGACCTCGTCAAAGGGATCCGAAACACATATCCATATTTTTAACTCGAAACAATCGTTAACTCGGTCGTCGTTAAAAACAGACTGAGCAAGAGTCGTCTTCCCAACTCCCCCTACCCCAACTATGGACACAATCTCCATGGGTTGGTGGTCTCCAGTCGCCGTGAGTATTTTGCTGGCAACAACATCCCTATCAATGTCTCGGCCTTGGACTTCTGCCATATCAACAAAAGAAGTAGATTGAACTCGCCGTGATGATGGGTCGTCAGTGGGCGGAGGGGAAGACGCCTCCAAACCATATTTGTTTTTATCCTCCAGAATCCCGTCAAGTTTGGCTTTCACACTTTCGATTTTCATAGCAATATCACGACGAACAGCAACTTTCTGGAAACATAGACAGGAAAAGAAAGAACACACCTTATTATCACGTCCTCCTTTTCGTAGAGCGATGTACCACTCATCCAACACATCCTCCATTTCGTAGGACGCGTCTTCCAGACTCACCAGCCAATCTCTCACGCTTTTCTCCTTAAACCTCTTCGTCTCCGCGTCTTCCAACACGTTTCTTACTGTTCGCAGCTCTTTCGAGAGTTCCAGAACCTTCTGCTTCACGCCCCTCACCAATTTCACTTCCTTCGAAATCTTATCATCTAAGATTGCTGCGATATGCTCCACCACAGCCGAAACGACAGCATCCGCCATGATCACTTCTGCCTCTGCTCTCTCTCTATCTCTCTGTGATGGTATGGTATAGTATAATTCAATTATTGGTTGGAGATATTTGAGTAGAAGAGGATATCAACTTTCTGTCAATTTCATTTCTACTTTTGATCGCATTATATATGTCCCACTTTCACTAAAGCATACATTATTAAATTGCTCGGCTGTTTGCGGGACATGCTCACATGGGTATGGGTTCTCTCAGTCAGTGCTCTCCTTTATTCGTATATTTGCATGGTTTGATAATTGCAGATTGTGTTTTTCCTTTTATTTTTAACATCAAATTAATTAGTTTACACGTGTTCGATTCTACACCTATATCGCCTTCGTAATAAAATTATTTTAAAATAATAATTTTTATAACATTCGAATCATAAGGTAGAAATAGAATTTAATTCTCTGTCAGCAATTGTAATTTTGACCTCTCCTAGTTAAGACACATCACCCCTATATATTAATGCAAAATTCTCCTAACTTATTTGTCTGTTTCGAATGTTTCGGTTGTCAAATACAAAATTATGGTGCTTCGTTTGCTTATGTGTCATCCGAACCTAATATTTACCTAATTTATTACTTTTCTTTTTATTGTATCTTACCTAAATTAATTATTTTATTATAGTTTTCCTTATTCAATACTTTCCTTTGATTCTCCTAATATAAAAATATAAACAAGTCATATGTAAATAGTAATTAAAATCTAAATTAGTTATTTTAATTAAAAAAAATCACATATGAAATAATTTTAATTAAAAAAAATATTATAAAAATAATTAGATAAGTTTTATTGATAATTGAATTTAAATAATTTTATTTTTGGAGTTTCAAATATTCGATATAGGTAAAATATGAGTTATTTACATACAATAATATAAGTATGTAACTAAATATTAGTAATGTATTCAATCTAAACACAAAAAATATTAAATTATATACTAATAATTAATAAACATTGATTAGACACCAGTACAATGCGATACGGGTTGAGAGTATGACATCTTTTGAATATCTCAAATTATGTAACTAATAATTTTTAACGAATTTATTCTAAACATTAATATATAAAATGATTTAATAATAATAATAATTAATAAAATATATATTAGCCACGGGTTTAGAATGTGATGCCTTTTGAATTTTTGTAAGTATTTAAATAAGATTATTAATGAATTTAATTTAAATATCAAATACAAAATTATTTAATATTTATAATAACTAATAAATAGATTAGAAATGTACAAGGCACGGGTTGATAATAAATTATTTTAATTTCTTATTTTAGATTTAGAATTTAGTAATTATCACAAATATTTTTTATATTTAACTTTTAGTAAGTCCCGTGTAACACACGATGTTAAACAATTATATATTAATGCAATTCTCATAATTTATGTGTTTGTTTCGTATTCTTTGCTTGAGTAATAAAAAAAATTGGTGCTTCGGTTGCTTATGTCATCCGAGCATAATATATATCTAATTTAATTTTTTGCTTTTATTGCCTGATTTAATATTTTTTTTTATTATATTTTGTCTAATTCAGCAATTTTCGTTTATACTCCTAATATAAAAATATAAATAAGTCATATATAATTAGTAGAGAAAAATCTAAATTAATTATTATTTTAATTAAAAGACAAATTACATACGAAAATAAATTATATTTATAATAAAAGTTGAAATAATTTATTTTTGAAATTTTAAACATTATGTATAGGTAGATTATGATATATTTGCAATAATCGGACTATGTAACTAATATTAGTAATGAATTAAATCTAAATATAAAAAAATAAAATTATATAATAATAGTTAATTAATATCTATTAGACAATGGCACAGTCCGAGAAGGCTCGAGAGTGTGACACCTTTTGAATTCTTCAAAGTATGTAACTATAATTATTAATAAAATTGATCTAAACATAAAAACATAAAATGAGTAAAAATTAATTAATTAATATAGACTAGAGATGGGTTTAAAACATGACATCTTTTGAATTTTTATAAGTATGTAAATATAATTATTAACGAATTTAAACTAAACATTAAAATATAATATTAATTAATAATTATAATAATTAATAAATTAAAAAAGGCACGGGTTAAGAACACATCCTTTCAATTTTTTATTTTAAATTTAAAACTTTATAATTTCCACAAATATTTTTTATATTTAGTTTTTATAAATCCCGTGTAATACACGGTGTTAAACTAGTACTTATATATTATACTTATAAGTCTTAAATAAATACTAATAATATATAAATTAAAATATAACACATATATTTACTCAAATGAGAATAATATGTACAAAATATTACTAAAATAAGTCGTATTTTTACTCCTATATAATTAATTTTTATTTATATTATACTCTTACATTCATAAATCCGTATCCACTATATTTGTTAATATTGTTGACATGGAAAATTTCATTTTTGGTATTGGTCACTTTCCAGAAAAAAGTACGTGATGTTAACAAGCATCAAACTACATCTAATAAGTTGGCAAATTCATCAAATATGGTACAAAAAAGCCCGATCGGGCCCAAATGCTGACGTGGCATGATTATTTAATTTATTATCCTTTTTCATTTAATTTTAAATATGAAATAAATAGAAAAGTCTATTTTGCCCCTCATTTCTTTTCTTTTTTCAATTCTTTCTTTCTTAAAAATTTATTTTCTTTTTTCAATTCTACAACAGAGGAGAGGATAAAACTTCAATGCTTTTGATAAATTAGAATTCAATTTTGGACCAGCAACCTCCGCCTCAAGACGGAGCCCAAGATCCTCCACCTCCTCTCCGGCAACCCCAACATCCTCCGCCTCCACGATGCCTATGAAGACAACGACTGCGTCCACATCGTCACCGGTCTGTGCGACGGCGCTAACGCTCTTTCTCGAAGGTTTTCGGGCCGGTCGCCGGAGGTGAATAGTACTTACCTTCGGATGAGTTTCGGGCAATACGACGTCGTTGTAATTGCTGCTCCAAACCTCGGATTCGTCGAGCTCGAGCGAATCAGTGTTTAGAGTTTCGCCGCCGCCGCCGCCAGTGAGGTAGCGGTGGCTCTTCCTTGTTGTCAGTGTCATTTCTTGCAAACGTGGTCTGTGTGTGTGTTGTTCAGGGGAGGGTTTGAATTTTTTTTTCTTTTAGATTTTAATTTATTTATTTAAATGTGAATGGACTCTTCATTTTGGATTTCTAAGAATCCGGAAGGGAATTGAGATGCTTCGATTTGCCGTGTTCGAATTGGATACTGAGGAATTGGTCCAACCATCGACATGACGGCGATGGCCAGGTCGATGCCCATCCGCTCGATCTCCGTCAGCCCGCCGCCGGACTTCCTGACACTGGCGACAATAGGGTCGACGAGGCGGCGGTGGATGAGGATGAAGGCGGCGGCGCTGACAATCTCGAAGGCGAACATGATGGCCGGAGGGACTTTGAAGCCGGCGAGATCGTTCTCCATGGCGGCGCCTTGCTCGACGAAGACGGATGTCTTCTGAGTGTAGACTAAGGAGTACAATTGGGGAGAAGAAATCCTTGGCAATATTTTTAAGAAAGAAAGAAAGAAAAAAAGAAAAGAAATGAAATGAGGGGTAAAATAGATTTTTCTATTTAGTTCATATTTAAAATTAAATGAAAAATGATAAGAAATTAAATAATCATGCCACGTCAGTATTAGGGCCCGATCGGGCTTTTTTGTACCATATTTGATGAATTTGCCAACTTATTAGATGCAGTTTGATGCTGGCCAACATCATGTACCTTTTCTGAAAAGTGGCCAACATAATGTATAAAAACCAAATTTTCCCATTGTTAACACACTAACTTATGTGTCAGTTAGTGGTTATCTTTTAGGATTTTTTTAACCAGGTATAAATAATATTTTTTTTCCATTTCTTGATTCATTACAAAGTTAGGGTTTGCGTCTCTCACCCTACTATCCCTCCCGCTTCCAATTCATCATTTCTTTGTTTTGAATTTTTTTTTCTTTAATTTACAATTCTTCTAATATTATTCACAATTCTTCCAGATCTGGCAGTGAGATATTCACATATTCGGGGATCTAACATGATGATGATTATTCACAAAATTTTCAGATTTGGTGGTAAAATTTTCACAAATTCGAATTAAATGACTCCCGGTTTGGTTCCTACATATATTTTTTTACATGCAAAAAAAAATATTGCTTTATATGAGAATTAATTTCTCGCCCCAAAACATTGTATCGTCAAAGCAGATGAGTATTAAGATAGCAACAAAGTTTGAAGCATAAATCAATTGAAGCAGTCTATGTATACTGAAATTATAATATCATCCAAGCAAATATTTCACAGCTCAAAATTTCTTCCTAATACATACAATCACAAAGCAACTGCAATAAACTGAAGAGGTAGGGCCAAAGACCAGTTCAATTAGTTTATTAGATGAAAACCCCTCAAACCATCGCAATTACTAATGGTTCATTGATCATCAACTCCAGTATTCCAAGAAAATAAACTAACTGGAAAATTATATTTAATTAATAGGAAAAATTGAATTGAAAAGGCGTAAAACAAGAAACGCAGAAAAAAGTTATCTCAATGTTTGAATCAAATTTGTCTTTGTCGTAAAATCTCTTGACTTTGTCGAAGGATTGACATGCACGAAGTGAATACACCCAACAAAAACCCTAACTCGCCGACTAACAACTAAAACCCAATTTCAATAAAAAAAATAAAGGAAAACCCCACCGTAACCAAAATTATCGCTCAAATCTCAGATCTCCATCTCATTGGAATCTTAAAGAGAAATTCAAAATCAATCAGATTAAAAGAAAAATAATGCACAGTAAGAGGGAGAATATAAAGGAGGTGGTACCTTCAATTGGTTCATTTCAAGTGTCCAATTCATGAAGAAATGCGATAATTTCCCCTTCTTCAAGAAAAAAGGGATCGTGGGTGCCAATTTTTGAATCGCCAGAAATTAGAGCAGATGACATGAAATTAGTACCAGGGAGAGAAGCCACGCCATAAGAAGGACCTGGAGCAGGTGACATGAAATTATCTCGCCGACTTTTGCCAAGAGGGGATCGAGAGCAGAAATTCGGAAATTTCTTAAAAATCGGGGGCTGAAATTCAGAAATCCGAGAGTGTTGGAATCTACATCCCCACCATATGAAGGTGCAGGTGGTGGGCTCAATTTATCAGGAATAACGTCAGTGAAGAAGCACACGAACGCAAGAGTTTGGGAGATTGGGTTCGAAAAATTTGGCAGAATAGTTTGAGGGTAAAGGGCTTGTTTGTAAAGGAGATAAGGATAAAGGGCTTATTTGGAAAAAAATGTTCCTTAATGCAGATTGTCGGATGAGACACGGATCAACGGTTGCAACAACTTGCTTGAGCAAGACGCGGATCGGTGACATGGCAGACTGAGTTTTTACGGTGGTCCTAAAATAACCGCCGTAGAATGTGTGAGTTTTACGGCGGTTCTCATATAATTATCGTAGAATGTTTAAGTTTTTATGACGGTTGTTTGTGAACTGACGTTAAAATAAACTGGCCTCCAGTTTTTCCGTCGATTCACATATGACCACCGTAGAATATGTGAGTTTTTACAGCGTCTTTAAGATAACCGTCGTTAAAACATGGATTCTACGGCGGTTTTAAGATAACCGCCGTTAAAATATGTATTTAACGTCGGTTTTCTAGAAAATCGCCGTCATGGATGAGGCACCGTGGTAGCCCTGTTCTACAGTAGTGGTTCCTTTTAATCTCCACTAACATTCATCATGTTCAATCTTTACTGGAACTCAACTTGCAGAATTTATGGTGCGGGCGCAGCTCATTATTTGGGATGAAACTCCAATGATGCATAAATATTGTTTCGAAGCTATGGACAAAACTTTGAAAGATGTGATGGGATCGCAAAATAATGCAAACAGGCAGCTTCTCACTACAAAAAAACAGCAAATTTCCGAGGAATTTTCCGAGGGAACGAAATTCCCTCGGAATTTTCCGAGGGAACACCGAGGGAAATAAAAATCCCTCGGTTTTTTCCGAGGGAATTCCTTTCCCTCGGAAAATCCCTCGGAAATCAGCGCGCCAAATATTCCCGCCATGTTTACCGAACGAAAAATCGAGGGATAACCGACGGGTGATTTTCCGAGGGAAGTAGTCCCTCGGAAAACCGAGGGATATTAGATTCCCTCGGTTTTATTTATTATTTTTTTAAAAAAATTAATTAAATTYCGAGGGAATACAAWTYCCCTCGRAATTATTCCGAGGGATAACGGATTCCCTCGGAATTAATTCGAGGGAAATTGTATTCCCTCGAAATTTAATTAATTTTTATAAAAAATTAAAATCTAAAAAAATAGAAAAAAATAATACAAAATAGGATTTATTTYCGGGACGCTTAGGCGCATYCCTCCCTGTCGCGGTCGTGATTTTTTGGGTTTTGTTTCTATTTTTTACTATTTTTTGGATTTTTTTCTATTTTGTTATTTAACAAATAGGCATGGTGATTTTATATGCTTCTCCTCAGCATCCGTACAAGTTTGGACTCTTCTCAAAACTGCTTCTCCACCAATCAACTCAACGTAAGTTTGTATGATTTCATTTTCGGTTCAATATTATTGCAAATATATAGGGTTAAATTATATTATTAGTCATGTGAAAATCACAAATTGCCAAAAAATAAAAAAAACAGAATAGCATATTTTGTATATAAATAAATAAATCTTATTTTAGCCTCTTAAATTATTAAAGATCGATTTTGCTTATAATGGAATTATAAAACCGAAAAATCCGAAAAAATAGTAAAAAATAGAAACAAAACTCTAGAAATTACGACCGGGGCGGGGAGGGGTGCGCCTCGGCGACCCGGAAATAAACCCTATTTTCAAAAATCCCTCGGAATTCCGAGGGATTTTGAATTCCCTCGGAAATGTCAAAAAATAAAACTTTCTTCTGGTGCGTACGTTTAAAAAGATCGTAGCAC
>BMAC01000358.1:445462-460591 GCA_014905375.1 Phtheirospermum japonicum | reverse complement strand
ACGGCGCGTGGATCGACACGAGATCTGCTAATATTAACGTTAGTCTCTTTTTTATTTTTAACTTATTCTTTGATTTTAACGTAAAATTTTAATAACGAGTTGTATTTCAGGAGGAGTACGAGAGACATCTGACCCAGGAGCAGGAGCGTGCGTCTTCCCAGGAGGAGAGTAACGAGGTTGACCAGGACCAGGTTTTTCTCGGCGTCGCCGGTGTGAAGAAGGGACGGCTTTACGGCACCGACGCGTATGTGAAGATAGTGGCTGCTACGAAGGGTTTACTAAAGGGCGACTCTTCCACCTCCTCCTCATCCCAGGCTGATAGACGACAGATCAGAGAGCTCGAGGCGCAGGTCAAGGCTCAGAGGGCGCAGCTTGAGGCGTTGCAGCAGCAGGCAGCCGAGGAAAGGCGACAGCGTGCGGAGGAGCGCCGGCAGCAGGAGGAATTTCAGGCGCGGACGAAGGCCCAGATGGCTGAGATGTACGCTCGTTTCCAGCAGCAGTTCCCCGCTCCCTATCAGCAGCAGCAGCAGTTTCCCCCTCCCCATCCATAGAACACTTTTATTTATGTAATAAACTTTGTTACTGTTTCGATTGAACACATGTAATTCATAAATTTTCAAATATTTTTTTTATTATAATTGATTTATTTCTTTGACTTTTCTTTAATTGCTTTTTTAATTTTTTTGGGAATTTTAATAATTAAACAAGAATTAAAATCAAAACAAAAAATTAAAAATTAATAAAAAAAATTAAAAAATTAAAAATAACGAGGGAAAGTTCCCTCGGAATTTTTAAAAATCCGAGGGAATGGGACTCCCTCGAAAATCCGAGGGAAATATTTTCCCTCGAAATTTTTCAATTTCCGAGGGAATAAGATCCCTCGGATTCCCTCGGAAATCCGAGGGATTTTATTCCCTCGAAAATTGAAAAATTCTGAGGGAAAATATTTCCCTCGGATTTCCGAGGGATTGTCCGATAATGGTTTCGAGGGAAAAAATCCCTCGAAATTCCCTCGATTTTGTAATTTCGAGGGATTTATTTCCCTCGGAACCGTTTTCCGAGGAGGGTTTTTTCGAGGGAATTTTTCCCTCGGAATTTCCCTCGGTTTAACCAAAACCGAGGGATTTTTGCTTATTTCCGAGGGAAAAATCCCTCGAAAATTTTGATTTTTTTTGTAGTGTCTATTTGGAGGCAAAACATTAGTTTTTGGTGGAGGTTTTTGTCAGATTTTACCGGTTATTCCAAAAGGCACTAGACCAGACATAGTTTATGCGACGATCAGTTCTTTGTATCTATGGGCTCATTGCACGCTTTTGAGGCTGACCAAGAACATGAGGACAGTCTCTCTCTCACGTTGGACTTTTTCTGAAGAAGTTAGTGTTCAGTCATGGCTAATTGTGCGTTGCTATATCAAGGGTCACCAATCGTAATGGTTTAAAGATATTTATAGTCGACGATGAGAATAAACGTAGCAACAAGTCTACAAATATTGTGTACAAATAAGTTTTTCATAATTTGTAATGTATATCGCGTCCAATAACAATCCTTTTATGACACAAATTATACCATTTCCAATACTATTCAATCTTTAAATATTATCCAAAAATATATGTGTGTGTGTGTGTGTGTAAAATATAACTATACATAAGTACAATAATTTATTTAAATAACTAATTATCTCAAACTTAATTATCTTTTTTTATATATAAATAATATAAAAAATTACCGTGCAACTCACGGATGGAATACTAGTTCCATGTGGAACATCTATTATGTTTTTTTATTAGGATATTATTAATAATTTAAATGTTAATTTCTGATATAGTTATTATGTTAATATGTCCTAAATAGAAATATAATGGCGCGATTGGATATCCTTTCAGTTCCTTTCTTTTCGTTTTGCTAGAAAATAGTGAAAAAAAAATATTTTAGGGAGATAAAAAATTTTGGTGAAATAATGATTGAATATGATTTAATTTTTTTTTTTGTTGAAATAAGTGTTTGGATATAAAAAAATTTTCAACCGGTCGCCTCTTCACATTCTCTCTTCTCGCCGTCGCCATCCTGGCTTCCTCCACCGCCGCCGCCTCCAACATCACCGGAATCCTCTCCACCTTCCCCGAGTAAAATGACTTCAACAGTCTCCTCAGCCAGTCGGCGACCGCAAGCCTCTTCTTCCTGGGTCGGCGGCGGCGGCTGGAAGTGCAGGCGGTGGTGAATCGACGGTGGCGGCGGCTCAAATCGAAGGTGGCTGAAATCGTCCGGGTCGGGCCATATGGCTAGGCTTCGCGGTGTTGTACCGGCAACTGGGCGATGAAGGTGATTTCAGGCCCTTTGGTTTCGGGCTGCGAGTTTGGGGAAAACGGTTGCAATGGGTTTAGGAAAAAAAAAAGGGGTGGTGATAGGCGCTACGATTTACGGCGGTGGGTTTTCTATGGCTGCCGAAAATGGTTAGGGTTCCGATTGGGCTTTGGGGTCGGACTGGTTTCATGATGTGGCTGTGAGTTTTGGACTGCTGGTGTGGCGCCGGATGTGGTGGAAAACCGTCCAGAAGAAAAAAATCCTGACCGATTATTTCAACGCCGCCAAACTCCACAAGATCCCCGACGGCTCCGTCCTCTCCACCACCTTTTACCAGACCACCGCTGGGACGGCCGGAAAAAAAAGGCTTCATCAACATCACCGATCTCCAGGGCGGCAAGGTCGGCTTCGGATCCGGCGCGGCCAGATCTGAGCAAATTCACCGACGGTGCTCGACTCGACGCCGCTTTGCGTTTTCACCGTCGACAGTGCAATTAAGCTTCCAGTGAGATTATAAGAGAGAGAAAGATATTCAAGAGATATTTTTTTGGAAAAGAAAAGGTTGTATTTTCGGTTAGTGAGAAAAATATAAAGATAATATTTGTATGGCCTTTTTTTTCAATTTTGGCTGAGGGGAAAATAAAAATCTCGTTTCCAAGCGCCGCCTAAGTTTTTTGTGGCTGCGTGAGATTTTATTTATTTTGTGTATCAAATTGGAAATTTTCCATTCTCTCCTATCCTCATTTTCAATACACACACCCAATCACCCGCTCGCCCACCTTACACGTGTAACAAAACAAAATCCAGACAATTCGAGAGCTCCAACGGTCAAACCGCGGGAAAGGTCTGGAAATTCGTGGAACACTCGAAAATACGAAAACCATTCACTTCGGCAAAGCAAAACGGTTATATAAGCCTTCAAGCTTCTGAATTCCCAGTCACAGAAACAAAATCGACAAGACCTCTATCACAACAAAAGAGCACCCAAAGCTTACAAGAAGTTAATTTTCTTTATCGGGTTAGTGGATCGGATTTCTGAACCGGAAACTCAGTCAATAGGATCTGCGGATTGATCGGAAAGATTTTTCTTCGTCTTCTTCTTGTGTTCGTTGCTGCTTATTGTAAGTATTTTTTCTGTGTACTTATGTTTCATCCTTCTTCTAATAGCTCAATGTGATTTAATTTTAGGAGCAAATCATGTATTTTTTTACTTTTTTCCTCGGGGTTTGATTTTATGATCTGAGTTGAGAATCGTGCTTACCACAGTGAAAAATTACAGCGAGACTCCATGAAATAATAATTTCGGTGTGAAAATCCATGAAATTAATTTCAGAAATTATTGATTAGGTGGAGTGATTTTCTATAATATTAACCAGAGGATTCATATTCACAAGATGTTTGTTTTAGGGCTTTAATGCTATGATCCTTAGGTTTCTCAATTTGACAGTGGTGTGATTTACTTTTGCAGATTAATATATTTGCATAATCTCCGTGTTTCCAAAAGGAGATGGATCATCATATATACAGAAATATGCATTCATATCCCTACCAGAGAGATCAAATACACTATAGTCCTCATTTCTATCCCGGAACCGAACCTATCCCAACTCAAATGTATACGAATCCCAGTCGACCTCCCATAAATTACGGATATGCCCCCCCAATCGCATGCCATGGCTGCTGTAACCACCATAGTTATATGCCAGCTCACTATCCTAATTGGGGATCTCCTTATTCTCATCATATTCCACATCCGCCACATTGTCCTGTAAGCTACCCTTCATTTCCGRCTCAATGCATGMCGTGTTACCCAATGGAACAACCTCGGTATGAATTTGAAAAGAACGTGCCTGCTACGCCTGGCCAACACTGCTGCGGGTGTTCGAATCACCCGTCTCTCCCGAGAGAATCGAGAAACGTGAGGGTTGAAGAGGAGGAGCCTGGTTCTATGGCTCCTCTTCAGTTGAAGAATGGACATTCTCCGATCGTGTGGATGCCACCGGATAATTACAGTAACAAGGAGCAACGGAAGGATAATGATAATGATAACAATAATAATCAAGTGGTATGGAATGACGGTGCGAAAAATGGGTGGTTTCCACTTGATTTGAATAACTTGGTATCTATGAAGAAGCAAACGGGAGATGAGGAAAGAAAACACCAACGAGACGATGATGAAGATGGGGAGGGACGGCGTTTTCCATTTCCGCTATTCTGGATACCTTATAAGCCCGAGGACAAGGAAATGGAAAAACATAACTTGAGCGATGTGAATACAAAACCAAGCTTGGAACCGGAGAAGGGTTCTCTTGGTGAGAAAAAAACTCAGGTGAAAGAAGTGGAAAAGCATAAAGAAGAGGAGGGTTCTAAAAATCGGGAGAGAGAAAGCAATGCGTCAGTGAAAGATGGCGTTATTGATCATGGCGAAAAGAAGTTATCGAATGAGAGTGTTAAAAGGAAAAACCCTTCTCCACCGAAATCGTCTAAGCTACCGCCCGTCTGCCTGAGAGTCGATCCCTTGCCAAGGAGGAAAACTGCAAACGGAAGCTCACGGTCCGATGAAGCAAAAAGCAAGGTAATTAATTCATCGGACGATAAAAAGGTGTGCAATATTGTCTCTACCAATGAGGTTAAGGAAGGCAAGGGCACGAAAACGATCGAGGTCGTTGATGGGAAAACTCGGCAGGAAAAAAATATGGATGTGAATGTGGAAGTTCGTGTTGACCAGCCAGAGGTGAAGCCCGAAGAGGAAAATATTACCCGGGAATGCATTGAAAATGGTGCTATGAAAGGCCAATCAGAAGAAGTTGCATCTGCCATGGGGAAAAATGAAGAAGGGATAAAAGAGACCAGTAAAAGAAAATTGTCGGAAGAGGAAGCCGCTGTTATTATTCAATCGGTGTATCGTGGATTTGATACTCGCAGGTGGGACCCAGTGAAAAAGTTAAAAGAAATAGCAAAAGTGCGAGATCAGATCGATAGTGTGAAGCATATGATTCAAGCAATGGAGTCGTGTTCTGGTATCAAAGGCAGCAACAAACAAAGGAATGTTATTTCAGAAATTATATTGAGCCTTCTGCTAAAACTGGACACCATCCAGGTATGCGAATAAACTTAGTTAAATGCGTGTTAAATTCAAACTGTTTGTTTCCTTGGTTTCAAGAACTCTGATTCTTGATAATACTATGCAACTTTGTTTACAATTTATGGATGAATGGATCTTTTGTAATTCATCGTTGCCGTGAGGTTATGCTTTTGGTTCTATTGGTTCAACTAATTAAATTTGTCCCTTTGTTTCTTTGACCATTTCGTATTTTGTTTCTTTTATTATTCTTGGAGTAAGAGTAGTTACAGCTGATTTGCATTTATTTAGTCAGTTTACAATTTATGGGTTCAATTTCATGATATTTACCAGATGATGGAATTGTCCATTAAAAAAGAATGACATCTGATTTGCATTTATTTATTTATTTATTTTTGTAGGGATTGCATCCGAGCATCAGAGAAGTGAGGAAATCAGTGGTGAAAGAGCTCGTGACTCTTCAGGAGAAACTGGATTCAATCATGAATGAAAAATCGGGAAATTCACCTCAACAGGAGTCAAACACGAGTTGTGCAGAAGATGCTGATGTCACACTATACGAGAATGACAACAAAACCGAGTCCGAGTCTACTGATTTACCGCAGGCAGATCAAAATCAGCCCGACGACGACGCATGTAACTGTGAAATCTCAGAAGCAAATCTGATCGGAGAGGACTCGATGGAAAAAATAGAGAAGGAAGATGAGACAAGCAATGATGAAGGGCCTTATAATAACGAAAATAATCATCTTGAATTGGCCGAGCTTCCCCTGGGAGTTTTTGATGATGATTTCGATGCACAGCAAAACACAGTTCAAAAAATGGTTGATGCGGAAATGAAGAAAACCTGTCAGGAAGAGCAGGTCACCTCGGAATTACAAAACGATGCCACAGACAATGAAAATTACGAAATTTCCTACGTAGATCAACAACAACATCCACAGGACGTGACAGCTGGCAAAGTCGAGCCATCTGAAGCCTCTGGCGACAGAGAGCTTTTAACAACAGAAAAGGAAATGTCCGGTCAGCAGCTACCTCAGGAAGGTAATTCGGAGCGAGATATAGTTGAGGAATCAAACACGGCTGAGAAGGAACCCGAAAATGACACGACTGAAGAAAATGCAAATGGAGATGAAAAAATTGGTGTTCTGGACATAGTGTCTAATAACGAAGGTGCAGATGATCTGACGGAAAGCAATAAAAAACTGATTGAGGAGAATGAGAGGCTGAGGGGCATATTGGAGAATTTGATAAAGTCGGGGCAGGAACAGCTGACGGCCATTTCCAGTCTTACTGGGAGAGTTAAGGACTTGGAGAGGAAATTATCGAAGAAAAATAAAGTGAAGGTGAAACAACACAAGAGGGGCAGCAAGATGAGAAGAAGCCTTGTTGATGAGTGATGGCTATTGCTAAAAAAAAAAATGAGAAAACAGAGGATGTGTGTGTTGTGTTCATCAAGTCAAAGGTGTAAAACAGTTGATATGCATGTTATGTGTGTGTGTGTGTGCCCAAATTACTGAGATTGTGTATGTATGTAGTTTTTGTTTTGAAATGTGTATTTTGTGTGTAATAGAATAGTAATGAATAAGATTATATTCAAATCTAAGTCCTTAGATTCATTAATCAAGAAAAGGAGTCAATTATAAAAAATTATCTATTAGGTTTAGCATAATCGAGAAAAGCAGTTAATTTTTCAAAATTACAAATGCTTACCCTACACAACAACATTTGTGTTTATTCTATAAATTCAACATGATAAATACAGTTTTTGCTATTAAGTTACTTGCATTATTATCACACTGTAAAAAGTATTCAATGTCATTTGAACTATCTAAATTTGGAGATTCTCTATTCCATTGTTTAATTATCACAATTCATGAACACGAAATTTTATCAATATAGGAGAAATAGCAATTAGTTACTATGGTCAAAAAAGACTCATTAAGGTAAAGGAGCTCAATTTGTGGGCCTAATAATGAACTCAGTTTAGTCCGTACCGTGAGCTATTAAGCCCAGCGGACACAAAGCCCATTACCACAATGACAAGGCTATATTAGTCATTTTCACAAATATAACATCAGAGAATTTCCTCGTCACTCGAAACGGGTCGCACTCAGGAATGACAATAAATCAGGTTAAAACAGAGACCCGTCCGCTCCCGCTCTGACAGGGATGGGAATTACCCACTTTAAGCTGGGATGAGGATGGGGGCGGGGATGGAATTGTGGATTTTTACGGGGGCGGATACGGGAATGGGAATAATGTTCCTCCCGCCGGGTACCCACGGGTACCCATCCCCCATCCCCGTTTGAGACCCATTTCAAACGCGCATATATTATTATTATTATTATTTTTATTTTCAAACATTTTTAAATATAATACACTAAATATTTGTCATACTATTTGAATTTTCTTGTAATTTTTTTATATATTTAAGCAAACCTAAAAATCAAGTTCCGTAATTTTATTTTATTTTTTATTTTTTAAGTAATAAAATGTAGGCGGGTACAAGCGAGCACGATTCGGGTATACAAACGGGAGCGGGTGATTAGGTATTGCGAGTGGGGGTGGAGCCAACTAATATACCCGCGGATGGGGACATAGATACCCGCTTAGTTTGAAGTGGGGCGGGAGTGGGGATGACTTTTCAAGCAGGGACGGGGATGGGGGTGAGCGTACCCGCCCCCGCCATACTCCCATTGCCATCCCTTCGCTCTCTCTCTCTCTCTGTGTGTTTCTTGTTCTAGACGTTCTTGAAGCAGTTGGGCGCAAATGAATATATAAATATATAGATATACAGAGAGCTAATTCTAGTTTGAGAATTTAACGCACAACACGGAGCATCTGATTCTGGAGATCAACCTGATCTCCGCACCGGGTTTAATGCCCTCCTCTGCTAACTCGCGACTGCAAACCTACGTCGTCACCTGGATCAACCGGCGTAAGAAGCTCCGATACGATGAGATACTGTAGGAAAGATAAGAGAGAGATATATACATATTCAAAAATAATAATAAAATAATATTGAAAAAAGTGTATATGGTGTTTTCTTTTTTTAGTTCGAAGTAACTCGATACACTAATAAAATTGCGGTGAAAGTGAGATAAAGTTGAGAAAAGTGAAAAATTACGTATTTTTTTAAAATGGACCACAAAAATAAACCATGGCATTAAAGATACTCTAATCACATCACGAGACGTGTTATATATAATATAACTAATTTAATAGCCATTTATTATGATCGCCTGTTGAAACACGGTAAATTTAATATTTATAATTATTTTCTTCATTTTCTCTGCTAACTAGTAGTAGCGGTTAGTAAGGGTCGAACTCACAAGTATTGTGAATTAAATTGTAATAATCTAATATTAATTGAAATAATAAAAACTAAACGAAAGGGGTTGTTGAAATTTTTTATATAAAATACTAATAATAAAAATTATTGAAAATTTTATTTTTGGCAATTATTCCTTATTTTACTTTTGTAGCTATTTGCCTTTCTTGGGCTCAAAATATATTAGGACGCTAGATTTGTTTCCTAAGTTGTGTTTAGAATTTTTATTTAGTTTCCTACATTGAGTTTAAAATTAGTTTACTTGTTTACCAAAACTAGGATTATTGTCTGTTTAAGACAAGAAGCAGTCTTGTTACAAAAAATGACTTGAACACAACAAGAGACAAAAAGACTCACGGCAGAACAGAACACGAGTACGTGAAAGACTTGAAGCCACTGTTCAAAATACACACATTTGAAATTGCGTGACCAACTAAGAAGATCATCTTATCGTGGCGATAAGTATTTTAGTATCAAGTTTTGATACTAATGTTTTCATATATTACTTTATAACTTTGTATTTGATCTTAATCGAACTAAAGTAATATAGTTTTCGAATTTGTAGACCCAGTTCGTAAGCAAGTTTACTTATGAACGAAATTTAAATTCCTGTGTTATCTTATTTTTAGTTATTCCGCTACTTATTTTTTTATAAACTGTTTGATGTTAATTCTAGTGTTTTAACACTAGACTTAACATCGATTTTCCTATACTTATATTAACATCCATACACCTACGAATTTACAATTGGCATTTAGAACAAGTTAATTGACGTACTAAGTATATTGATCATTATTTTTTGTAGGACGTTATGGAGCTGAAGGAGATCCGCGACCTCTGATCCTTACTGGCGAGAACTATACTCTCTAGAAACAAAGGATGATATGGCACATTAAGAACATTGATAAACGAGCGTGGAGAACCATACTGATTGGATGGGAAATACCACGCATCACTGATGATGATGGTGATACCATCATCAAGAGGGAAGAAGAGTGGACGGCTGATGAACTAGCCTTGTCCAATTGGAACTCCAAGACTATCCTAAAGAAATCCTAAAGAATCACATATGAAAGCTGTTAAACGAATCATTAGGTGTGTAGCTGGTACAAGTGATTTGGGTGTTTGGTATACTAAGGATACGAGTACTGAACTTGTGGGATATACGGACTCGAATTGAGTTGGAGATGTTGTGGGTAAAAAGAGTACCACTGGGGGTTGTTTTTTCTTGGATAATAACCTTGTCTCATGGTATAGTAAAAAATAAAATTGCATTTCTCTTTCTACAGCTGAAGTCGAGTATATTACAGTTGGAAGTGCTTGCACACAGTTGATTTGGATGAACCAAATGATAGAGGACTACGGCCTACATAGTAGAATTTTGAGTGTGCTCTGTGATAATTCCAGTGCCATTGATATCTCAAAAAATCTGGTCCAGCACTCACGAATCAAACACATTGACATAAGGTACCACTTTATTCGTGACTTGGTTGAGAGAAAGATAGTTAGTATTGCACATAGGAACTGATAATCAGCTTGCTGACATCTTCACAAAGGTATTAGATATAGAGACCTTCTCTCGTTTGAGAAGATATCTCAAAATGTGCATTGTTTAAGTCCGTGTTGATGTCATGACACCTAAACTGTCATCAGTCCTTTTATCAGTATATTTTTGCATGCATTTTTTATATTCTTTTTCATACATATCCTGAATGCATTAGGTCTGATTGAAGTGCAGAAAGGTCATGTGTTGTAATAATAAGTGGTGCCATAAAGACTAACCTCTTTTTTTTTGGTGATTGTGAAACTTTCCCGTAAAAACTGGTTTTCTCCCAGGTCCAAAAATAAGGGGTGTTAATTTTACTAGCAATTTCTAAAGATAAGTAAGTTTCTTTCTAAAGTTAGTGAAAAGATAATGAATATCCGGATAAAGTCCAATCCTTAATTTTCACCTCCTTAAGTGATTTCGACGTAGTCATTAACTCGGGTTAAGGGGTCTGTTTTCATTGATTTCACCTGGAGCAATGTTAGTTATAATGTCATCACATAAAAAGCAACACTGATCATGTCACCTAAATCATTTGTTGTATTTTTATTTTTTTAGGTCATGATTTTTTAGGCATCAATTAGGACATTTAAACTTTGAGAAGATATCGTCTGGCATTGTGTTCTGAGCTTGTGCTTGCATCTTTGCCTTAATTCTTTTGATCGTGTTATGGATTTTGCTAACTAAGTATTTCAGTGGCGTTAAAATTGGTGGAATGGACCAGTAATAAGGGGTTAATTTGGCTAGCGAGAACTTGCTTTGCAAAGGATTCATTCAACTATGATGATGGTTTTTAAATTTAGCTCTATCTCAGTTTTTATGTAATAGAGATTTGTGATTTTTATTTCAAAAAAGAGATAGTGGTTTAGTTAAGCTAGAGATCATGGTGTATTGTTTTTTGGCTATTAAGATCGTGTGCCTTATTTGAGAAGGAGTGTGATTTTTTTTAAGGAAAGAAAAATCTAGGGGGTTAAAAGAAGTAGTGGGAAGGTTTTCTTACTTTACCTTTTTTCTTCCTCTTTTCAACTGCTTTCGATTTTTCAAATTGAAAAGTTAGGTTTTTCACTATTTTCCTTCTCTCAAATTTACTGCATACGACACTCTATTTTGCTTTTGGTTTTCTCAAAATTACTTGCAGAATGTCGAACTCTTCATCACCTAGAAATATTTCAGAGCTTCCAGCGGGCGGGCGCTGCCCCGCGGGTGAACAGGGTCTGGTGAATTTACCGAAATACACCGCCATGGACATCCGTGCAGAGATTAGTAGTGTTGTGTCAAATTCCATCACCATTTTCTACTCCTACTGAAAGTCCATCACCAACTACTGCACAAGACTTGGTTCCTGTTGTCACTGCCGTCGACGCCATTCCGGCTGCTCAGCTTGCCCCTAAGTAGATGGGCAATGAAATCGATGTAGACAATCCACCAAATCTGCCATTCATTGAAAACATCTTTGGTCCAGTTGGCAATCCGTCTATGAGGAAGTCACGATGACTTCGAAATATCCCTCCGGGAATAATTCTAGCGGTTGTTCCCAAGAGTCAGGCCGGTGAGAGTTGTCGTGTTCCCATTGAGCACATGAACATGGTTGAGGAAGTTACAACCATAATGGACTCGGATGATGAAGAATACGTGCCTCCGGAGTCAGTTTCCGCACTGCCGTTTACTTCTATTCCACGGTTATCGAAGTCCACCACTCCTCGCCAGAAGTAGACTGTTCGTCTGGATGACATTAAGAATCCGCCAGTTTCTGATTATTCAAGTTATTATGATCACCTTTCACAATTGTTGATTTTTTCACAAGAGAAGTAGCAAGCTCTTCCAGTCCATTTGTCGCCGACCCTCCCTCGACTCCCTCGAATATGACTCAGTCGGAGGCTGAGTATGACTACTCTCCTGATTCTGATGATGATGACACAATTGCTGCTATGCTGTCTGATTTAAAGGCCCATAGAGATTCCCGGAAATCTCATGTTGGTTCTGGTGTTGTGTCACCGAACCTCACACCGCCCGCAGATGATCTGGTTTCTTCTTTCAGCTCCGATTCTGACATTGCTGCTTCTGAGAATGCTCCGATCCACTCAGCTGAGTCTGAAAAATCTTTTGACGACTCCCCACTTCAGGAAGTTGAGATTAAAGACATGATTCCAGTGTTTTTATATATGTGCCTATCGTCATTACCAAAATCAAATGCACATATGCGACTTTAGAGACTTTCTCAAAACACTTATCGATTCACAACATGAAATGTTTATAAACACTCAAAGCTCCATACTAGGGTTTTATTCAAACTTTTGAAAACAAGGTGATCGAGTTATACGAGCTTCTCAATATTTCTAATGACTAAGTGTTGTTTTAAAAATATATATATATGTAGGTTTGAAAAATCTTGCACTAAACAAGCTCAAAATACTCTAACGTAAGATCACACAATACATGATTTCGACAGGCAAGCCAGTACAAACATAAATAAGGAATGGAAATGAGTTCAACGTACGTTGACACTAAAAAAAAGACTCAAACAAAACTATTCGACTGAAATGACTATGCATGCCATAATATACGACTACCCCCCCCCCCCCCCCCCCCCCCCCCAAAGTATGCAATCTTCGTATTGCTATCAAACGAAAGGGAATAAGAAAAGTCAAAAACAATTATCACATGCAAATAGTTAGTCAAATAGTTATTACAATCACTCACGCACACCAACACGAAACAAAAAAATCAATCAAAAAAAAAACAAATAAAATCACTAAAAATGAAAAATAAGAGTTTGGATAGAAATTGATACAATGTTAGGGCTCGGGCCCGCCTATATGCCCATGCCGTCCGGATGAGGAAATAGAAATTGCTGCTCGAGTCGCATGAGACGCCGTCTATAGAAATGAGGTGGTCGTGATTCGCCTCGACCCTATTATTCAACCGGAGGAGATTCTGATTTGTCTCAGCAATATTGGCGTCTAATCTTGCCAGGGTGTTCTGGAATGACCTATCTTCCTCGCGTATCACTCAAGCATTCTCCCGCGCCTCCTCGCATGCCTATCAAGCATCTTGTCGAGCATCTCTTGCATAGTTCTCCTGATTGAGGCTCATTTGCCTCATCTGCTCCATGACGCTCATCTGGAAATCCAACGTCTACCTCCACTGCGCGTCAGAGTATTGGGAATGGTAAGCTCTCAGTCCACTCCCGTAAGCATCATCGGCATCATAGTAACCCCCGCTATGCTGTCCATAGGCCCTCACCAAAATCTCCGTGCTCGTAACTCTCGAAACACATTCTGATTTTCCTCTCCACCGTCCTCCTCGTCGTTGTTTCCTTTTTCATCATCGGCCTCTTCCTCTTCGTCGGACTCTTCAATAAACCCCACAAAAGTTGGAATGGTCACATCTTGCCCATTGTGGGTCCGACTGTCGACCTGCATCGGCACACTTGGGTATGTGACGTCTCCGTCGTAGAGGGCGCAATTGTGATATCGGGCGAGCTCGGTGATGAATGTGCCCAATGTGAGTATGGAAGATTTCTTTTCGTGCACTTGCTGCACATTCTCGATAGCTGCTATAAGGAGGGGATAGAGGTTCGCGCCGCCCTGGTGAATCGCAAGCCATAACGTATATAGCTCGGCCGATGACATTCTTGTCATGTCCTCTTTGCCCAAAAAGCCTTGGATGAGGAACTTATACGTCAAGTGCATGGCATGGGATTTAAGCGATGTGGAGTTGTAGCGGCATCCGAGCTCCGGTGGTGCTCCTGTGAGTCTAGTCCACCACGCCTTTTTATCGTATTCCCCTAGATGAACCGATTCGACTGTGTCATGATGAATACTAAAAATTAGGTCGAGGTCGGCCTTGGTGGCACTACTGCAGAACAGTGATTTAACGGCGGTTTTTTGGGACTTTTAACGGCGGTTTTGAAAAACCGCCGTTTTATTCTGTAGAAATTTATAAAATTCTCATGTACATAAAACTTTGTCATAAAAAATAAATCCCGTGTAGTGATACATTAGTTCTTTTCACTAATATAAATGTTAGTAGCTATGCATTAAAGTTGTCTCTAACTTTAGTAACTATGTCGTAACTATGCCATTATGGCCATTTTTATGTGGAAATAAATTGTCTCATGATAACATAATATTTGGAATGTACATTGTCTTCTATTAATCTATAACGTCTGAATGGAAAATGCCTTTATTTGATTTAATTATTAAATCACATTAATTAGTCAAAACTGAACTCATATTGATTCTCTATTCGACCTTTTTTACATTGGCACAGAATTTTCTCTTTACTTCAAAAGACGAGCATTCCTTTTTGAAAGCCTTCGACTTTGGACTCTCTGATTATGTAAAGCCAGGTTCAGTCCTTTTCGAAAAATGACGTGGGACTGCATTTGGGCAAAACGACGTTCGGTTTGTAAAGATATGAGGGAGCTTCAAAATTATATTTATGGGGTCTTGGTTAAGCTAGGGCTATAGATAGTAAGCTTTGTGTACATTATTATGTAACTTAGTCTTTGGTGAAGTTTCAGACTTCGGTTAATATTAATCAATTTAAATGGTTGACATACTTGTAGATGGAATAGCTAATTAGCTTCAGATTCTTTCTTTATTAATATGTATATTTTGGTGCAAATCTTTCATTTCTTTTTTTTTAAAAAAAATTTTACTATTTCTAGAAGGTATTTTTAAAAAAACCATTGTGGATTGTTCGTTCTGGAAAACAGACTTTCTAGAAGGTATTTTTAAAACCGCCGTGAAAACGCTTCAATCTACGGCGGTTCCAAAATCGCCGTAAAAACGCAGCATTTTACGGCGGTTCAAAAACCGCCGTTAAATGTCTTCGAGAACCGCCGTTAAATCCCATTTTTTA
>BMAC01000358.1:413328-425753 GCA_014905375.1 Phtheirospermum japonicum | reverse complement strand
TTGAAGTGTATGCAAACAGTCCCTATATATGAAGTGGTAATTATAGAGTACTCAATTTTATGAGCAAAGTTATGCAGAGATGACGCTTGATATCCGTCTGTAAGTCCTCCGATTTCTTGCCATTTACTGATCATATCGTCTTATACGCGCCCTCAATGGCTCAGGAAGCATATGGTGGGCCATCCATTGCTCAGCATCTCGATTTCACCCTCATCTCTTCTACTCTAACAGTGATCGACTGGTTATATCTGCAACAGCAAAGATTAAAAAAAAATCCGGGCTGAGGTCCGGTGGATGTGTGACCTTCAGCACGAATGCTAGAGAAGCTTCTTTCTTTGATGCAGTGGCTGCACAGCTCACTCCTAAGGTACTTTAACTTTTGTCCTTTATTATAAAATCTTGCATACATTCTGGGAAAAGATTTAAAATCCAACCATGTATTATTATTATTATCATTATTTTTAATATTTATATTTATATTTATTTAAAAAAAACTAAACATGGAGTTGGTTGAATTAATGCCATTAAACTACCTAAAGGGAAACAATGCAGTTTCACATTGTCGTTGTAGTCTCCGTTTATGGTTGTAATAATATTTCCCGTCTGACATCAGACCGCAGCATCGACCCCCATTAAGGGAGAGATAGTTGCCAAACTTAAATTAGCCATCAATGGATTGGGTCTAATCGGTAGGAACTTTCTCCGCTGCTGGCACGGTCACAAGGACTCGCCACTCGATGTCATCGTCGTCAACGACAGTGGCGGTGTGAAAAACGTACGTCTAAACCAAAAACTCCATTTTTATAGATTATTTCAATTTATTAATGGTAGATCAATCGTTTGAATTTGAATCCGACAGACCTCTCACTTGCTCAAGTACGACTCGATGCTCGGAACTTTCAAGGCAGATGTCAAGATAGTGGACAACGGGACCATCAGCGTCGATGGAGCCCATTAAGGTCGTCTCCAGCAGGGACCCACTCAAACTCCCTTGGGCCGAGCTGGAATCGACATTGTAATTGAGGTACGGTTTGTAAAAGTTCAGAAAAGCTAATGAATTTCGACATGATTTAGAGTCTGATTAAAATGACAAAATCTTGTGTACACCTGCCTAATGGAGTACATTCCGTTAGGCAGGGCCCAAAATTTGTCTTTTAGTTTTTTAGGGTTTTTTTTAGTTTAGTTCTTAGGGTTTTTTGTTTAGAATTTTTTTTTAGTTAGTTTTAGGGTTCTCTATGTTTGGTATTTTTCTTAAATTTAATTATTTTAAAATTTAGTTTCAGGAACCTGCCTAACGATTAGGCGTCCTGCAGGAGTGTGTCTCAATTAAGTTTTTTTTAAGAAATCGTGTGAAATTTCAGGGGACAGGTGTATTTGTTGACAGTCCAGGAGCTGGGAAGCACATTGCCGGAGCTAAGAAGGTTATTATTACTGCTCCGACTAAAGGTGCTGATATTCCAACCTATGTGGTTGGTGTGAATGAACAGGATTACTCCCACGAGGTTGCTGACATCATAAGGTCGGTAAATCTACCGCCTGAGAGATATTTATATGGTTGATGTTTTCTAGGTTAGTTTAACACGGTTGTTGTTTGAATAATGGCAGAAATGCTTCTTGCACCACCAACTGTTTGACACCGTTCGTTAAGGTCATGGACGAAGAGTTTGGTAAGAATCGGACTCTCTTTGTTGCTTTAGATGTTGATAGTGTGCATATGTGATTGAATTGTAGCAGAAATGGAAAGTAGTTGAGAATTAGAAAGTGTTGATGTGTGCAAATAGAAACTAGAAATTTGATCAAGTTAAATGTTTGGTGAACAAGTTATGAAACTGCTTTATTTTCATGAAAAGTCGAATCAGAAGTAGAATACAAGAAGGGTGTGATTGGATATGCTTTCATTTCGTCATTTTCCTTTTTTTTTAGAGAATATTGTAGAAAAACTATTTATATGGTTGGGTCTTCTGTACAGGGAGTGCCTTTTGTAATTAAGCTAAGTTTTTGGGTGGTTTTTCTGAAAACCCTTTAATATTACTAATATACAGTGTCAATTCTAGTGTTTATGGAAGGGCCTAAACATGGATCTTCTTAGCTTTTAAAAATTTTGATCAGAACAAGGTGAAAGAAGTTAGAGCAATCCTTATAATAAAAAAGCCAACTTTAAAAATTACAAACCAACCCCCCTAATGATTTGACTTAGTGCTAAAATAAAGGGGCTAATTGTAATATTTTATAAATGTGGATGGGTTTTTGAAATACTTTTTGCTATTTGAAGGAGTAAATATAAGACAATAAAATCTCTAGGGGTTTATTGAAAATTTGGAAGTGTTAGGTCAAACCTCAAGGGTACTTTTAGTAATCAACCTTACAGAAAAACACCCGTGGATTCAGCGAAGCTACAAAAAGATCCGACTATCTTTTAAAATTACAAAACCCTCCCTCATAACATTTGTTTTTATTTCATAAATTGCACCTTCTTGGAAGGGGTATTACGAAAATAAAAACCTTGCATGGGTGTTTGTAACACCTTAACAGAGTATTTGTAACTTTGAAAGATAACTGGTGTGTTTATGTAATTAGGTTAAAACACAGAGGTAGTTTTTGTAATCTAATCCTTAAAAATTTAATATAGACTCATACTAATAATACAAGCCCTGACATATAAAGAGAAATGGGTTTAACAAAAATGAAAAATACCTAGAATTTATACTAATATGTATTTTCTAATTTGATGCCAACATGAACCAAAGATCGAATGGAACCAAATAGAGACTGTTTGAGTGATAGTGGGGCTTTAATAGTTGAATCATGTGGTACTGATGTTTCTTTTTCTTGGTCTGTCTTGAAAGGTTTTTTTGGAAGCCACAAATATAACATGAAAGATATTATATACAAGAAATCAAACTCATATTAAATCTGCTTGGATTTTATTCTTATTGTAATCCAAACAAAACATTAATATGACAGGAAAAACGTAAATTGTTTTTGAACGACTAATTACTTGCTTTGTAAGGCTAGAAGAGGATAATATGTAATTTGATAACTCAAGAGAAATCCATGCGAGAAAAAAAATAGAAGATATCATATTTCCCATGCTACTCAAAGCCATCACAAGATTAATATTATGTATCTGCTAAATGAAGACTTAATTTTGTTGGAAAGGTTAGTAAGAAATAGAACGGCTACAAATACAATTGACAAGAAATCACTACAAAACAAAACAAAATGATTTTACTAACAGCACTTAATAAGATAATATAAATGATTTACATGTACCTCTTAACCAGACATACTCAGCTGAATGGATTTCCACGGCGAACCGTCCTTGTCCCCGTAACGCTGCTCTAGTTGGGTCGAACCAGAAATATCCAACTTCACCAATGCCGCTGCTTTACGCAGGAGCCGATGCGGTAGTGCCGCCAGGCGGTCGCACTTCTTGATGCTCAAACTCGTAAGATGAGGCATGAACGAGACTTTTTTGTCTTCTTGTTGGTCAGTAATGTCCTCCCATTCCTCCCATTTACTACAAGATAGAAGTGTAAGTTCCCTCAGATTGGGAAAGTACACATCAGTAATAATATTGGAGTGCCCTGACTCTGACTCTGTTGTTGTGGTGATTCCAAGAAATTCACGTCCCACAAATCGCAATTCATCCATTTTGTAAATTAGAATCTCTTCGAGGCAGGGTAGCATTCCTAGAGGTGGCAATGACGACAAGTGATCGTAACAGCTGAGATGTATATGCTTGACTTGGTTGATGGGTGACGCGATCCAGCCTGGAAGTCTGGAGCCCTTAAAGCTCCAAATGCTCAGTTTTTGCAGGTTTGGATGGGGCTGTAAAGCGTCTATAACATCCACCCTCATGCAATCTTCAACTTCATCCATCTCGTCATCAAAAGATATGTCCAGTTCTTGAAGATACTCTTTATTCCTCAATTCTCCTTCCCGTGCATCCTCAACGTCTGTGTTTTCCAAACCTCCATTTAAACTAATTCTAAGTTTTAGAGATCCACTTAGACGGTTTAAGTTCTTCAACCATCCCAATCTGCCCACATTTTTTCCTACCCGGAATTCACTCAATGTGCGGAGACAAGTTAAATGGGCTAGTCCTTGAGGAAACTGCTTGATAGAGTCGGTAGAGACATTATGGAGATGCTTGAGGTTTACGAAACTATGAATCCCTTGAGGAAGACTAGGAATACTGTCACAAAATTTGATGTTTAGTGTTTTCAGTTCACGCAAACCACAAATGCTCTCTGGCAACTCCTCTAGAGATTTATTCCGACTCAAGTCGAGGTGTCTCAAGTTAATCAGATTCCCAATTTCCCTTGGCAGCTCCTTTAGAGATACATTGGCCCTCAAGTCGAGGTGTCTCAAGTTAATCAGATTCCCAATTTCCCTTGGCAACTCCTTTAAAGATTCATTGGCGCTCAAGTCGAGGTGTCTCAAGTTAATCAGATTGCCAATTTCCCTTGGCAACTCCTTTAGAGATTTATTGTAGCTCAAGTCGAGGTGTCTCAAGTTAATCAGATTTCCAATTTCCCTTGGCAACTCCTTTAGAGACTTATTGTAGCTCAAGTCGAGGTGTCTCAAGTTAAGCAGATTCCCAATTCCCCTTGGCAACTCCTCTAGAGATTTATTCCATCTCAAGTCGAGGTATCTCAAGTTAATAAGATTCCCAATTTCCCTTGGCAACTCCTTTAGAGATSSATTSWMGCYCAAGTMGAGGTGKCTCAAGTTAATCAGATTCCCAATTTCCCTTGGCAACTCCTTTAGAGATTGATTGTAGCTCAAGTCGAGGTATCTCAAGTTAACCAGATTCCCAATATCCCTCGGCAACTCATTTAGAGATTCATTGTAGTCCAAGTCGAGGTGCCTCAAGTTAATCAGATTCCCAATTCCCTTTGGAATTTCTTGTAGATTGCAATGTGGTAACAAAAGGGTTTGCAAGTTATACAGCTCGCTACAAATGGTCTCTAGGCCTTCAAAAATGGAGAAACTACTATTGTAACTCAAGTTCAACCAACGCAAGTGAATATACTTTTCTATTCCTTGTTGAATGCCACTAGCTTCCAGGTTTAATATCCTTAGACTACCGAGGCAACTACAAATAGGTGAATCTCTCTTCCATTTTAAGCAGCTACGATATTCTTTGACTTGGGAAACTAATTGAGGGCTACAAGCTTGACAGGTCGTCTTCTTATTAGTTCCCGCCTCCACACCATTTTTCCTAAGGTATTGAGCAAAATCATGTACTATATCGTGTATCTTAAAAGACTTTATTTGCTCACCAGCATTGTCTTTCTTAAAGTCTTGAAATAATGAACGCATTGCCAAATTGTCAAAGTATTGTCGCCCTCTAAGTTCCATGTCACAACAACCACTCCCAATATCAGAACCCAAGTAACCTAGTGCCATCCATTGTCTGATTACTTCCTCAACCTCGATCTCGGAATCTTTGGGAAAGACGGCACAATATGAGAAGCAACGCTTAAGTGATGGCGACAATTCATTGTAGCTTAGAAGCAAATGAGGGAAAAGTTCAACTTCTATTTCCTTCAATTCCCACGTCTCACTGCGCAACACATTCTCCCACTCTTCCAAGCCGTTCTTACAACGCAGCAGACTACCCAAAGTCTTGGCAGCAAGTGGCAAGCCCTTGCACTTGCCAACAATCTCCATACCAATGTCTTTGTACTGTGCACAATCCTCTTCGCTTCTTCCATAGAGGGCTATGCGATGTAACAATGACCAACAAGCTTCATCCGAGAGCACACCTAGACAATGGATCTCATTCTCAAGGGTATCCAGCATTTTAAGCAAAACCTTCTCTTTTCTTGTTGTCACCAAAACCTTACTGCCCATCCCACCACATGACTTGAGGGCGTTTTTAAGGGGTTCCCACTTGGCGCGGTCCTCTGTCCAGACATCGTCCAGGACAAGAAGAAACTTCTTCCCTGAAATACACTCAATTATACTCTGTTGTAAGACTTGCAATTGGGTGGAGTCTGGGGATTTTCCCGTCACCCCCTCGACAATCTTTTTGGCAATCCCAACCTCGTCAAAGGGATCCGAAACACATATCCATATTTTTAACTCGAAACAATCTTTAACTCGGGCGTCGTTAAAAATAAGCTGAGCAAGAGTCGTCTTCCCAACTCCCCCTACCCCAACTATGGATACAATCTCCACGGATTGGTGGTGCTGAGTCGCCGTGAGTATTTTGCTGGCAACAACATCCCTATCAATGTCTCGGCCATGGACTTCTGCCATATCAACAGAAGAAGTAGACTGAACTCGCCATGATGACGGGTCGTCAGTGGGCGGAGGAGAAGACGTCTCCAAACCATATCTGGTTTTGTCCGCCAGAATTCGGTCAAGTTTGGCTTTCGCACTTTCGATTTTCATAGCAATATCACGACGAACAGCAACTTTCTGGAAACATAAACAGGAAAGGAAAGGACAAACCTTATGATTCTTAGGAGCAACAGCAGCAGCATCAACATCGACATTCGATTGTTGTTGTTGGATCTGGAATTTGAGGAGAGCGGTGTACCATTCATCCAACACGTCCTCCATTTCGTAAGACGCGTCTTCCAGACTCACCAGCCAACCCCTCACGCTTTTCTCCTTAAACCTCTTCTTCTCCGCGTCTTCCAACACCTCTCTTACTGTTCGCAGCTCTTCGGAGAGATCCAGAGCCTTCTGGTCAACGCCCCTCACCAAATTCACTTCCTTCGAAATCTGCTCAGCTACGATTGCTGCGATCTGCTCTATCACAACCGAAACGATCGCATCCGCCATGATCACTTCTGCCTCTGCTCTCGCTCTCTCTCTGATGGTATTGTATAATTCAAATATTGGTCGGAGATATTTGAGTACAAGAGAATATCAACTTTCTGTCAATTCCATATCAACTTTTGTCCACCTTTCACTATTAAATTGGTCTGCTCAGCTGTCTGCGGGACATGCTCACTTGGACTCTCCTTTATTATTTGTATATTTACATGGTTTGATAATATATATGTGTTTTCCTTTTATTTTTAACATCAAATTAATTATACTAGTAGAAGAAGAAATCAACTTTCCGGGTATGACTCAGTGCTCTCCTTTATTTGTATATTTAATTATAGTACTAAGATGGGTGTGCGTTGCACATGAATCATATTATTACCCTATTTTTTTTCGTTTTAGGTACATGCCGACATTTTATTAATCATCCTACAAAAAGGAATGTACCAGGACGAAAGAATGCTTACACTTTTGGCTAACCCCAAGAAGTTATTTATGTTCTTTGTTGACAATTATAAATGCCCAAATAAAAAAAATATTTTAAAAAACAAGAAATTAATCTAATGAGAAAATCTTAGTTGTCTGCAAATTATACATTCCCATTCCAAAAGTGTGGAACAGTAATCTGATAATTGATCTCTAGCACATATATTTGAATAGAACTTGGGAGTACAAGCATTTGTATTCTTGAGATAACTTTTAAGCTTTCAATATGTTCATTTTGTACTCATTCTTAAGTACATAGGTATTTCAATTCATAATTTCATGCAAAAACACAGGAGATAAAGCAAAATTTTACCGATATTAATATGGATACAAATAGATCCTAACTATTATTCGAAATGATGCATGTAATGGTGCATGGCATGATGATATGGACAGCTCGGCACAAGAGGACAAGCTTGACAGCTCACTGCTAGCGTCCAAGAATGGAGAAACGGTCAGAAAGGACAAATTATGTACTGTGCAGCCAAGAATGGTGACAGCTGGTGCAGGAGGTCTTTCTAGGATCACACACCCGTCTATTTGATGTTTGATACGTTTATAGAGAGTCTAGAATGTTCCTAAGATGCTGAACTATAAATAGCAGAAGCCACATTCTCTGTAATTAACGAAAAAGCATTAGGAATTAATTGACGTAATTATTAGTAAGATTCCATGACATAATCTACTTGCGATAAATTGTAAAATCATATATGTAATCATAAGATATATATAGCAGTATATCATAGCAAATTGACGTGCTAAAACTATCAGTCCATCTCAGTAAATATACTATATTCCTCGAGGTAAGAAAACAATGAGCCAGCAAATAATGAAAGATGGTAAAAAATATTATTGCCGTTTTAACCCACTGTTGATAAGCACAAAGGAAAAATTCATCGTTTTACCGTACTTAGTGAAAGGCTAGTTTAGCTAGTAATAGAAGATAATCCCAAAGAACAATAAAAAAGATAGATTAGGAAAAGGATATAAATAAAATGATTTAAAGAGATTAGATTACGACTTGAACCCCTTTTCATTATTCTCTATTATTCTTTTATTCATATTTCTTCCATTCAGATTAAATCATCTTACCATTGATTAATTCCGGCAATCTGGTCCATCTATGTTTAGTTGTTTTTCTTTAGACTTTGCTGCCATTAAAAATCCATCCCTTTCGTATAGGTATCATGTCTTAAACTTCTAAACATATATCTCTATAAGATTTTCATTGTAAATTATATATTAACCATTAGATTTGATCAAAAATGCCAATTAGTTGAATATATTATTCAAAAAGTATAAAGTATAATGACAATCAGTTTGCTATTTTCTCTTCTTTGACAAAACTCGAGGGTCAAAACCTAGCTACTCTTAGTCAGATGCAGATTTCTTATATAGTTATAAGTATTTCTTCGTTATCACTTTCCCAGGGGATGCTTGAACATGAGTCTGAAAATAGCAATTCATATTGTGTGTGCGCGCGCGTGTAGGCTTAATTTCATCCTGTGAAACCCAAACTTCAACTTAATGAAGATGTTATTTGATGTAAAGAACCTAATATCTATTTTTAGAATAGATAATATTGTTTTTACATAAAAGTATCTTTACCCTCAAATGTCCTCTTTTTTCTTGTGGAATGTCTCAAATCTATAAATTTAGAGAACTGTTGCAGGAAACAAAAGAAAGACAAAAACCATTAAAAAATCACAACTCCTGAGGAGTAATATAACACTTGTTAATATCTCTATTAAAATGGTACATTTGCGGAACTTGTGTTCTTGTTTATTGTTCTCATAAATATCCTATACATTTTACACCCCTATTCACTTGATCTCACTATTCAAACACATTTTGCATTACCCTTAGGTAATCACTTGTCCCTTAAGAGCTCGAAAACATAAGTATTATAAAGTTGAAACATCCGTCTCTATTTTTTTCCTAAGTAATGTTCCTAAAATTACTATCAACATTTCCTCAAATCCATTAGTATGTCGCGCACATGCACAATCTGATTATCCCTCCACGGAGCTCATAATAAGAGAATTAGTAAAATTATCCCATCAAATAGAGGATAAACCTCCATTAGCCATAGTCAAAGTAGTGAAAACAAAATTGCAGAACTTATTCGACAATTTTATAGAAAAGATTACACGCACACAGGGCATTTCATCTCGCCTTTACTCTCGTAAACAAAACACAAAGAAAATGTCAACGCAATTGTATTAATTAATAAAAGAAAACAAAAGAAATGCCAACAATACATATCGTTGTTTGTTTTATACAAAGTCATAATATAACCAATAGTGATTCGAATAAACCATTTGCTAATCTAAGAAAACCATCAGCAGTCTAGATATTGTTGGAGAATGAGTTTAAATTGAATTAAACAGAATTGATTGGTAAATAATGAATGCATCTGAAATGTAAGAAAGTGCAAGAAAAGTGAGGTCAGAATTAACAAAACTTACTGGTTTTCAAATTTTAAATCAAAACTGAACACAAAAGATTAATAGGGCTTGAATCTCTGAAGTTCATAGCCTTCATTATCTATCTAGATCAAACAAAAAAAGAAATATGAATTCAAAATGTTGACCTTATTTTGAGATATAATTGCTGGGGAAATCCGTTTTAAAAAAGTTGATGAATTTCGGTGATCTTCATAATGTTGCCGAGAGAGGCGTAAATCGTAATTCGTTTCTCGTAAAATGATATAGGAGGCGCACAGAGGCGTCACCATTTTTATTAGGTTTGTAGAATCATGATGTGTATATAATACTATTTTACCATGAGAATTTGTTAGACTTTGTGATATTTGAGTATGTTCATAATTTTGCAGAAACATTCAAATCCTTTTTGTTTTTATTCTTCAACTGATTAGAGGACTGGAAATTAGTTGCTGAGTTTGCAATGACACTTAGAATTCTCCAAATTAAATGTGTATTATTATGTATTGCGTCTATTTTTGCTTTTTTTTCCTTTTTAACTAGTTTTTTTTATATGCGATGCACGGGGCATAAAATTAAATATAAAAATAGAAGTTGTATTAATATTATTTTTATTATTATTTAATATGTGAAGATATAAATAAATAGAGAGAGAGATCGAGATAAATAACTAAAAAATCCACACTTGATAAATTAAAGATCGAATTCACACTACGTACATGAACGTTGAGATCATACGTTAGTGAATACTTCTTTACACACCACATTATTGGTCATGTTCGATCCCGAATCGTCATCACCACAAACTAATATTTTCAGTCCCTTTCGATGGGTGACACGCGACACGGCAACATATAACTGACCATGACTGAACACGGGGTTTTTCAGATAAAAATCGATGTTCGAGAGCGATTGGACCTAACTCTTATTTATCGTCATCGCATATGAAATCATGAGCGGAAATTGCCTTCTTTGAAACTTGAAAGGTATTCTAATGTCGGAAGGCGTTAGACTCATACGGGGAAGCAACACTTTTTCGTCCGCCTTAGCACCGGTTAGAATTTTGCATTCAAGGACGTGCGTGGAAAGTCTCGTAACAACCAATCTCGTCCCGTTGCACAATCCCATTGAGTGGTATATCACTACAAAAAAATTGCAATTTTTCGAGGGGAAAACCAGGGGTTCTTATTCCCTCGGAAAAAACTGAGGGAAAAGAAAAGCCCTCGGTTTTTTCCGAGTAGAAATTTTCCCCTCGATTTTCCCCTCAAAAATCAGGCGCCAATATTTACCGCCATAATTACCGAAGGTAATACCGAGGGATTTTCGAGGGGAATATTTTCCGAGGGTTAAAGACCCTCGGAAAAACCGAGGGGTATAAAATACCCTCGGTTTTTAAAACATAAAAATTTTCAAAAACAAAATAATTTTCGAAAAACCGAGGGGAGCAATTTCCCATCGGAAAAAACCGAGGGACAATGACAACCCTCGGTTTATTTAATAACAAAATGAAATTAAAAAATTAAAATAATTTAAGGAAAAACCAAGGGGAGCTTTTCCCCTCGGAAAAAATCGAGGGCTAAATAGCCCTCGGTTTTTTCCGAGGGTACAAGCGACCCTCGTTTTTTTTTAAATAGAAAAAAATAAAAAAGTCGTAAAAATGAAACAAATCCTATCATCTCGGGCACGTTGTGAGGTTTTGACCCAATTTCGGTCGAAAGATATGAACGAGCATGTGCGTATCCACACGTTTCGTGCAATTCGACCAACAACCAAGATACGATAGATCGTTTAAGTCGTTCGGTTGGAAACACAAAGCGACGAGGCGTCGTGATTTGTACGAGGGGGCGGGGGGTGCGTCTCGTGATCCCGGAACATCGAGGGTCAGTCGTGCCTCGTTTCGTGCGCGTTTCCTATTTTTTTTGAATTTTTAAATAAAAAATCAGAAAAGCCCATAGAAAAAATAGAAAATTAGTAAAAAAATAGGAAAAAAATGCCAAATATTCACGAATGGGGCAAGGAGGGTTGCGTCTTGGTGTCGTGGAACTACGAGGGTCGGTCGGCGGTCGTTTCGTACTCGTTTCGTATTTTTCCGATTTTTTACTAAAAAAAATTGAAAAAAAACCTAGAGAAAAAAAAAAAATAGTAAAAATAGGAGAAAAGGGCCAAAAATTCACGAACGGGGCGGGGATGGGTGCGTCTCGGCGTCGTGGATCCACGAGGGTCGGTTTTCGGTCGTTTCGTGCGCGTTTTCTTTTTTTTTTTATTTTTTAAAAAAACGAGGGTCGCCTTTACCCTCGGAAAAAACTGAGGGGAGACCAAGGACCCTCGGTTTTTTCCGAGGGTACAAGCGACCCTCGTTTTTTTTTTAAAAATAAACGAAAAAAAAGAAAGAAATAGAAAAGTCATAAAAATGAAACAAATCCTACCATCTCGGGCACGTGGTGAGGTTTTGACCCAATTTCGGTCGAAAGACATGAACGAGCATGTGCGTATCCACACGTTTCGTGCAATTCGACCAACAACCAAGATACGAGAATATAATTTTAATCATAACGATAATTAAAATTTAAAAATCATTAATTTACTTACTTTCTCCCTACAATATAAACCTGAATCCCCCCCCCTCTGTGGTGGGACCAGCTGCCGTCGCGGATGTACCCGCATCAGACGGTGTATGTAGGGGTGTGTTGTGATGTCGGTGTCGGT
>BMAC01000358.1:363014-397643 GCA_014905375.1 Phtheirospermum japonicum | reverse complement strand
TTCAGTAACGTATAATATTAATGTTCACGTATGTTGCGTGGATTTAATCTATAATTTATGAAGTGTGAATTTTTTTAGTTTTTTCTATATCTCTATTTATTTATATCTTCACATAGTAAATAATAATAAAAGTAATATTAATACAACTTGCATTTTTATATTTAACTTTCTACCCCTGCCATCGCACCGAGTGGTAAAAAAAAATCGTTCCCTTTAAGCTTCTAATTGTAATGGTCAAATTGTCCATTAGCAATTAGTTGATGAAGTAATATATATATATATATATATATATATATATAATATATAAATATATATATATATATATATATATATATATATATATATAGGATTAGGTTCAAATGAAACCCACGTCAATATATGCGAACCTAGGGACCAATCCAGGCCGTAGATTAAATACGATCAATGGCTAAGATAAAAAGAAACAATTGACTTTAATTCAAGCATGCTGGGGTTATTTTAGTATTTTCAAAATATGGTCAAATATTACGGCCCATAATAACATATATTCCCCTTAACACAATAAGGAAATATCAAATCTTCACGTTGACAAAAAATATCTCCACTCTTAATCTCCATAATCATCGGTTCATCCTCTTCAATCCCTCGACGGCGTAATAAGGAAGATGACGTCATCAGGTTTGTCCGTTCATCTTCATAAGTCGTTTTTTTGGTCTGCTAATTATCCTATAGGATTAGTCTTTTGCCTTAACTAATTATATATGCGAATGGCACATGGCGAATATTTATTGTATTGGGGAAAAAAAAAAGCGCATAGGGTTGCCATGGACTGCCTTAATCCATTGATGAACGAAAAAAAAAAAAAACTGGGAAACATGTGTGTATTATTCCCGTCGTTTCTAAATATATTCGAAAGCACCGTCCACTAATTCAAGACAGCACCGAAGATTTTCATAAAAAGCAGTAACTGGTCAATATGAGAACCCAGAATTTAATGTTCTTCTTAATGCGACATCTATTATACAGAAAGCATTACTTCATCAACTAATTGCTAATGACAATTTGACCATTACAATTAGAAGCTTAAAGGGAACGATTTTTTTTTTACACTCGTGCGATGCAAGGGGTAGAAAGTTAAATATAAAAATGCAAGTTGTATTAATATTACTTTTATTATTATTTACTATGTGAAGATATAAATAAATAGAGATATAGAAAAAACTAAAAAAATTCACATTTCATAAATTATAGATTAAATCCACGCAACATACGTGAACATTAATATTATACGTTACTGAATACTTCTTTATACACTATATTATTGGTCATGTTCGATCCCGAATCGTCATCACCACAAACTAATATCTTCAACCCCTTTCGAGGGTAACACGCGACACGACAACATATAATTGACCATGACTGAACACGGAATTCTTCAGATAAAGGCCGACGTTCGAGAGCGATTGGCCCTAACTCTTATTTATCGTCATCGCATATGAAATCATGAGCAGAAATTGCCTTCGTTGAAACTTGAAAGGTATCCTAACGTCGAAAGGCGTTAGACTCATCCGGGGAAGCAACACCTTTTCGCCCGCCTTTGCACCGGTTAGAATTTTGCATTCAAGGATGTGCGTGGAAAGTCTTGTAACAACCAATCTCATCCTGTTTCACAATCCCATTGAGTGGTCTATGTTCCTCAATAACATAACAAGAGTCCCCACCTTTAGATATAATTCGTGATTGGGCACCCCACAACACTTTATACTATTCGAGAATTCAGGCATGTGTAAATCACTCAAGAAGTCATTCCCACCGTCGGATTTGCAGGCATTGTCCGAACTCAGGTAGGTGTACCCCTGACTCGAGTTTAAAGTGTTCATGTACTCGTTGACATAATTCACAACATCGAAAGTCGGGGCCAATATGGCCCTATCCTTCAGGAACATCGGGTCATCAATAGAGTCTCTAAATCTCCTACTGAAACCCAGTCAACAAGTACCTCTACTCAATCACTTGATCCAAATTTGCCTCTTTTACGATAATTAACTCGTAATCGCAAACCTTCTATTCAGCTCAAATATTTTTGCCATGCAGTTAAAGATTGCACCTCGATATCTACTTCTCCTTTAACTAATCAACTTTCTTTTGAGAAATTTAATTAGCATCATAGAGTATTTTTATCTTTAGTAATTACTACTGAAGAATCACGTACATTCACTGAGGCAATGAAACATTCTCATTGGCGTGACGCCATGTCCAATAAAATATCAGCTCTTGAATCTAACAACACCTGGACTCTTACTAACCTTCCATCTAGAAAAACACTTGTAGGTTGCAAATGTATTTACAAAGTTAAGTATCAATCGGATGGTACAATCAAGCGTTGCAAAGCTCGTCTTGTTGCAAAAGGACTCACCCAACAAGAAGGAATTGATTATCATGACACTTTTTCCCCTGATGCTAAGCTAGTAACTCATGTTCCTCTCTCAATAGCTGAAAAAAAAATGGTCTCTTCATCAACTTGCGTAAATAATGCTTACAAGGTGATCTTGAAGAAGATATTTACATGCAAGTTCACCCTAATTTCAAACAAAAGAGTGATACTAGAATTTGCAAACTCAATAAATCCTTATATGGCCTTAAACAAGCCTCTCGTCAGTAGTTCTCTAAGTTTTCAAATGCTCTTCTAGATAAGGGTTCAAACAACCCCTCGCAGATTACTCACTTTTCACCTATGAAAAGAATTACATTCATACATACATTTTAGTATATGTAGATGATACAATTATCAATGGTAATGATGATGCGTTCATTACCACACTTAAAACCAATCTTGAATCACGCTTCGCAATTAAAAATCCTGGTCACTTACAATACTTCATAGGCATGAAAGTTTCTCGATCCTCTTCAGGCATATTATTATGTCAAAGAAAATATTTACTTGATATTATTAAAGATATGGGTCTTACGGATGTGAATTTTTCAACATTTATCATGAAACAACATCTTAAGTTATTGCAATCTGATGGTGTTCTTCTTCATGATCCTACTCAATATCGTCACCTTATTGGACGACTACTTTATCTTCAGGTCACTCGACCATATATAACTTATTCAGTTAATTACTTAAGTCAGTTCAGTAAGAACCTCGATCAAACTATCTCGATGCTGCTTTTAGGGTCTTACGATACTTAAAAGGAATAATTAATCATGACATTTTTCTCTCTGCTGCAAGATCTTTAACTCTGCAGGGTTACACAAACTATGATTAGGCCGGTTGCCCTATCACACGTCGCACCACCACAGGATTTTCACAATGCTAGGTGAAATTCCTATTCCATGGAAGTTTAAGGAACAATAAACCGTCTCCTTATCATCCGCAGAGGATGAATATCGTGCTCTTACAAAATTCACCTCTAAATTCAATGGTTACAATATTTACTCACATATTTAGGAATTAATATCTCTAAATCAATTTTTGTATATTGCGACAATCAAGCAGCAATTCACATTTCAGATAATCCAGTTTTTCACGAACGTACGAAACACTTTGAAACAAATTGCTACTTTGTTCGAGAAAAATCGTTATCTGGTCTTATCCGTCCCATGTAATGCAAAAATTGACGGATATTTTTACAAAACCATTAGAGGCGGATCAGAGTAAGTTCGCATTTGTCCTTCACCAATCGCTCCCACTTGAGGGGAGGTATGCATATTATTATTTTATATTATTAGGAGTATATCATATAGGGATATTATTAGGAGAAAATTATAAGAGACATTTTTGTCATTGTATCTATTCATTTTTTAGGCTAATTACATTTATATAATTATAGTATTAGGATGAATTTGTGGATTAAAATATTTTTTTTGTAATTCATGTCATTTATTATAACATCATTATATAATGAATATCTTATGAGCTCACAAGACAACTTTCACCAAATTCATTTAATTTTGTATTTTATTATTTATCAAAATAATTATAGTCACCCCCACCTTCCGTGATCTCACTATTAAATAAATGTTCTCTCATGATAATTTTCATAAAACGCTGGAAATAACTCTAAACAAATAATTTTTGAAGTTTTCAAATTTAAAAATGTCACTCTTCTATACAAGCTTCATCACATTAGTCGAACAATCATTATGAAAAGATAATAGCTTGTTTCTGTAGGAAAAAATAATAACAAAATAAAATCTACACTTACAAATTATTTTTTCATCCCACGTGGAGGTCAATAATTGAAGAGAGTTTAACTAAGATGTAAGCAAACAAACAAAAGGGAACATAATTATTAAGTAGAACTTTCCGGCAACAGGGCATGTGTAGTGCACTTGGGTGGATTTTACCGGGTGTATTTTATAAAAATTTGTTATCATTTAATTATATATATGATATATAAATTTAAAGTTTAATTTTTTATTTTTAAGATTAATTATTCATTTAAAGTTTAGTTTTTCATTTTCTTAATTTAGTTTTTCATTTAAGGATTCCGACAAAAATCTATTGTTCTACTATAGTTATAACTTATATGTGATGATATGTGTTAGTTATATTTGACATTATTCTAAAAATCGGCCTAGGCGGCCGCCTAGGCGCTCGGCGCCCTTGAACCGCCCACGATTTTTGAAAATCAGGCAGAAAAATCGCCGGAGGAATTCGGCGTCGCCTAGGCGCCCTCGGCGCCCAAGTCGGTGCCTAGGCGCCAGCAGTCTAATTCTTTTTTTTTTTTTTAATCCAAGACGACGTCGATTTGGTTTTAAATTTTTTTAAAACCAATTCAATTGTTACGGGGCAAGAATTGAGACAGACTGATAACTCTTGCCCTTATTTAGTTATATTGATTTTGTAATGTGTGCTATGATTTATATTATTTTGAACTTTGAATTGAACAATAGTTTTGAACTGAACAATAGTTTTGAACTTGTGATCATTACTTTTAGTTCTAAATTGTCATATACTTTATTGTGTAGCAGGTAGTATGTTGAACTATTAAATGTTGGATGTAATGTTGTAAATTAGGGTATTTGTTTTCAAATTCTAGGCCCCGCCTAGGCGCCCTAGGCGCTAGGTGCTGGTCTGGCGCCTAACGGCCGCCTAGCGATTTTTAGAACACTAATATTTGATGATATGTTAGTTATATGTGATGATATATATATATGATAGAAATTTAGAGTTTAGAGTTTAATAAATTTTGGGGCGTAGTTTTTCATTTTAGGGTTTTTCGTTTTAGATTTATTTTTTATAATTTAGGGTTTAAATTTTAAATTTATAAATTTAATTATTTGTGATGATATATATGTATCAGTTATATATGATGAAATGTACTAATTATATATAATAATATATATATCACTTATATGTAATTATAAATTAAATTATTGGGTGATCTATGATATAATAACTCATGGATTAAGGGGATGTTTCCCATTTCTAAGCAAATAATAATAATACTTCATGTTTGATGCGCCGATGCAAGCAAGGACCAACTCCCATGTGTTGCTTTATTATTCTAAAGTACAGATCACTCGGACTCATAGGTCTGCAAAACAAAATTTACTATAAAATTCATCACCCTTATAAATTTTAAATATAATACAAGAGATTAGCCTCTAACCTTTAACATATTACGCATATAAGCATATCAAATTCAAATATATGCATTATCAGTATTCAGTAGTCAGTAAATGCAGTGACAAAACTAAGAATAACAATTTATAATTTGTAAATCTAAAGAAATGTATTTTCCCCCTAAATATGTCAAAGCTTTAGGTGTTGTAAATTTATATTTGAGTAGATTCAAGAAATTGACAATTAAAGAAACAACTACTAAATGACAAATTGCATATATTCACTAGTCGCAAAAATAAGAATAACAATACAATTCGCATAAAAAATGTGATTAGGGTAATGGCGATGACAGATTCTTATTATTAAATAAAATAAAAAAAATTACATAAACAAAAAAAAAAATAACTAAAATTTCATTTTCACAATTTTCAATTTCTTCCATGGACTTTTCACAAAACAAAAAAAATTAGACATTCCAATTTTATTCTTTCGCTTCTTATTCTTCCGGTTGCGAAGGCGGTGACCACCTCATCGACCACCGGTTTCAGCAGTGGAGGAGGAAAAGCTGCCACCTTTCTTGAACCACCAAGATAATAAGGCAATATCATGAAATTCCTCTCAATAATATTGCTAAGTGCAACTAATTCATATGAATCATATAATGCGCTCCCACAATCCCATATTTTCATAGCTTCTTCTTCTTGGAATTTGCACAGAAATTTTTAAAGAAATTCAAGATAGAAAATTTTGTGCCGATCAATATTCCGGTTAATATTGGGACCAAACTTTCGAAAGATATAAAAGGAGATCATGTCAATCCAACTTTGTTTAAAAGTTTGGTTGGAAGTTTGAGATATTTGACATGGACCAACCCGATATTTTTTATGCAGTCGGTCTCATTAGTCGTTATATGAAAAATCCTACTAAGTATCACTTCAAAGTGGCAAAGCAGATACTTCAGTATGTCAAAGTTACGGTCAATTTTGGGTTGTTTTATCCAGAAATTGGATAAATGAAAATGTTCGGATATAGCAATAACGACTGGGCCGGAGATCCCGATGATCGTAAGAGCACGAGTGGTTTTGTATTTTATTATGGAGGATGTGCTTTCACATGGTCATCGAAGAAGCAGCCAATAGTTACTCTATCAACATGTGAAGTTGAGTATGTTGTTGCGATGTCAAGTGTTTGTCATACTTTGTGGTTAAGGAGTTTGCTTAAAGAACTGCACCTTGGTGACTTGAAATCAATGGAAGTATTTGTCGATAACAAATCAGCGATTGCACTATCAAGAAATCCTATTTCTCATGATCGTAGAAAACACATTGACACAAGGTTTCACTACATTAGAGAATGCATTGGTAAGAAAGATGTTCAAATTAAGTTCGTGAAATCGGAAGACCAAGTGGCGGATTTTCACGAAACCCCTCAAACGCGAAACTTTTGAAAAGTTGAGGTACAAACATAGAATGCGAGAGAATCAAGCTTAAGAGGGGATGTTGGAAGTTGAAAAGTATAAGTTAGATTCATTGAATAAATAAATGGATGTGACTTTTGATATGATGTCCATTCATGCATGTGTCCTTTCATATTGTGCCTTTTCATATTATGATATTAGTTGTGTCCTTTCATTTTATTTAGTCTAATCTTATAAATAGTCATGTAGTTTTTCATTTCTAAGTATGAGTTTTGTATGAGATTTACAAGAAGAAAAACAAGAGTGTTTATATACTCTTCGCTACGATTTATATTTTTGAGTCCAAATTTTTCAACAATTATTTGTTCATATTGTCGTAAACAATACCTCTAAGGTCCGGAAACCGATGGTGTCTCTTGGAGGCTCCAATCTCAGGGGGAATGATACCTCCTGCATCTCTACTAGCACCTAATCAAAGAAAAACTTAAGAATTAAAAACCATTAACATAATAAGGTCAATGTAAACATCAATCAACACAATATTCAATTCAACGGATACATTCAAATATATATATATATATATATATATATATATATAATTGAAAAAAGAAAATTTTGCAAAATAATATTCAATTAGAAACTCACTTTCCACAACAGTAAAATAAGCCTTGCCTGATACATCTTGAATTGCTCCGATCTGCCACACATAGCACAACAAATTAATCCCACATACAAACACCATTTATAATTCTCCTAAATCCTATAGCGAAAACAAAACGGTGTATTATCAACACAACCCCAATTGATGTATTTGGCTAATTAATTGCTAAAACCAATACACTGTCAATATCGAACTAATTAGGGCATTTTTCACATGAAAGGCCCAAAAGTAGTAGTAGTAGTAGTAGTAGTAGTAGTAGTAGTAGTAGTAGTAGTAGTAGTAGTAATAATAATAATAATAATAATAATAATAATAATAATAATAAATTACCCCAACAAATTTGACGAAGCTTTCAGCAATGCGATTGAGGAGAGGGTGACCAAGATCGAAGAACCCGCCACTGTTGAAGTCGAATAACCACTCCGAATCCTCTTCATTCATCTTCCCAATCCCAAAACATCACACCTCTCCACGTGGATCCTCGACAGACTTGGCGTCGAAAGACGATCCCGAGCTCGAGAAACGCCATCATTTTCGAAAGCAATGGCTCGGATCGGAGAACGACGAGTGTGCCGACGAAGACCACGAGAGGGACGAGAGCAAGGATAACGATGAGGAGTGAGAAGATGATTCCAATCCCAATTTCCTCGTCTGACTCATTCTCCGAAGCAAGTTATTGAGGAGTAAATCGGATCTCGAGTAGGTTTTCAAAGAATTGTTGAGATTGTTGGTGAAGTAAGATGGGGGCGGATTGGGTTTTCAGAGGAAAGCGTTCGTTGCTCGACAATTTTTAGTTTTATTGGTGGCGCTTTTATAATGAAACGCTTCCCGAGTTTATATTATTGGTGGCGCTTTTATAATGAAGCGATGCCCACAGTTTTTTTTGTGGCGCTTGATAATAAACCGACTCCTTTATTATTATTGGTGTCGGTTGTTATCAAATAAGCGCCACCCAGATGATTTATTTTTACATGAGGTGGTTTCAATATAAAAATAGCCACTTTTGTACATTTTTTGGTGGTTTGAAGATGAAGCGCCACTTATAAGGCGACGTTAATTTGATTTTTTTTCCAATAGTGGTTATTGCGATCTAATGGTGTTGCTCTTCATGATCCTACTCAATATCGTCACCTTATTGGACGACTACTTTATCTTTAGGTCACTCGACCATATATAACTTATTCAGTTAATTACTTAAGTCAGTTCATGTAAGAGCCCCAATCAAACTATCTTTATGCTGCTTTTAGGGTCGTACAATACTTAAAAGAAACCATTAAGCATGACATTTTCTCTCTGCTGCAAGTTCTTTAACTTTGCAGGTTACACAGACTCTGATTAGGCCGGTTGCCCTACCACATGTCGCACCACCACAGGATTTTAACAATTATAGGTGAAAACTCTATTTCATGGAAATCTAAGGAACAATAAACCGTCTCCTTATCATCCGCAGAGGCTGAATATCGTGCTCTTGCAAAACTCACCTATGAAATTTAATGGTTATAATATTTACTCACCGATTTAGGAATTGATATTACTAAATCAATTTTCGTATATTGCCACAATCAAGCAGCAATTCACATTCCAGAGAATCCAGTTTTTCGCTAACGTACGTAACATATTGAAACAAATTGATACTTTATTCGAGAAAAAATGTTATCTGGTCTTATCTGTCTCATGTAATGCAACAATTGGCAGATAATTTTGCAAAACCATTAAGGGCGGATCAGTTTCGGCATCTAATAAGCAAGTTCGCATTTGTCCTCCACCAATCGCTCCCACTTGAGGGGAGGTATTGCATATTATTATTTTATATTATTAGGAGCATATCATATAGAAATAATATATTATGAGCAAATTATAAGAGACATCTTTTTCATTGTAATTATTCATTTTTTAGGCTAAGTACATTTATATAATTATAGTATTAGGATGAAATTTTGGATCAAAATATTTTTTGTGTAATTCATGTCATTTATTATAACATCATTATATAATGAATCCCTTATGAGCCCACAATACATGTTTCACCAAATTCATTAATTTTATATTTTATTATTTATCAAATATTTTAGTCACCACACCTTTTGTGATCTCATTATTAAATAACTGTTCTCTCATGATAATTTTCATAAAATGCTGAAAATAACTCTAAACAAATAGTTTATGAAATTTTGAAATTTAAAAATGTCACTCTTCTATACAAGTTTCATCACATTAGTTGAACAATCAACGTGGAAAGATAATAACTTGTTTCTCAAGAAAAAAGTAATAATCAAAATAAAATCTATACTTACATATTATTTTTATCATCCCACGTGGAGGTCCTTAATAGAAGAGAGTTTAATTGATATTTAAGCAAACAAACAAAAAGGAACATAATTATTAATTAGAAATTGCCGGCAACAGGGCACGTAGATCGACATAATTTATTACATGTATTCGAGTCCACATTACTAAGTACATTGTGCAAAAAATTGTTATTATTCAATATATAATGATATATGATAGTTATATGTGACAATTATGATAGTTATAGGTGATATGTGACAACAATTTAGAGTTTAATGTTTGTTTTTTCATTTTAGAATTTAGTTTAATTTTAGGGTTTAGTTTTCCATTTTTAAGATTTAATTATTCATTTAGGGTTTATTTTTCTTTTATTAAATTAGTTTTCTATTTTAGGGTCCCGACAAAAATCTATTGTTTTACCAGTAATATGTGATGATATATGATAGAAATTTAGGGTTTAGAGTTTAATATTCAATTTTGGGGTTTAGTTTTATATATTTATTTTTTACATTTTAGGGCTTTAGTTTTTAAATTTAGAATTTCAGTTATTTGTGATAATATGTATCAATTATATGTGATGATATATACTAATTATATGTGATGATATATGTTATATATGATAATATTGCACCCCTGATACACGGTATAGTAACTCGTAGATTAAGGGGATGTTTTCCCATTTCTAAGCAAATATTAATAATAATAATAATAATGGCAACACTCTTATCAGACTGTACTAACAGATCATGCCAAAATTTTATGTACATTCTAATACAAAAATCAATATATTACGGTGAAAACTCTATACATCATAGTACCAACATATCATAGTATAAAAATCAATACTTCATAGTACGAGTCAAAAATTTATAAAAAATAAATACATTATAATACAAAAACCAATATATCATAATACAAAAACTAATACTTTCTCATATCGGAGCAGATAATGAATCATGAACCGTTAATCTGGTCTAACACAAGTATAATAATAATAATAATAATAATAATAATAATAATACATTGACTCATGTTTGATGCGCCGATGCAAGGACCAACTCCCATGTGCTGCTTTATTATTCTAAAGTACAAATTACTGCCTCATAGGTCTGCAAAACAAAATTTACTATAAAATTCATTTAATACAAGAAATTAGCCTCTAACCTTTAACATATTATTACGCATATAAGCATATCAAATTCGAATATGCATCATCAGTATTCAGTAGTCAGTAAATGCAGTGACAAAATTAAGACAAACTATTTATAATATGTAAATCTAAAGAAATGTATTTTTCCACTAAATATGTCAAAGCTTTACGTGGTTGTAAATTTATATTTGAGTAGATTCAAGAAATTGACAATTAATGAAACAACTACTAAATGACAAATTGCATATATTCACTAGTCGCAAAAATAAGAATAACAATACAATTCGCATAAAAAATGTGATTAGGGTAATGGCGATGACAGATTCTTATTATTATATAAAATAAAAAAAATTACATAAAGAAAAAAAAAAAAACACTAAATTTTAATTTTCACAATTTTCAATTTTTTCCATGGACTTTTCACAAAGCAAAAAAAATTGGACATTCCAATTTTATTCTTCCTCTTCTTATTCTTCCGGTTGCCGAAGGCGGTGACCGCCTCATCGACCACCGGTTTCAGCGGTGGAGGAGGAAAAGCTGCCACCTTTCTTGAACCACCAAGATAATTAGGCAATATCATGAAATTCCTCTCAATAATATTGCTAAGAGCAACTAATTCATATGAATCATATAATGGGCTCCCACAATCCCATATTTTCATAGCTTCTTCTTCTTGAAATTTGCACATACCTTTTTTTTTTTTTCTTTTTTGATTGATAAATTTGTCTAGTTTCTTAGAACAATGTGAGTGTCTATATATATCGCTTATGATGATTCTGGAGAGTGAAGGTAGCAAATTGTATAACAGGTAATGACAGATGTACGACATTATTTTTATATTTGTTTTCAAATCTATGCATGTGTTTGTGAACAACATCTAAAATTCGAATCTTTGCAATATTATTAATAAGAAATTTCTTATAGAAACACTTGTTTAATTATGAAAATTCGTATAATTTCTAATCAATCACTTGTTTAAACTTATATGAAAATGAGTATGCAATTACTGATTATTAAAACGTGCCATTCATCTAACAGATATTAAAATCCAGAATGAAACTTAATATTTGATTCCTCTACAAGAGTAGAATACATATATAATGCAAGTAATGCATTGTTTTATGGAAATATTTGTTTTAATTCATAGAAACTCAACTAATATGCAGTGCTGAAGTAACTCTTAACAACATTACTATCCAATATCTGCATCACCCTATTATGCATCTTCCCAACACACCTCGGAGTCTTGAATTGACTAGCCGAAGCCCCTTGTTCCACGTAATGATCCATAATCTTATGAAAAGTCCCACTCTTCAAAACCCTCAATTCCAATGCCCCGATAGTGTTCGCCCTCCGCGAATTCACGTACCCGTCGCAGTGAAACGAACGGTCCAAACAATTGCAACACTCCTTAAGAATCTCATCTTTGGCCTTGCCATTGATCTCCCAAAAAATGACGTAACGTCCTGGCTCGGTCGATAAGTCAACGCAGCTAGTGAAATCGACAACTTCCATTTTTTCCTCGGCCAGCACCTTGGCCGCCGCCTCGATGGCTAACTGGAGATCCTGTTCGGTGCTCTTGTCGATGTTGATGTTGAGGAGGAGGTTTATCCGGCAGACGTATTGGAGCACCGGCGTGGAGTTGTGGAAGCCTTTGACTTTGACCATGTCCCCTAGCCGGTAACGGTACAATCCTATGTACACGTGGAATTTACAAATGTTTAAATTTATCTGTAACGATGATGATAGGTCATGTTTCAAAGGGAAATATGTGAAGCCTAGAAGTTCTATTTTTTTTTTTTATTATTTTTTTTTTTGGTTGATTTTTTGATTTTTGGTCGCCTATCCCATTTTCGAACGATTTGTACAAGATTTCCTCGGAGTAAGGCCAAGTAGTGCCTAGGCGGCCGCATAGCCTGATTTTTGCAAAATTGCCATAAATATTCCCGATTTTCTATTTTGAGAAAGTATTAATTTTGTTTATTGAGCAACCACTAAAAAAAATTGTAATTAGCTACAACTAAAAAAAATTTAAAATGCCGACGGGAATGGGACCATAGGTATATACCAACAATTTGCTGACGGACTTGATAACTGATGGGCTACTGATAGGTGTAGGCTGTCAGCATCCCATCGAAAAAATGACGCCAAACTTAAATACTACTCCCTACAGTTCAGAATACAAGACGTTTTTGATTAAAACACACTTATTAAGAAATTGAAAAAAATTCTACAATGCCCCTTATTAATATATCCCCTCTCTCTCTCTCTTTTCACGCCTTTGTATAACAAAACATCCTTAAAAAATTTGGAGTAATTAATGCATTTAATTGGGGCAAATTAGGAAATATAACAAAAAAATCAACCTAAAAAACATGAAACATCTTATATTATGCATAAATTTTATCCTTCTAAAACGCCCTAAAAATTGAACATTGAACTGGAGGGAGTATAAATTAGCAACGGATGTCGAAAGGTAACCGACTGCCCCAATACCGACAAGTGGGTCCCATCAACAAAATCATAATTTTTAAATATGCCAACGGGCCATCGACAGCCTCATTCGACAACGGCGTTTGCCCGTCGGCATATTTAAAAAGAATAATCTGCCAACGGGGCCGTCGGCAAAAACCCTAATCTTATGACCCACAACCTAGACGCGTCTGGCACAGAAGCAAAACAAAAAAAAGGAAGAAAGTGGCGTCTGGGAGAGAGGCGCCACCACACCGACCGCTGTCGTGCCCCACCACCACCACCGCAACAGGCTCCCAGCAGCGCGCCAACACCACTGCTCGAGACCTCCAACCTCAACCGCTCGCCGTAGCCCATCGAGAGGAAGAAGGTATTTTTTTTTTTTTCATTTTTTGCATTTTTGTTTATTTTCAATATTTCTTATTTAAACTAATTTTATTTTAATTGTGATTATTGTTTGATTTGAGTTTAATAATAAATGAGGGTTAATTGGAGTTTGGATTTTGAAATTAGGATTATTGACGGGTTTAATTACTATTTATATTGAAAAATAGATTTCAATTGTAATTGTTTAGATAGTTAAGATTTATTTCAAAAATTACAATTAATTTTTGGGTTTAATAGTTTTCGATTGTAATTTAGATAATTAGGATTTATTTCGAGAATCAGAGTTAGTTTTTAGGCGAATTGACAATTATTACGAAAATTAGGTTTCAATTGTAATTATTTGGATAATTAGGTTTTATTTCGAATATTAGGGTTAATTTGGGTTAAATTTGTGATTATTTTAAAATTTGGTTTCAATTGTGATTATTTAGATAATTAAGGTTTATTTGATAAATTAGGGTTAGTTTTGAGTTTAATAAGTAATTATTTAAAAACTAGATTTCAATTGTAATTATTTAGATAATTATGATATATTTCGAAAATTAGGTTTGATAACACGATTTTTATGCATATATTGGGACTCATATATTTACGTTTCATTTCGATTTTGTGCATATATAACATATTTTAATTTAAGTTTATATTATTTAGATGTTATTACGTGTTTGGTAAGTTTGTAAAGGAATTCGGAGCTTATTTATGCTCAAGGACAATAATATTGGCATTGAGCCGAAGAAAGAGAGAAAGGAGGCTATTTGACCAGGCCTGAAGCAAGCCCACGAAATCCACAAGTCAACTGGGCCCGGAGGCTCACTATCGACCATTTTATCGGTGATAGCGGGTCACTATTATACCTTGTTTTCATGGTAATCATTTTCAACCCGACTAACGATCGATTGTCTGATTGATAATAAGTCAACAAGCATTACACAATGTTACAAAATCAGAGTTAATGACCAATATTTTAATTTGGCTATAAAAGGGTGGCATGAAGAGGTCCAGATACATCAAGTTTTGAAGAGAAAACATTATCTCATCATATTATTTTCGACCATAGTCAAGTTTTGATTTTCTTTTGATAAAGATTTTGAGAGTGAGAAACAATTGGAGTCAAGAATCAATACCAATTATTTCAGTTATTTATATCTTACTTTTCATTATGTATATTATGTGTTCGATGAATTATGTGAATGACTTGTTAAGCATGTCTGGCTAAGTTTCCTTATTGCGGGGTTTGGAAAAGCAATGATTGGATAATATTATGATATTTCTTTCAACTCATGTATGATCCATTTGCTATTTTCATGTTTTGATTTCATGATCATAAGTGATTAACAATTATTGTGTTTCTTATGTTTCGATTGATTGGTGACCTTTCAAAGCTACTACCTTGATAAATCATAACTCGGAAGACGAGGTTTATCAATAGGATTTCAAACACGAAACACTTTAATCAACAAAATCAAGAGGTTTGAGACTAATAGTGAAGTCGTACACTCCTTCAAACAAATCTTTAAAGTCATATAAACCTTTTGGAGTTTTAAGTATGATTTGTTTCATACTTCGAACTTACAGTTTAATCACTTCGAGAGAATGATTAAACTACTATTGTGAATGGATTATAGTAAAATGAATAACAATATACTTGATTGATGACACTGAAGATCATCGTGAAACCAAACCCAGTAATATTCATTATTACTTGATTTTTCCACAAATCGTATAAATTATATGTTGCTTTTATTATTTTATGTTTTTAATTAATTTATAATTGTTGTTTGTAACAACAACACCCCCAAAACTCATTTTCTACCATTTAGATAATAATATATTTTATATATATAGTAGGGGCAGTTGCCAAATATTAAATGAGAAAAAAATATTTTTGTCAAATACTTCAACCAATTATATATAATGTAGTTCATCTCTAAATATACAATTACAAGATCACTTCCTATTAAAATAATAATATAAATATAAATAATATAATAATAATATCAATAACCAACACAACCTCATCCCAACCCCGCCAGCCCGTCCACCGGCCACTGTCGGATGCCGCTGCCATCGTAGATTTTCTCCGAGATTTTGTTTTCCCAAATTTTTTTTTGGCCCAAAAAACATAAAGTAAGAAATTCCACTTTCAGTCAGAACAGACATTAAGTAAGGAATTTTCTTACTTTTCCGGACATAAAGAATAAAATTTTCATTATAAAGTAGGAGCTTTTTTTACTTTTTCGAACATGAAGTAAGAATTGGTCATTTTTTCTAAATAAAGTAAGAAACTTCACTATTAAATAAGAGTCTTTCTTACTTTTTTGAACATAAAGTAATAAATTATCTTGCTTCATATGATATAAAGTAAGAAATTTTCTTACCTTTTCGAACATAAAGTTAGAAAATTCACTATAAAGTAATAAATTATATAATTGTTGTATTAAATAAGAAATACATAACAATAATTTGCTACAAGTATGATTTTTTTTTCTTTTTTTCTTCGAAAAAAGACAAAAGAACTTGTGTTTAATAAGTAAGAAATACATAACAACATTTGCTTATCAAGTAAAAAAATTTTGCAATCAAGTAAATTATTTTGTCATCAAGTAGGAGTTTTGTGGACATTAAGTAAGAGATTCGTGGATATATAGTAAGAAATTCGAAGATATATTGTAAGAGATATTTTCCGGTGACCGAAAATATTTTTGGGTATTAAGTAAAAAATTTCAGACATTTAGTGAGAAATTACTTCCGGTTACCCAAAGTTTGTTTGGACTTTGAGTAAGAAATTTCTGGCCTAAAATATTTTTTTTGGCAAAAATAAATCACCGAAAAGTATTTCTCGGTGATCGGAAAAGAAATTTGGCGGTCGGCCACGGCAGTAGCAGTGGTAGGCGGCAGCCACCTTACTTCCCAATATTATTATTGTTGTTGTTGTTGTTGTTGTTGTATTACTATTACTATTACTATTATTATTTATTTGATATTTTTTTTATTAGTGTTTTCATAGTAAGGGTATTGTATTCATGTCATAACTATGAACTATTTGACAAAATGGAGGGACTATTTTACTTAAAATTGGATTAAGAATTATTTGATAATTTCCCCAAAATTATATTACTTATCAATCTTAAACCTTTATATGGTTCTTTTGGGATTCGGCCTTATTCATTTTGTATAACATGTACATCTTATACTTTCTTTAGATAGAATATTTGAACGAACAAGTTTTTATTATTCAACCCAATAACTAGTGAGAATGTGAAGTGGCCAATGCTTCGATTGTAATTATTTATATAATTAGGATTTAATTCGAAAATTAGGGTTAATTTTAAGGCGAATTATCAATTAATTTTTTGAATGCTATTTTATTTGACTATTCCATGACTTAATGTAACATTCTCGAATAATTTCTACATATATCGTTTATTTGTATGAGTATTTGTGAATTTACTTGTGTTGAAATTATTTGGTTTTGTAAATATATTTGGTATTTTGATTGGTTGGTGCTGTGTTTACGTGGGTGATGACGTGGTGTACAACGCCGGTGGGAGAGTTTGACCCTCCAATAACAGATTTTAACATTTTTTTTAAATGTGGTGGTGGTTTTGAACTTCCGTGGAGATTGGTACGTGAATATTGTGTTTAATATATATGTTATAATTTGTGAATATATATATACATATTTTGATTGTTTGGTGTTGTGGTTACGTCGGTGATGACATGGTGTACGACGCCAGCTGTGAGGTTTTGTCCCCCCAATAATAAATTTTTAATTTTTTTGAAATGTATTGGTGGTAAAAGTTATAAATGTGCGTAGTGGTGGTTTTGAGAGGCCATGGTGATCGGTACGTGAATGTTGTTTTTAATATATATGTGTGTGTGTGTGTGTGTGTGTGTATTTTGAACTGTGAGTTTGAATTTTGTGTAACATGCATGTTCATTGATTATCAAAAGATCGATTATATTCTTCTTTCTACAATCAAACACTTTACCTTAGACCCGTTTAGAATTTAGTATCAAATAGAGAGTTTGATACTAAATTGTGAACTGTCCACTTATTTATATAGTTTGGGAATGTGATTGTAATGTGATATCATAATACGTACGTATTTTATGGAATTTTAAACTCCATATTCTATATGTTCTTTGTTCTCGGGTGCATTGCAATATATGTGTACTTAGAGAACTAAGGGAAGTGCTAACGAAAATTTCAGGTCCTCAAAATATATAGTAAGATAATTTTATTAATGGGGCCACGGTAAAAAAATAAAATACCAACGAACTGGTGACGTTGATAAATTTATAAGAATGTCGATGGAAAGTGAGCGTCAGTATTTAACAACGTCAAAAATCCGCCGACATTCACCAATGAGCAATTATCCATCAAAATGTGCCAATAGTACTCAATCGGCGGCTAGGGGACGCCAATTATTACCTATTTGCATTGCGTCAGTAAAATACCAATTGGTAGGAGTAACCCGTCGGTGGTGAGTTACCGACATTAAAAATACTGACGAATAATACCCATCGACAGTATTGTCGGTAACATAAATTAGCTACAAAGGTCTTAACATAAAACTAGTAGCAAATTAACTAAGCGAAAAATAATCATAATTCATTGTTTTAGGTAATTTAAGAATATCTTTAGATATAAAAAATTAGGATTATAGTTTGTTATGTCAAAATGTAGCGCTATGGTAAAGGCGCCCATGGAGGCGCCATAATCTTCCTAAGTTGATTAGCACAAAAAATATTAATTAATTGGGAAATAAATGAGCAAATTAAGAGAAGAAAACATTTTCATATTACCTGCGAAATTGGTGATGACAACCTCATACTCCTCGCCAACCTCGACCTCAGTTAGGCCCACAGGCTCACCTGACACATCTATGCCGTCTTTCAAGGGGATGAATTCGTAATACGCAATATTCGGAAGCACAACGTACGTAACCATCTCTGGTGGCATCTCCGGCTTCACATTTGCTCCGATACACCCTTCCGAAGCACCATAATCCGCGCTCACCAAAGGTAACTTGCCCGCATAGTGCCTCAACTTATTACAATAGTGCAACATAGACCCCGTCATGATCCCATAAACATACTTCGCATTTGGAAACATCTCCGGAATCAATCCATACCAATTGCTCAACCCCGAACACTTGTTTTGAATCAAATCGGCCAATTCAGGGTCCGGCTTGGTCAACACCCTAGCCATAGTCAATTGAATAGGCTTTGATGTGATTCGAGTACTTAAGGCACCTTCACGAATATCGCGCACTAGTTCTTGCCAGACGTGTTCGAAAGTGTGAAAGGCTTGAACTATGTTATGCGCAAACGTGGATGAGACGACTTGGATTTCGTCCCGGAATATTAGGCCGCATAAGAGGTGGCAGTAAAGCGATTGGTGAAAATTTTCGCCGAAGATCACTTCTTCTGGGCTGCAACATGTGGCTTTCATTGTTTTCTTGACCTTGTCGTCACGATACATGTTACTTGAGGCGGTTCCGGCTCTTAGGCCGCCTTTGGTTTTGAATTCTTTGCCTCCGTAGATGAAATGTAAGGTTTTGCCATTTTCGATTGGATATTCTCTATAAATAAAAGAGTGGAATTGCTATTTATTGTAAGATTACCCGTCCAAATTGACAACAAATATATTTAATGGTATTAAATTATTAAAATTATTTTGCAATTTTGCACTCTTAATATGTGTTCCCATTTTTTTATAAAAAATAAAAGAAAAAATACGCTGAACCCCCTGAATTATCCAGGTTTTTACACTTTACTATACAAAAAAAAAATGTTACATTTTACCATATAAGCTAAGCGGCTTTTACACTATACCCTATATGGATAATTTACCCTCGAAAATTGTGGTGAAAATTAAACTTAACCCCTCCCCCCACTATGTGTGTTTTTGTACTTTACCACATAGCGTAATATTTTTTACATTTTACCAAAATATTTTTTGTTTTATTTATTTATGTTTACATTTTATGTATTCATTACCTACTAAACTTAATTAATTAATATATAAGTATTCTAATATTTATATTTTACTTAATAAACTTATTTATTATATGTATTCATATTATAATATTTATTTTTATTTCAATATTGTAATTAGAAGAAATAGACTAAATTTATCATTTTGGTAGTGTATTGGACGCGTATCGATGAAGATATTAAATAATAATTTTGGTTCAATATTCTCTAATTTAATTTTAATATTTCAATAAAATAGTATTTTCAAAAATAAAATCGAACTAACTATGTTAGTAGTGTTTTGAACTCGTACCAAAGTAATAAGTTTGGTTCGTATTTTCCTATTTATGAGTTCAAAACACTACTAATATAGTTAGTTTATTTTTGAATTATAATATTAAAATAAAAATAAATATTATAATATGAATACATATAATAAATAAGTTTATTATGTAAAGAACAAATATTAGAATACTTATTTATTGATTATTTAATTTTAGTAAGTAATGAATATATTAAATGTAGACATAAATAAATAAAGCAAGAAATACTTTGGTTAAATCAAGAAAATATTATGTTATATGGTAAAGTGCAAAATCACACATAGTATGGGGGGTTAAGTGTAATTTTTACCATAGTTTTCAAGGGTAAAACTGTTCATATAGGGTAAAATGTAAAACTTTGCATAGCTCATATGGTAAAATGTAATAAAAAAATACTTTGCATGATAAATTGTAAAAAGTCAAATAATTCAGGGAGTTTAGTGTATTTTTTTGAAAAATAAAATGTAAAATGCACTTAGGGAGGTATTATTAAATTTAAAAGGTAAGTGATTTTTTATTTTTTTTATTTTTTATCACCTGTTTCTGAACGCATAAGAAGTATTGTACATCTGCATGGTATTTTCAATCAATGCATCGTTGAAAGGTACATACTTTCTCTTCCCTTGAGTAGTACCAGTACTGCAATTTCACACGTGTACATTAATTACAAGACAAGAGCATGCCCAACGGGCTAGGGATGCACACAGTGAAGGCCCAATGATCGGCCCAAAATACTACGATGCCCATTAACGGTGATATGTGCGGCCCACAAACAAATGGCGGGTCCCGCCGACAAAAGCATTATTTGCCGGCCGAGATTTTTTTTTTCTCTTCTTTTTGGATGATTGGGAGTGAATTTAGGAGATCCGGTTCAAATTAATCCCAACTGTAATTTTCTTTTTTTATATTATTAATTCGAAGAAAATCAGAAAAGTTATAAAAGATGTAAAAATATATAAATAAAAAACCAGAAAGTTTATAATTCAAAAAATAAATACAATAATAAAAAAATTGAAGAGATAACAAAAAATTGAAAAAATCGAAAAGAAATTTAAAATTCCTTTTTTTTGGGGAATANAAATTTAAAATTCAGATTTTTCTGGGGAAATAGTGTAAGTAAAAATAAGAAATTTTACAATTTATAATTTTTTAATTCAAGAAATTAAAATACAATAATTTATAGAATTTGAAAAAAAAATAATAGAAAATTATTCAAGAATTTTTTTTTATTTTGAATTCAAAAAAAAATTAAAAATCGAAAACAATATTAAATAAAATAATAATTTTTTGTAAGATTTGTATTTATAATGTATTCCAACATTTTATTCATTTTCTTAATTAAGAATAGAAAAAATAAAATAAAATAATAATTTATATTATTTAGACTAATTATCTAATTTTACCATTAAAAATGCCGACATCAAATAACACTCATCCAACTAACTTCTGTATTCACTTCTCCTCAATCATCCATTTTAGTATTGCACATGCTCTAAACATTAGATTTTGACACGCAGTTCATATACAATTAATGAATTGTAAACGCTAGAACTATCACTTTTTGAGTATTTCTTTCAACAAACATAAATTATTTTGAAAAAACAACTATATATGTATATATATCTACAATTAGATGTCTTTTAAAATTATAAATATCCTTTGAAGAAAGCATTTATTAATAAATAACTTAAGGGCACCTTAGAGCAAAAGTTGGAAACATCACTATCGGATAATGAATGATACTAATCAAAAGTGAGAGAAAAAACATACTCACCCCGTTTAAAATAAGTATCGTTTTAGAGATTCAATCTTATTACAAATTAAATATCGTTTTAAAATTTTTTTTATCACTTTATTTCAGTTTTATCCCCACTTATTTTAAGAAATACAAACAAGTTTATGGTAATAGAATAACTAAAGAAAAAGAATTGAAGTAATTAAATGAGAATATTATTAATTGATTGGGGATATGTTGGTAAAATATTATATTCCTTAATTTTGAAAAAAAACTCTAAAACGATACTTATTAAAAAACGGAGGGAATATATATATATATATACCTCAATGAAAACGTAAAAATTGGCTTTCCAGTAAGAACTGGTGTTTTTTCACCATCTGCAATTCGTTGAATATAAGGTTCCAAGTCCTCGTGAGTGACAATAGGAACACAAGCCTTGTAACTATTAGTGTCGGTTTTTCCATTGAGACCCCATTTTAGCAAATATTCAGTTTCGCAATTTTCTTCCAATATTTTTTTTAGGGTCTCTTTTTGAACTCGCCCAGCATCCATGGTCATTAACTCGAATTGCTCCACAACTGAGTCTGTGTTTAATTTTCCCTCCATTTAGCAAGCACAAATTTTATAGCTGTGAGGAGATTTTATTACAATTTAGCAAATCACGTGATTACAATTATTATATTCGCAATATCCTTTTTCAAAAAATATATGGGGAAAACAAAGGAGTGAAAGAAAAATGACGAGCTTATAAGATTTGAATATAAACTCTTGATCAATGTTTTTTATTACTTATATCAGTGAAGTATACCGCTGTACCGCTATATACATCAACACACCTGATTATAGCTGCCGTATAATATGTGGCTAGAAATGCAACAGTAAATCCTGACAATTATTTAAAATGTGTGAACAATAATGTTACAGTACAATCTAACAGTTGTAACAGGCTAGATTATACTGAACTAGGGTAGATATCGTCTGACGTTATGTAGGTTCCAAGTAATGGCAGCGTGCACTTATGACGACCTCTCATACGACCTATCAGGTATACACTCATGCGACCTGAAGTTATCAGAGCGCTGATCAGGCCGGAACTCCGACCTGAATTCATTAGATTGCTCTAGTTTGGACTTACGTTTAACAAGGAGAATAATTACATCGATTACAATTTGAAGTTAGTTTGATTACACTGCTGATTACATAACAAAACATGACTTTGAGTTTGCAAACCAGCTATAGCAGTCTAGTTTTATTTAAAGACAAATAATTTGGTTAATGTATTGCATTTTGTGGCCTATAGGTAATACATGAAAGAAACATACGAGTTAAAATCTATTTTCCAAGAAAATCAAAAATCCAATGTAAACTCAAATTTGAAACATTTGTCCTAGAAAATTCAATCTACTCCACTCGATCACCAGATCGAACTTATGGTACACGTGTTATGATTCATTTTATCGTAATCGATTAGTTAACATGTTGGCTAAACATGTTCTGAAATACAAAAAAAATAAAAAAATTATTAACTTATCAAATTATATGTGGAGTCATGTGAGTTATATATATATATATATATATATATATATATATATATGGGAATTTCTACGGCCGTGAAGGTACCATTCCCCACTTAATCAGAATCATTAGACTAAAAGTTGGTTATGGATAATAATAAGATCAATGGATATAAATATAAGAGGTGGGGATATAGTGTCTTCACGGTATGTTAGTTATTTTCTATATATAAAATATATAATATGTGTGTGTATATGTGTGTGCGCGCGCCATCATAAAATAGAAAAAAAAAAAACTTCAGAGATATTCAGAAAATTCACAAACCTGTAATTCTACACGTAAAGCCAAAGGAGAAAGTTGTCAGATATAAGACAACAAAAAAAAAAAAACAAAAAAAAAAAACACTCAAAGTTGGTTGCAGGCAAAAATATATAAATAAATAAATTAAAAATAAAAACGACGGGTATATGTATTTAGCAATGGGCAATGATTCAATATATGAGACCAAGAAATATTGGAGAGGAAAATGGTATAAAAGCTTGGTGCATAATACTGCATATGTTGTGGAGATATATATATACACACACGCGGCATAAAAGGACGAGCCGAAATTGAGAGTTTGTTGAAATACCAAGAATGACCTTATTCGGGCTATTGAATGACCTTATTCGGGCTATTGAAGTAGTTAGAAGAAACTAATTGCTGTTAGGCCTAATCTAGTCAAAGCTGTTGAGACTTGAGAGTAAGTTAAGTAGGTTAGTTAGAAGCTTGGCCCTTCATCTAACCCTAATTCAACTTGTATATATAGAGGGGATGCCTCAATGTAAAGCTTTAGCTGGGAAATTCTCGAAATTAGTATTCTAATTATGGGAGATTTTACGGTACGTTGATTATATTATTTTTTATTTAATTATAATTATTAGATCAAAGTGGATGTAAATACAGGGAGGTGTAGGGCATGGTACTTTCACGGCACCGTAGTCATTTTCTATAATTATAGGAGTGTTGCAAAATTAATCTCACTCAAATTAAATTAATTAATTTTAGATTTACAACTGCTAATCCGGGCCAATTTCAAGACAAATTAGTGGCGCTTTAAAATAGTCATTGATGGCGCTTTTGGACCGCCACTTAAAATCAAACCAATGCGAGCGGCGGTTCAAACCGCCACTTAAAAGAAAGGATTGAAGCGCCACCAATAATGGACAAAATCGGTTAAAAGCGTCACTTAAAACTGAAGCGGGTGGGGCTTGTTAGTTTGAAACGCCACTTAAAACCGAAGCGGGTGGCGCTTATTATGTTTGAAGCCACTTAAAAACAGAAACGGGCGACACTTATCATGTTTGAAGCGTCACTTAAACATCAAAACGGGTGGCGTAAGCGGGTGGCGCTTATTATGTTTTGAAACGCCACTTAAAAACAGAAACGGGTAACGTTTTTTATAAAGCGCCACTTAAAATATAAACTTTTTGGCAAAGGTTCAACCTTAGAACTGTCACCTTTGTTTAAGTTTTTTTTTTCTACCTGTTTTTGCCCAAAATTGCCTAGAATTTATGATAAAACCTGCAAACCAAAATATTCATACCAAAATACTCATGATATCCGATGACCATTTCAGTCAATTTTGCACTACCAAACCAAATATTCACAACAAACAAAAATTATCCAAACAAACAACAAATGTCGTACATATCAAACACAAATCATCCAAACAAAAAAAAATATATCATTTTTATTTTATTAAAACAACAAATTTATCATATCAACCATAACAACTCAATCTCATCAATACTCAACAAATGCTTACAATTAAGAATTTAAAACGTTAATAAAATATCTTGCAAACACATTTTGAATATCATCGAACTCCAACGTTGATTAAGGATTTTGATTCGGTTTCTGATACTTGAATGAAAAATATTGAAACAAAATATTAGATTTATTAATACTAACTAATTATGACTTAAAACTTCTCACTATATTAACATTAGATATAATAATACATAAATCAACTTAACATTCCAATATTTTGACTATTGAAGAAATATTGATAACGTCGTACATGTACCTCATCACATAATAACCACACTCGAAAGGCCCAGTTGCTTGAGGCATTTAGAAAAAAAAATTAAATAATAAAGATTAGTTGTTGAGTACAACTTAAAAGATGAGTTATATTAGTAAATAAAATATCTAAAATCAATAATAAAAAATATATGTATTACCTTCACCCTGTAAAATATTATGCCCATTCCTCTTTATTGATGATTCAATTATAAAAGCCCTACATTTCAAAATATGATATTTGAGTCTTTTCAAGAAACGTCAAAAGAATTAAATAACAAAGAAAACTAATCAAATCTAAAAAATATAACAATACTAATAATAATAATAATTTAACTTACAAATCAATTCTTTTAGTATTTCGGGGTTCGGTGTGAAAGCTGGATCGAACAAAACAATCAATATCTAATGATACCTGCAATTAACAAGATAAAAAAAATTCAATACGGAACATATTATGAAATGATAAACATATCTAAGGAATCAATTGTACGAGCAGTTGTACGGCACAAAAATTAATTTTTTATTGAAGATAGCTCCCACAGCTCATGCCAAATATTCTCTTGTAGCCTGTTTGTCATTTTTTCAATGTGCTTGAGAACAAATCTCCGGACACAAGAATCCAATATTATTAACTCCAAATTCTTCCATTTTACTTGATATATACCTATAAACAAGAAAAGATAAAAAGTAACTTGAAATCAATTGAATATTTTTTCTTCAATGAAAAAGCTAAGTTATATAATTATGAATCAAATATAGCACATTGTGGTAAATTACTTACAACAAAAAACCTTGTATAATGGAAATGTTGAGCGAATCATCATTGCAAAACTGAATCAAGTTTGCTCGAATAATAATGGTAGCAAAGCCATCACTCGTGTAATTGAACAATTCTTTTAGTGGAGGAATGGAATACTCACAACAGTTTGATTGAAATAACTTCAAATCTCATGTTATTGATATACTCCAGAATCTCATGTAACTCAAACACATCACCATGAAACTCCTCTAAAATATCCATGTTGGCCAAAGGTTCTTAAGAAGACTATGTTCCTCTCGTGGAGCAGTTCCAAAAGACTTTTGCTTACCCTTATTCATAATTATTTTGTTGTGATGAGATGATAATATTTCCTATTTTCAAATTGTTGTGCAACAAAGAAATAACAACATTATTTATCTATCGTGTATTTTCATCGATTCGCAATATTATTTATGAATGCAAGAAATAATAAATTACCTCGCCTTCAAGAAATATTAATTTTATGGGCCATTGGACAAACGTGTCCACCGCTTATGCCAATATGAACAAATCCTTCAAATTCATCCACGACCATTGTGATATTCACCTTAATATGATTAGCAAGCATTGGAATACTATGTAACCTTTGATCAGGCTGGTGTTGTACACTTCGGCAAAAGCGACGATAACCACCATATTATCTCCATTTGTAGAAATTGTTCTCAAACCAAAACGGCATTTAGAACCATCCTATAAAACAATATTATTAAACTTAATACATTCAGATTGGGAAATTATCAATTTTTTCACAATCAATCAATCATCAATAATATTAGCAAAAAGAAAATTAAAAATCTAACGCACCCAATTTTATGAAAATAGAAGATTATATGGTAACTTATAGGTTATACTTACAACAAAACTGAACGTTGGTTCACGAATGTTGGAATATCCACTCTCTCGATATCCACGAGAAACGACCGGTGTTGCTGCATCAGCTAGCTTACTATGGCCATGAATTCCAGCTCAGGCTAAAGTCCTTTCAAGTAAAGTCCATTCAACTGCCTAGTCATTTCCTCCTTCAATAATTCAACGATTCAACTCGTGACTCATATCGTCTTTCAAGATCACATTTAAATTTATTCAATTGCTCTTCACTTAAGATCGTACTTGACTTGCACTTCTTCACTTCTTCCCAAAAAAGTGGGTGAATCCATGTTGTCCACCGAAACCTCTAGCACGCCTAGGGTGGTACGCCTTACCAACGATAGCAGTTAATACATCACTGGTCCTTTAAGGAACCAACTTCCCCTTAGAAACATCATCATTAACTTCAACCTGGTCAAAGAACAAATAAGAAATAAAAAAAAAAAATTGCTTTTTATGTTCAACCAGCTACCAAATTTGTATCTAGCACTTGCACGTGAATAGTCTCTATTTGCTTTCACCTTTGCCACATTCACTTGTTTCTTCCACTTCAGATCATATACAAATAGAAGCTTGTACACATGAGTGCATTTCCATGTGTGTAGTTTTTTCTTCCTCTGAAGTTCAAAAGTGAAAGCCTTAATAATTATGTCACCTGTGAACTAAGTTCAGGTGTAGCACCTATCATTTTTAGATAGGAGAGAGTTACTCTAAACTGCTTTGTGGTCTGTATCATGTGTCATTTCAGGTCACAAGAGCCTACAATTACATTCATAAATATGGGCATAAATCAAAATTGATGGCTACAGCGATTCTCATTATAAAGAAAATTAAAGAACCAACTTTCCCCTTAGAAAATTAAATATTGATATTACAAATCTCATTCCTTAGATAACTTAAATTGTAGATAAATAAATCACCAAAGTTGCTAAAATGAAATGTTCTGTAATCGGAAATAGTGATAATTACAATAACTAAACCATCTCACATATTTGCAATTTCCACATTCGTTTACTTAAGTAGCGGTCTTTGATCCCAAATGCTAACATTATTTACTCACTATGTAGATTACCATTCTCTGAATTGTTCTCTTTTTACATTAAAGTCATTAACAGAAAATATGAGTCAAATTCCAAATTTTCTCCAATAGTCCCACAGAATTTCACATGTTCACATGTTCGATGAAATTCAGTGTCTAAAACTGTAGTTTAGTTTTATTTTTATGTCTTAGAGCTTCCTATTTTGAGTGTCTTGATTTTGATTTCCATTTTTAGTTGAAGTGTTTTATCCTTTCTATTTCTGTTTCAGAAGTAATATATCACTGCACATGTGGGAGAATTATCTACTCCAACAATTGGTGCAAAAAAAACACTCAAAGGTGGTTTTGTAATTTTTAAAGTTAGTTGGTTTTTTTTCCATCTTCTTTAACATCCATTAATCCAATAACTAAACCAAGAGTATTTCTAAGCTATATCCCTGTCAATCGAAAGCTTTATTCCTTATATGAACATATTTCATTGACATCAATCATTACCCCCGATCGACAAGTTTTAATTAGTGTACTATATATGCTTTTTTGCTTAGAAGTTTTATATATATATATATATATATATTATATATATATATATATATATAGGAATTGGATTGGGAACCAATTCCCTGTGAGGGAACTAGGAACCCACATGATCCACAAGATCAATTTTTTTTGATGGCCAAGATCATTCTCATTAATTTTATAATAATATATTATATTAATGAAAAAGTCTTATATGTAATTACACTTAAATCCCAAAAATAACATTCAAATCAGCCATTTTTCCTGGCCAATTTATTAAGTGGACCTGGGTGCACCTTGCTAGGTGCACCCGATTTTACGTGATGATATCTGGTAGTTATCCGTGATGATATCTGACAGTTATACGTGATGATATATGGTAGTTATACGTGATGATATGTGTCAAAGATTTAGAGTTTAGGGTTTACTTTTCCATTTTAGGGTTTAGTTTTACATTTTAGGGTTTAGTTTTCTATTTTTAGGGTTTAATATTTCATTTTAAGGTTTAATTTTTTATTTTTTTAATTTAATTTTTCATTTTATTTCTATCATTCTGCCAGTTATATGTGATGATATGTGTCAGTTATATGTGATGATATGTGTTAGTTATATGTGATGATATGTGTCAGTTATATGTGATGATATGCGATAGAAATTTAAGATTTAGAGTTTAATATTCAATTTTAGGATTTAGTTTTTTATTTTAGGGATTAATTTTTTATTTTTAGGTTTAATTTATTGTTTTAGGTTTTTTTTTAATTTTAGGATTTTAAATTTTAGATTTAGAATTTCAATTACTTGTGATGATATTTACTAGTTATATGTGATGATATGTATCTATTATATGTGATGATATGTACCAGTTATATACGATGATAAATTAAATTACAGGTGCACCTTATAAGGTGCACCTGGGTCCATGGTATACTGTCCCGTTTTTCCTTAATAATCTATTCAGCCGTTTTTCCTTAATAATTTGTACAGCCGTTATTTTCCCAAAATAATCCATTCATTCTGAAACCAAGAAAATCAAGTACGTGTGCTTAAATGAAATTATTTTTTGTAAAATCAATTCTTGCACTTCCAATAAAGCTAAACTGGTTTTTTTTTAATCTGTGTTGCTACACTAATATTTTGGGGCAAAGGTTCTACAGTGAATCAGATTTGATGCGTACATAAATTAAGCTAAAGAAAGAGGATTTTCCATATATGATCCTGTGAGTTTTACTTAAAACTCTTTCACAACCATGATCTTTGTTTTCTCCGTCTTTAAAATTAGAGCAACATTTCTCATTACATATATACCTATTGAAGACACAATCTTACATTGATTTTGTTTAGGGACCAAAAACTGTAGACACAAAGGCTCATAATCAAAAATTTTGGTTCATTTTATTAAAGTTAAATCACTGTTTTTTGAATTGAGAATGCAATTGTGTTAGGGAAAAACACATTGCCATCCAAACTTTGCCATTTTGGGAGCAAGTTTTTTTTTTTTTTTTTTCGTTTGGCATCTGAACTCCATGAATTTTGCACTTGATTTTTGAATTGTGGACCGGGATTCTATCACATGCTCGACATGCCTCTTGTTTGTACACTTTTTGGTTAATCCCAGGTTATTTGATGTGCTCAATTTCCACTGTTAAGCCTAAACTAAAAGCTTTGATTAGTACAAATTTCGTGCACATAAAACAACCTGAAATTCACCAAGAATTGCACAAGCTAGAAGCGTGTCGTGCATGTGACAGAATTGCGCTAAAATGTTCCACTAGGCGCTCTAAATGACAGTGCAAACCCATCCGTGTAGTTCATAGGACAATGTGTAACTCAAAAAATAACAAACAAGCAAAAAAAATGTCTTTAAATATGTGAAAATCGTCAAAATAGCAAAGTATTTAATTTTACAATAATTTTAATTGACATGCGTGAAAATATCCATGTGCGATAATCTTTTTTCTCTAGTCATTTATCATTGTATCGATGTATCAGGAAATAAACTCAAAAGAATTTGCGAGTTTCGAAATAGAAAAACTTAGTTTCCATAAAGTAAAGAATAACTTAAGCAACAAAAGAGAAAAATCATTTGAACTTCAACTATATGTTCCAAGATATAAAGTTCATAATGTATTATTGGTAAGTGCACATTTTTCTTCTACAGGATTTTTACCGCCAACCACAGGACCTTTTGCGATACGAAGCAAACCAAAGACAGAAACTGCTTCGTTTAGCAACCCAAAGCACGCTACGCAAAGCAATGTAAGGCGTGGAAGGCTGCTTTGGCGTTCACGAAAACCCAACACAGAACTTCCTTCACCGGATTGTTGTCATCGTTAGAGGCCTCGTCGTCCGTGCTATCTCCTTGTTCACAAGCTAGCCAAATATAAAAATCAATTAAACGACCGAGCAACAACAACGGAATTTCAGATTTTCAAGTACGTACTCGAAACGAACCTAGACTGAATGAACCTCTAAGCTCTTTCACAATGTCATTGTTCAAGACGGCGTCCCAAACAACTTTATCAGACGACAACGCAAACACCATTCTCTGTGCATTTCAGAAAACACATATATACTCAAGAAATTAATCTGAAAAAAAAAATTAGTATAATGCTATTATGCTCCAAACTAGTAATTAGCATACCAATCTAGTAACTAGCACACTGCTAATTAGCATAATGCTATTATTTATAAATTAGCATAATTAGCATTATGCTATTATGCTCCAAACTACGTTTTAGCATACTGACTACTTTTGTTTATAAATAGCACACACTTCAAACCACATAGTTCAAACCACACTTCAAAGATAATTAGCATAAATCACATTATTTAACATAATGCTAATTAGTATGCTGCAAACCCTATTTAGCCAATGCACCACTACATCCTTGTTTACATGTTGTTGATTAATTTCTATTATCCTACAAATTCAGCCACTGCATCCACATTTTTTATTATTCAACAAACTTTTTCAGAGTGCTAATTAACAAGATGCTGTAATTAACATGCTGTAATTAACGTGACATTTCCCATAATACCACCACCCAAACAAAACACTCGATATTTATTTATTCAATATAATAAGCATAATATTAATTATTATTACTATTAGCGGTTTTTTAATTATCTTGATATTGCTAACTTTATCCTAGTCAGAGAACAAATTAAAAATTATTAATAGTTCATTAGAAGTTCATCAGTATGTGTGAATTTATTTAAATATTAATTACCAATTTCTTTTTTACTTTCACAATCTCTTTATTCCGAAATTGTAGTTCATTGCTGCTACTCAACGCAGTCCTCGCACAAAACCAATAAACATATCGTGGATATTCCGTACTCTCCCCCTCAGATGATTGAGTCGCACAAGATTGAATAGATTCAATCTCGGTGCTAGATAAGAAATGTCGAAATAAACCTGTTTGCTCCCATTCTGCTATGTTGTTACTATATCCCTTGGGCCCTATGTAATGGGGATACTTGTTCATTGATGCTCTTCCGAATTTTTTTTCTTAATTCTTGAAAAAAGTTACAAAAGTCGATTACAACATAAAACACAACCGAATATTACTTAGAAGTATTACAATAAAGCTAAATAACATTACTTACCAAAAACGCAGGAGTATTACTATTTTAACGAACGTCGACAAATCATCTTCTGTAATTTGCCCCCGATAAATTTCATATGGCGTCCTCTTGTCTTTCTCCACCGGTATATTATGAAATATATATTTGGCTCGAAACTTATTCCTAAAATATCTATGCAATTTACCCATCTTCTTAATCACCGTCTCCTTTCTTGGACTCATCGATTACATAATCATGCTGCAAATAAAGTAATACATTACCACAGGGAACAATGAAAATACATAAATTCGAAAATGGATTAAATAATATTTAAATTAGCTACTATCTAGCAAACAATCATTCAACAAAATAATTACAAAAATAACGACGCGATCAATGAGGACAACTAAAATCTCAACCCTAAGTCCTCTAATATCATCTAGCATTTCCAAGCTCAAAGAGAATTCTTGTCTACGCATACACACCAAAAATAGAACGAACAAGAAAAAAGCATAGATAGATGCACATATACATTCACACCCAAATAAAAATCAAAATGTTATGTGATTTCAATTGTGGCTTACTCTCTTATATAATAGTACTCAGATAAGTAAAATTTTCAATCTCAATTGTTTGTTAGTAAATTGGTTTGCACTAGTGCAGAAACTGCATATCCAAAATGGTAATTCTGTCTATCTAAAACGCCTTTCTGTACCTTCTGTAGTGACATAGTTCTGCATTGGCAGACTTTCCAGAACGCCTTTTTTTACCCTTCTGGATTGGCAGACTTTCTAGAAGGGTAAAAAAAAACTGTTCTAGAAAATAATTTTTCTGTTCTAGAATGGTACCATCCTATACTTATCAGCCACTTTCCAGATCGATTTTTACAATTACCGTTATGGAAAGTTGTACTATCCAGAACGGTATTTGTAAAAACTGTTCTGGAAAGTTGTCCATTCCAAATCGGATTTTTACAAATACCGTTCTGAAATGTACAACTTTCCAAAACGATAATAATAAAAACCGTTCTGATAAGTAGTACTTTCCAGATCGGTGTTTTTACAAATACCGTTTTGCAAAGTTGTACATTCCAGAACGGTATATGAAAAAACCGTTCTGGTAAGTACTACATCCCAAAACGGTTTTTTTATAAATACCGTTCTGGAATGTACAACTTTCCAGAACGGTTTTTACAAATACCGTTCTGGAATGTTCACTTTCCAGAACAGTATTTGTAAAAAACCGATCTGGAATGGTTTTTTATCATCAACCCTGTTTTTACGATTCGTCTTTCCCAAATGTAAAAAATTATAATAGAATATTAAAAACACCAAATCTCAATCGAAAATATACTAAACTATTCATCATTCCATTCAAAGCACCCCAAAACATGTCTCATTCCATTCAAAGCAAACCAAAACAACAAAAAAAACAACAATATTCATCAAGTATTCATCAAGTGTTCAAAACAACAAATCTAATATTCGAAATAAGGAACCTCGGAGTCACTTGCTGCCACAAGCCATGTTGCAAAATCGCATTATTCTCCTCAAAATCCACATTGCTGGAAGAGGCCCCACCCGAGTTGTCCGCATATTCTTTGCAACGAGGAATTCTGGGAAAGGCTCAAACTTATTGCGCTCTCAAATAAAGCACGAATCAAATCCACATCACCGAGCCGGATCTCCTGTCAATACTCAGGCGAGTTAGACCAAGTCCCCTAAAACTAGATCCTAATATAAAACTTAAAAAAAAATACATATCCAAATCCAGAAAACTCTAGGAAAAACTTAAAAAATTGAAGAAAAAACCCTTTGAAACAAAATAAAATAAATAAATAAACCATTAAATATAATAAAAACACAAACATATGTTTGTGCAGAAAATAATGGGCTGATGGAAAATAGCTGTCGTGATGTGCAACCCTAACATCCAATCCTATAACATTTACGAAGAATTTATAAGACATGAGAGAGCAAAAATAGGCTAGCAGTTTACACATAAGTGTGAATGGTCGAGCTGAACTTGATTATGCCTAATAAAAAGGAGCTAGCTGGCTTCCAGACCAAAGCCAGTGATCACATAACATATTAGACTTTGCCAACAAGTGAAATGCAAATTGGATTATGCCAAAAACCTTGAACTTGTAATTTCTACCAAATATTAAGTTCCAAAGTTAATGTATTCACAAAATTAAGCGCTTATCTGACCACATACACCAACCAAATAAGCATCATAATCATCTACCCTAAGGCAATAGAAGCAAATATAAGGAGCAGCCAAAAA
>BMAC01000358.1:341799-359836 GCA_014905375.1 Phtheirospermum japonicum | reverse complement strand
AAACAAAACGCTAGGATTTTAACCTCCTTCTGTATCTGGGCATCCTTTTCAGCTTAGAGCTCTTGTACTTTCTCTTGAAAACGGGCCTATATAAACCTTCGAGTTAGAAACAATAAATAGTATTATGATAAATTACAAGTCACGAGTCACGACACTATATAGATCGAATTTTCCCTTACCTCTCTGCCCAGCCAATATTGTTTCTCAGCTTCAGCTAATGTCTGTGAACCAATATAATAAAATGACAAACATTTGTTATACGATCAGTACATTCTCGAACAGTACACATACAGAACGAAATAAATAAATAAATAAACTTACTCCTCTATTGCCATTAGCATGACTTTCTCCCCTACCAACATCAATATGCCCCTCAACGTCGTTTGATGAATCTATAGCCTCTGACTCTTGACCGTTACTATTCGGTTCTATCTCCAGAACATGGCTTTAACTCTCCGAATTTGATTCCCTTGCCTCACTTTTTGCCTGTTTATTGGCCTGCTTATTCTTCTTCTTGTTCTTGTTTTTCCTCTTCTTCCTGTCTTCCTCCATACTAGTATGTCCTATGGACAAGGGGACAAGTGAATCATCGCTTTTGGGCGTAGGCAGCCCAGTTTAAATAAAACAAACATTTCTATTAAATGGAGTGTCCAAGTATTTTATTTAGAAATTTGTCAAAACCATATTTGGGAAATAAATAGATGTAGGTTTTATAAATCATATTTCAAATTTGACTTGTATAACAACATTCTTCTACTATAGTCCAACAATAAAATCATATTTCAAATTGTACATTATTTGTGTTTATCTTTGTAATTTATTAGAAACACTGCCTCTCAACTTATTGTTCTTATATCTCTGTTTATAAGTCCCAAAATATGTTCCTTTTTAATAATATTTTTATACAAAAAATAAATAAAAATTAACTAACAGTCTGATGCAAATAATTAATCGAACCAAATTGATGTCATATAGAAAAAATATATAAACCCTGGGAAAAATAATAAATAATATTAAAATATGTGATGACAAACATTAATCTTACCGAACCATCCAGTTGAAATGGGCAAGCAAGCAAGGTCCRYCAAATCCACTCCRCGCTCCAGCACSGTCCGATTGAAATAGGCGCTCGGCAGCGGGGCCCACGTGACYGACATCATRTCCTCCACCRTCATAAYCRGGTAACCCGACAAATGACCCGTCTCGTGACGGGTCACCTCACCGGAACCCAAGTCGACCGTCAGCACGTGTGACGAYKCCCCGCCCGCGCRKGCGACGACAGCGGCCCTCCTCGGCGGCAGTGGGTCCCCCCTCTCCCACCGGAGCACCACTTTCTTGTCCGGCTCTTCGAGGACTACGGAGTGAAGCGCGTAGGCTTTATTGTTCCTGAAGAGGTCTTCTTTTYGGATGATTTCTTGAACTTTGTTGAGCTAAGTTACGGTGAGGGGGTCCAGAGGGTGGCGGGGTACGTCGGCGGAGTGGTGTCCCTCAGAATTTGGCTCACCGTTGGATCTTGAAATTCATACTAGTGCATATGTTCCTCAGAATTTGTCGGAGCTATCGCCGGTGGATTTTGGGGGTCCTTCGCCGTTGTCTAAACTGCCGTCGAGGACCACGAGAGATCTGGCGATTTGGAGATTTTGAGTTTGGGGAAGAAATTGGAGGGTTCTGTCAATTAGATAGAAATAGAAATAGAAAAAGAAAAAGAAAAAGAAAAGAAATAGAAAAAGAAAAAGAAATAGAAAAGAAATAGAAAACGTAGGTGGGGTTTTCATTATAATTGGATAACACTTACGAGAACGGATTTTTTAAAATCGTTTTGGATATATATACAGTCCAGAACTGTATTAAAATACTATTCTGGAATGTATGTCAATCCAGAATGGTTTTAAATATACCGTTCTGGAAAGAAATAATATGGGCGACAAAAAAGATTCATTCACGCGGTATTATATTTCGAAAAGACTTTCGAGAACGGTTTTCTAAAATCCGTTCTAGATTGATAAACATTACAGAACGGTATTCTAATACCGTTCTGCAATGTACGTCACTCCAGAACGATTTTAAAAATACCGTTCTAGAAAGGAAAAATATGGGCGGTAAAATTTTTCATTCGGGCGGTATTAAATTTTGAAAATACTTTCTAGAACAGTATTTTTAAAATCGTTCTGGATTGACGTACATTCCAGAACGGTATTTTAATACCGTTCTGGAATGTACGTCAATCCAGAACGGTTTTAAAAATACCGTTCTAGAATGCACACATTCCAGAACGTTATCCGAATACCGTTCTGATTCGACACATAATCCAGAACGATTTTTCCCTAACCGTTCTGGAATGTCTACTTTCCAGAACGGTATTTGAATAACGTTCTGAAAAATCATCTATCCAGAACGGTATTTTCAAATACCGTTCTGTAAAGTCTAATCCAGAACTGTATTTTAAATACCCTTCTGGATGCACCAGGATATTCTGTTCTAGAATGCAGTTTCTACACTAGTGTTGGCAGATTATCATTCAATGAATGTTGATCTATTGCATTTGTTGATTTGTTATTATGAAGGTGTCTAGGTTTTTTGTAATATTATGGCCACCTTAAGAGATTTAGTGAGTCTTAAGAGAAACCCACTTTCTGATACACCAAATAAAATTGAAAAAGCTTACAGTTGCCCTTAGTTGTTGATCATTATACTTGGGATCAATATTGAGGCGAAAATGGGCTTCAGCTGATTCAACAAACTTTGTGCTCGCCGTTTGCTTGAGCAATGATATCTCGGTTTTTAGGTCATATTATTGTTTGTTTTCTCACAATTTTTGAATTTCCAAGAACCTCTTGGACCTTGTCTGTCAATTACAACAAAAAGGGACTGTCAATTTTATTTATTTTTACAATATGACAACATTGAGGGCCAGAACATCGGGTATGGATCAATTTTATTTATTTTTTTATTGTTACAACATATTTGTAGTTATAGCTTACAAATCACTAGATAAAGCTTTAGCATTTAGCAGAAAATTACACACAAACATACATGTGTCAAAATTACGAGCTCACATTACTGAAACTAAAAAAAGAAAACAAAATTCAAGCAAATCCAATTTAACATCTCCGAGAAACACATACAAAACCACAAACCAGATTTAAAAAATAAATGCCACCATGACTGTAACGCCCCAGGATCGCCCTCCAGACCTGATGGTTAGCCCCATTGTACCGACACGAATCTTTTCTAGCGCGCTTTGTCCTTATTCACGCGCACCCTGGAAAGACTTCCCAGGGGGGTCACCCATCCCACCTCTACTCCCGGCCAAGCACGCTTAATTTTGAAGTTTCGATGAGAGGGCTTCCAAAAAAGAAGATGCACCTTGTTGATATGAGTTTACTAATCAAATCTATTGAGCTTTCCTAGGTAGTCTCATAATTTGGGGTGTTACAATCTACCCCCCTTAAACTCGCGACGTCCTCGTCGCGATTAAGCCATCCAGGATCCGTTGCCAGGCGTTGGGGTTTTAGAGGTGGCTCCTACGGGCTCAGGAGTTATAACCGTAGACTATCCCGATCTTGGGCTTCCTCTACTGGGGTCTTCTCCCTCACGGTCTTTCCAAACGCGTTGCAACTTTGTCCTGCATAGCACTTAGTTCCCGATTTTCCGGCTGGCAAATGGCTCTGATACCATTTGTAACGTCTCAGGATCGCTCTCCAGACCTGATGGTTAGCCCCACTGTACCGACAAAAGTCTTTTCTAGCGCGCTTTGTCCTCACTCACGCGCACTTGGTTCCCGATTTTTCGGCTGGCAAACGGCTCTGATACCATTTGTAACGCCTCAGGATCACCCTCCAGACCTGATGGTTAGCCCCACTGTACCGACACAAGTCTTTTCTAGCGCGCTTTGTCCTCACTCACGCGCACCCTGGAAAGATTTTCCAGGGGGTCACCCATCCCACCTCTACTCCCGGCCAATCACGCTTAACTTTGAAGTTTCGATGAGAAGGCTTCCAGAAAAGAAGATGTACCTTGTTGGTATGAGTTTACTAATCAAATCTATTGACCTTTCCTATATAGTCTTATAATTTGGGGTGTTACAATGACTAAAAAAAAGTTAAAAGAAAATAACAACATATGTAAACTAACTAAACAATGGTTTTTGTTCAAGTAATTCATCTTCACGAGTCTAAACCAAACTTAAATCAACCCATATGGGAAAAAAAAAGCCGGCATACATTGCAGAAAATTTGAAAAACAAGTTAATCGCCAAAAAAGTTGGGGGGAAAAAAGAGAAGAAAACCAGAAAAAAAAAATAAAAAAGACCCTAATCCACAAAATCAACTGATAGCAAATAAATTGTGACCTAATTGATTTAATAAACAAAAAATCAACATCAATTGAGGGAAAAATTACCTAGAAATGTGCTAGGAGAAAAATATCGGGTTATAGTAGGGCTTTGAAATTAATGAGACAAAGAAGCAAAAGGCAATGGTGGCTGAAATTGAATCACTGACGGCCGTCAAATACTCCTTATATCCACAACCATTCTGGCTGGGTGGCGGAGACAGCGGAGAGTTTGGTGGAGGGCAACATCGGTTAAACAAAGCAGCTGATGATGGAGGCAATAGGAAGATTATGGTCATCAATGGTGTATCCGTGGTTGTTTAAAATGGTGGTGGTCGGGATTAAAACTTGGTGAGGTTGGCTATGGAGGCAAGCAAGGTTCTCATAAATTTAGAGGTTTCTAATTTGGGGTCTGTAATTTTTGGTCGGATTTTTTTTTTTTACTTTTCGAATTATCACGATTTTCACAATTTACAATATAAATTATTTTTTGGGACAATTTTATACAAACTATGCATTTGTTGCAAGTTACCCCCTCAAAATTGCGTGATTTCGTACGCATTACCCGGTTTGATCAAGGGTACTTCGATCGTATTTATCCTGCCCCCAATTATACTTTCAACAGAGAAATCGCTCCCCCATCAAACCTCCCCACAGCAAACCACCGCTGTCCAGCCTCCATATCGACAGTCCCACCGCCTCCGATCGGGCCAAAACCCCATCCTTCTTAAAACGGAACGGTAGTTGGGAGATAAATACAAAATAATTTTAAAAATTTTGCAAATACACTAACTTGAAAATACCAATTTTCAAATATTCTACAAAATATAATTGCTTAGCATTGCGGAATAAGGGTGTATTTGAATACTTACAAACTACATACTCGAGTAGTATGGATTAAGTTTGAAAATACATTGCAACTATATTCTAAACTACTATATAAACTGGAATTGAAAAATATGTGCGGAATGACGTAACACTCTTAAAACATGAAAAAAATTCTTAAAACAAGAGGGTGGCTTCACTCGAAAAAATTAGTTCTTATTTGGAATACGTAATAGAGTAGTTTGGAATCTGTTTGTTATGGTTGTATTCGACTAGTTTTAAACTACCAAACAATGAAGTTTGGAAACTGTTTGTTAGTTCAATCAAAAAATTTTGTTCCTAACTTCAATATTCCAGAAATTCTATATTCGAATGCTTTAAAACTCTCTGGAAGGGTAGTTTAGAAATTGTTTGTGAGAAAGTGAACTGTTTTTCACGAAAAAAATATTCGTCAAACTATCTGCTGCAATTCGAAACTATATGATTTTTACTGTTTGTATTCAAAATCTTTGCTGCAAATTCAAAAAATCGAAACCACTCGAAAGTATTCTAAAAACTATCTTTTGCAAACCGATGCTGCAAATTCTAAAAATTCGAAACTATTCGACATCGTTGCGAAACAATTTGAAACTATTTAGTAAACTATCTTTTGCAGACTGGGGCTGCAAATTCGGAAATTCAAAACTATTCTGTTGCGTTTCGAAATAATTCGGAGCTATTCTGAAAAATATCTTCTTCAAACTGCCGCTGCAAACTCGAAAAATTCGAAACCATTCATCTGTGTTCCGAAACCATTCGGAACTATTCTGAAAGTATTCTGAACTATTTCGAAAAAAATCTGAACAAAAATTATTTCTTGAAAGGAGAAGATCAAAAATATACTGATGACTTATGAAGTTTTCTATTGAAAATGAGAAGATCAAAAATTTTCTGAAAAGCAATATTACGAAGAATACAAAGATTTCACAAAAAAAAAAAATTCCATATAATAGATGACTTACTATCAGTCTCCATTTGCAAACAACACCAATCGAATTTGTGATTATCAACTGTGGATGATGGCGGGAATACAAAAATCGTATGTTGTTTTGTAGTTTAAAATCTCATCCAGAGTATCATAGTTTCTTGGCGATTGGGCAGTGAAAATTGATTGTGTGACGATTGGTGTGGGCAGTGAAAGTTGATTGCGTGAATCATACTTTATCACCATGCAAATATCTCAATCTGCTTTTCTTTCCATCGGGAGGAATTTTCGTCTCTTCAATTTTATTTAGGTATATTTGTCAATATACTAATCAATATGAATTATATGATATGTATTTGTGTTAGATGGAAATAAAAATATTCATAGAATTATATGGAATTTGGATTCTATTATATATAGGGGACTTCTACGGTGCCGTGAAGGTACCATTCCCCATTTAATTAGAACTCTTAGATCCAAAGTAGTTATAGATAATGATAAGATCTAAGGGATGTAAATGCAGGGGGCTAGGAGGTATGGTACCTTCACGGTACTGTAGTCATTTCCTTATATATAACTAAACGGGTGTTTTTCTAAAATTAAAAGTGTAAAATGATGACACGACGTTAGGTACCGGAAATTGCCAATAGAGTTTGCCATGCAAGCAATGAACGCATTGCTTTATGGAAAATTTTATTTCTAGGAATCAACCTCACACAAAACAAACAAAATAAAAATACATTCACTTTTTTCATTTATATCTATCATATCCATTACCACCCAATTTCCCTCCACACATAATACCCACAAACACACAATTGATCCCTTGATCACAGCTTAATTATTTAATTCATACAAACTCAACTAATATGCGGTGCTGAAGTAATTCTTAACAACATTACTACCCAATATCTGCATCACCCTATTATTCATCTTCCCAACACACCTTGGTGTCTTGAACTGACTAACCGAAGCCCCTAGCTCCACGTAATGATCCATAACCTTATGAAAAGTCCCTCTCTTCAAAACCCTCAATTCCAACGCCCCGATAGCGTTCACCTTTCGCGAACTCACGTACCCGGCGTCGAGAAACGAACTGTCCAAACAATTGCAACACTCCTTCAGAATCTCATCTTTGGCCCTGCCATTGATCTCCCAAAAAATGACGTAGCGTCCCGGCTCGGTCGATAAGTCAACGCAGCTAGTGAAATCGACAACTTCCATTTTTTCCTCGGCCAGCACCTTGGCCGCCGCCTCGACGGCTAACTGGAGATCCTTTTCGGTGTTCTTGTCGACATTGATGTTGAGGAGGAGGTTTTTCCGGCAGACGTATTGGAGCTCCGGCGTGGAGTTGTGGAAGCCTTTGACTTTGACCATGTCGCCTAGCCGGTAACGGTACAATCCTGTACACGTGGCACTTACAAATGCTTAAATTTATCTATAGCGGCCATGCGACAATTTCAATTTTCCACATGGAGAAAGTATTAATCTTGTTTATTAAGACCACTAGAAGAAATTCTGAAATGAGTACAATCAACTCTGTAGTTGATTGGTAGCAAAAAAAATACTTACCTACACATTAATCATAAATTAGCCACAAAATGGTCTTAACATAGAAATAGGATAATTCATTCCAATGTAATTTAAGAAAATCTTAGGATATTTTGTGGCAAATTTATATCAGAAATTACACTGTGTCACGGCGAAATGTGGCACGGTGATATGGCACTCATGGATAAGGGGTGAGCATTCGGTCGGTTCGGCCGAAAACAGAACCGAACCGAAATAATCGAAACCGAATTTTGCATAAAATTTCAAAACGAAACGAACTGAAATTCGGCCTAAAACCGAAAAAAACGAACCGAAATATTTACAAAATTGCAAACCGAACTAAACCGAAAATATGTTTAAAACCGAATTAACCAAACCAAATTGATAAAAAATAATAATAAGTAATATAAAAATTATATATTTTTTTATTTTTTAATTATATTTCGGTTAAAATCGAACCGAACCGAATTATTTTTTGTAAAACCGAACCGAGTTAACCGATTTTTTGGAATTCTCAAACCGAGAACCGAACCGAATTTACATAAAACTGAAACGAATATTTCAGTTCGATTCAGTCGGTTATTTCGATTTTTCGGCTTTTTTCTCACCACTACTCGTGGAGGCACCATAATCTTCCTAAGTTAATCAGCACGAAAACTACTAATTGCAAAAGAAGTGAGAAAATTAAGAGAAGAAATTATTTTACCTGCGAAATTGGTGACTACGACCTCGTACTCTTCGCCAACCTCAACCTCAGTTAGGCCCACGGGCTCACCCGACACCTCCACCCCATCTCTCAAATGGATAAATTCGAAATACGCAACATTCGGAAGCACGACATATGTAACCATCTCCGGTGGCAACTCCGGATTCACATTTGCTCCGATCCACCCTTCGGAAGCACCATAATCCGCGCTCACCAAAGGTAAGTCCCCCGCATAGTGCCTCAACTTATTACAATAATGCACCATAGACCCCGTCATGATCCCATAAACATACTTCGCATTCGGAAACATCTCCGGAATCAATCCGTACCAATTGCTCAATCCCGAACACTTGTCATGAATCAAATCGGCTAATTCAGGGTCCGGCTTGGTCAACACCCTAGCCATAGCCGATTTAATAGGCTTTGACGTGATTCGACTACTTAAGGCACCTTCACGAATATCGCGCACGAGTTCTTGCCAGACGTGCTCGAAAGCGCGAAAGGCTTGAACGATGCTATGCGCGAACGTGGACGAGACGACTTGGATTTCGTCTCGGAATATTAGGCCGCATAAGAGGTGGCAGTAAAGTGATTGGTGAAAGTTTTCGCCGAAGATCACTTCGTCTGGGCTGCAACATGGGGTTTGCATGGCTTTCATTGTTTTCTTGAACTCGTCGTCGTGAAAGACGTTAGTTGCGGCGGTTCGGGCTCTTAGGCCGCCTTTCGTTTTGAATTCTTTGCTACCGTAGATGAATTGTAAGGCTTTGCCATTTTCGATTGGATATTCTCTGTAAATAAAAGAGTTAAATTAATTTTAAATTGCTATTTATTGTTACAAAAAATCAAAATGCACTTAGGAGGTAAAAAAAGGTAAGTGATTTTCTTTTTTCTTTTTTTTCTTTTATTTGGTCACCATGGTGCTAAATTTGAAGGATTGTATTTATAATTGTCTCTATTATTGTAAAGGTGGGACAAGTATAAAGTTGAGTGGCTAACATCAATAACATAACATTGACTTTATTTTGGCCAATACTTTGAAAAATAGGGCAAGAAATATTTGTCATCAGAGAGAATTATTGTTTTCATTTCAATTTATATATTTTGAGAAAAAATATATACATATTTAGGCTAAACATTTTGTGTCCTCAATTTCTAAATCTTAAGATTATCATCTAATATGCTAAAAATTGAATATTACATGATAACTAAATTAAAAAATCATGTCTGCACAATATCAAATATACTTGATATAATAACTGAGATGAGGTTGTGTCCAACACATGAAACAAAAAAACCATTTCAAAAGTAAATTATTACCTATTTCTGAACGCATAAGAAGTCTTGTACATTTGCATGGTATTTTCAATCAATGCATCGTTGAAAGGTACATATTTTGGCTTCCCTTGAGTGGTACCAGAACTGCAATTTCACACATGTGCACATTAATGAATCGCAAACGCCAAAAATTAAAAATTAAAAATAAAAATAAATAAATAATTGTATATCTCTTAAAAATTACAAGTACCCTTTTGAGAAAGCAAATTAGCAAAAGTTTGGAAACATCACTATCGGATAATAAATGATACTAATCAAAGTGAGAGGAAAAAATAAAAAATAAAAAATTGTACCTCAATGAAATAGTAAAAATTGGGTTTCTAGTAAGAATTGACGTTTTTTCACCATCTGCAATTCGTTGAATATAAGGCTCCAAGTCCTTGTGAGTGACAATAGGAACACAAGCCTTGTAACTATTAGTGTCGGTTTTTCCATTGAGACCCCATTTTAGTAAATATTCAGTTTCGCAATTTTCTTCCAATATTTTTTTCAGGGTCTCTTTTTGAACTCTCCCAGCATCCATGCTCATTAACTCGAATTGCTCCATAACTGCCTCTGTGTTCAATTTTCCCTCCATTTTTTCCAACATACTGGGAATTAAGCACAAATTTTATAAGCACTAAGCAAATTTTATTACAATTTAGCAAATTACGTGATTACAATTATTATCGTCACAATATTCTTTTTCAAAAAATACAATTGCTGGAAGAAAAAAAAAAGGAGGAGAATAATTACATCGATTACACTTAATTACACTTTGATGAATAGCCTAATTACACTGCTAATTTGAATTTTCAAACTAGCTAGCAACTAATTGGGTTAATTTATTCCATTTTGCATGAAAAAAAAAACATACAAATTAAACTCTAAATTTCAAGAAAATCACAAAACCCAACATAAAATGGAAATAAAAACTTTAGAGATATAGTAAATTCACAAACCTGTAATTCTGCACGTAAATTGTCAAAGAGTGGTGAGACTGGTTGCTTTAAAGCCACTCACTTAAAAACACACAGACTCAGTGTGTGTGAGACCAACAAGAAATATTGGAGAGGAAAATGGAATAAAAGCTTGATGCATAATACCGCATATGTTGTGGATATATATATACACACGCGGCATAAAAGGAAAGAGCCGAAATTGAGAGCTCGTTGAATTTAATACCAAGAATGACCTTATTCGGGCCATGCATGTTGTGGGCCACACTCAGACCAGTCGGCCATTGCAGGATGATTAATGAGTGATGACATTACATCCACTATTTAGGAGGATTAGTTAAATCAAGGTTTTGAAAATGGAACTGCTGGTTAAATCGGTAAACTTATAGATTTGTCGGTGCACAAGTTTTATTGCATGTAGTTGTAGTATTGTAAAGTGGTAATTAATTTATATTGTTAAATGTTATATAATATTTTGAGTAATGAAATAATATGACATACCGTGGTTTAAGAAAATTATAGGCGAATGAAAATGACTAAATTACTTTTTTATTGGATAAAATTTTGACAAAAATATGGATACTATTGTGAGATTTTTAAATATGTTCACGTCACATATTATATGCATAAAAAATCGACTCAAAACATAAAATTTCTTTTTTTTTAAATTCAAAAAGTTAATTGAGAGCGTGTGATAATCACACGCATAAGATTTTCACACGCATAAAATTTATCATATCAAGTTTGCATAAATTGAGAGCTTTTATGGTGATTATTTGTACTCAAGCAAGTTAATTGATAGAAAATGGGTGAAAGACATAAACAGCGTAAATATAGAAATCTTATATTGATATTTCAAAATTTGATGATATAACATCACTATGAAATGCACATATATATATATAGTGCCTAGTAGAATAATGTAAAAATAATGTAAAAACCTGAATACTACATCTGTCATTCAATGGCTTTAGTAAATAGTACAGAAGGTACATTAGTTGGCAATTTTGTTCTATATCACTTGCAGTGAGTTGTGATATGGTGTTGTTGTTTATCATGCACCTGTGCCGAGCTCATGTTCACAGTTTGCTGCTTTCCTGCACCTAGCTCACGCGACCTCGTGTTATCAGCTCGCTCCTTCGGTGGGCTCATGGCGACATGTCTTATGTTGAGGTCATGTGACCTCATATCATCAATTCGTTGCTTTGGCAGGTTCGGTGTAACCTGTCTATTATTATGCCCCCTCGATTCGAAGGAGGATGAAGGAACAACTGAAAATTTGTGGTGAAGTCTCCAAAAGAATTGTCCTAATAGTGGTTTGGTAAGGATAACTACTACTTGATCAAGAGTGGGAACATGATGAACTCCAAGCTGTTTATTGTGAATCTTATCAAGTATGAAGTGAAGATCGAGCTCCAAGTCTTTGGTTCTTGAGTGATGTATGGGATTACTATCTAAAACTATAGCGCTCTGATTGTCAACCCAAATAACAAGTGCATATCACAACTCAAGTAATGATTGTAACCAAATGACATCATAGGCCGCACTGGCAAGGCTTCTACATTCTACCTCCGTACTTAAACGTGAGACTTTTCCCTATTTCTTAGAGCTCCAAGCGACAATATTAGCACCAAGATAGACATGAGTTCCTAAGGCAGACTTTATGTCATCAATGTCAGAACCCCAGTCTGAACCAGCAAAGTAGTGAGTGGTAATGATTTACTACGGGCAATATTCAAGCTAAAATCGACGGTGCCAACCAGATATCGAAGAATACGCTGGACAGCTTTCTAATAATCAATTGAAGGAGATTGCATGAACTAAATGGACTTCCTGACACTATAACTTATGTCTGGTCTAGTGATTGTGACATATTGGAGAGCTCCCGCAATCTGTCTATACAGCTTCATATTGGTCATGGGAATGCTACTGAATTTAGATAAATGAGGGTGAATGATCATTTCAGGTAAAAATAGGTTTACCACCGGTCATGCCATCTCATTTGAGGATGTCAATAACATATGTGTGTTAACTCAAGAGTAATCTAGAAGAATGAGGTAGGAATTCAATTACAAGGAAGTAGTTGAGGGTGCTAAGATCCTTGATGGATAGGTGTTTGTGTAACTAGAGTATGAGGTGATCAATAGCTATAGAGCCATTCCTTGTAATGAAGAGGTCATCCACACAAGCTAGGATTATAAAAAATGTGTGGTTGTGGTTTTTAAAGTATAAAGAAAGGTCAACTCTTGAGATAGTAAATCCATGAGAAATAAGAATTTGGCTAAGTTTGCTAGACCAGGCTCCAAAAGCCTGCTTGAGACCATAAATGGATTTCTTGAGCTTGACATTCCATGAGTTGTACAATGTTCAAAACTTGAAGGGAAAGACATATATAGGTTTGTGTCTATATCTCCATTAAAAAATGCATTATCAACATCCAATTTTCTGATGCTCAAATACTTGGTGACTACAATAGGTATGATACTTCTAATAGTACATTATTGTAGGTCTTTGTATAATCCAATCTTGGTTCTTGGGTGTAACCCTGGCAGCCATTCTGGCCTTTCACCTTGAAATGGTGCCATCTGAATTTCTTTTAACCTTATACATCCACATGAAAGTGATAACCATGTTAGTTGGAGGAGGTAAACAGGTTTCCCATGTCTAATTTTTCATAAGAGCATCAAATTTCGTCTGCATAGCTTGTTTCCAGACAGGAATCTGCAAAGTCTCAGTGCGATTCCTTGGTTCCTGAATAGTAGAGGTGGTAGCTGGGAGGACCTTGGGCTTAAGGGAATTTGTCTTTGATCTAGTAGAAATGTGATGAAAACTGTCACCACCTGCAGTAGCTGAAACATCAATAGTACTAATAATGACAGGTAGATCAGGATCACGAATATAAGCATCGTCAATATGTAAATCAATATTAAGACGACCAGCAATATTATGAGAGGGATGGGAGGTATGGGAAGAGCGTGGTGAGGTCGATTGAGATGATGAAATGGGAGAGGTAGGAGTGGCAAATGATTGTGAGGAAAAGTATTAGAAATAATAGGAGAGGATATTGTAAATGTATCACTGTCAAACGGGCTAGCTCGCTCTGGCCCGCCGCGAGGTGCCCAATGGGGCGGGGCGGGCAGGCCTGTCATGTTTTTGTGCAAGCTGGGAAGTCCTAATTCAGCGGCCCGTGACAGAAGGCCCGTGGGGTGGATAATTTTTTTATTATTAATTTTTTTTTATAAATTTTATTTTTCTGTTAAAAAAAAATTATAATATCTAAAGACTTCTAACGGGCTTCGCGGTCATACGGGAAATAAAAGAATGCAAATATGTCTTTAATCTTAACCAATATAAATTGTAATAATAAATTTATAATAAAATTAAGAATTAAATGGGCTGCTCGCGGGCCAGCCCACTTCAGACCACATAAACCGCGATCTTAACAGAGCGGGCCAAATAGGCTCGTGATTAAATAAGCCTAAAAATAGAAGCACAATTCCACCCTTTTACTAGGGCTAATGAGCTGGCCCGTGGGCTTTGACCCATTTTGACAATGCTAGCCATAGGTAGGTTGTGGTAAGATTGGATTTGGAGTTGACCATTTAGGTGGGAAGACAGCTTCAATTAAGTGGATGTGTATGGTGATGATGATTTTATTGGTAGGAATGAGGACTTTATAACCTTTATGAGAAGGCACTACAAGAAATTTGATGTTCGATGAAGATACGTTTCGTCACTAAAAGTCCATTTTTTGGTCACTGAAGAGAAACGGTGACGAAAATTGAGCGTCACAGCGGTTGTCATAGTATTGCTGTCACCATTTGTGAAAGTGACAATTTTTTCAAGCGAGTCACTAAATGTTCGGTTTTGATGACGCTGATGTAAATTGTCATCATAGATGATACTATTTGGTGACGCAGAATTCGTCACGTAAGTGATTGAAAAATTTTCATCAAAAGATCGGTTTTGTCACCATATGTTAACATTTTCAATGACGAACACTTAATTTGTCATCAAAATATTTGACTTTCCGTGACAAACATAACTATAGTGACAATTTTTATTAAGTTATCACGACGCTCATATTGTCATAATATGTATTAAACAATTTCCAATTATAATGTAATACGTCACGATAGATCTATTTTATAGTGACGCAATATTGACCGTCACTGAACATCTAAACTTACAATGGCAAACTATTGTGTCACCATTTACTATTAAAGGTGATGAAATTATTTGTCACGAAAAAATTAGAAATATATGACGAATTTTATAATCATCATAAAAGATATATGTTCAATGATGATTTAATGGGTACATATGGTGATAAAACCCATTGTCATTAAATGAGTTTATATTGTGACAAACCAGTCATCATAAATGATTTAGTTTAAGTGACAAGTTCAAAGTATTATGTGATGAAACAAGTTGTCATAGTTTATTAAAGTGACAAATTTGAAATACTTATGTGACGCTTGAAGTTGTAATAACTGAGTGAACTCGATTTGATTATTTACTTCCATGACGACATAAATTGTCTTACATTAATTCGTCATTAGTCTCTTGTAAGAAAAAAATATCGTAACGATGAAAATAAAAGCAAATGAGCATTTATCATTACAATATAATGCTAACAATATTCCAAAATATTTCTTCGACGATTTCGAACATACACCAAAACACTTACAACTAACCAAAATATTAACTTGAAATATGCAGAACACATACCAAATTAGACATCTAGAATCAACGTACTTGAATATTCAAAATAAGGACCTGGAAGCGTAAATTAAACCAAAAGAGTTATTTCATATAGCAAGACTTGAGCCTGACTTGTTCCACATGTCAACATTGCCAAACAAAAACAAAAGTGGGATCAGACCGCCTGCATATTTGAAATTTATAATTCTAAATTAGTTTATAATCAAACCATCAAAGAAATACTATAAAAAGTTCACAAATTGAAACTGGAAATTCCAACTTACATGGAATATAATGGATTAGGTCCCACCCGAAGCAGACTCATTTGCTCTCATGATGGCCATAAACTTGTTGATGCACGCGCCTTGCTGAGTCAGTTGATTTTTCAAATCATCGACTTCATTCTTGAGCTCCGTCACTTGACCTTCAGAATCCTGTAGCTTTGCTCGAGTGTCTGCCAGTTCCTTTTGAAGGAGTTGGGTGTTCGAATCAGGGCGTTTTCCTGGAAGTTTCGGTCCATAACCAATGCCCTTGATATAACCAGATGAATGGCCAAGAACTTCAATTGCTATCTCCTGTTCTGTCTTCTCAATCCCTTCTTCGGCATACTTTTCTTTCATTGCTATCATCAAATTCAAAAAACAYATCGATGTAAGTATAATAATAATAACATGATCATTAACGAAGTTGGATTATAAAAAGCATGTGTTAGTTAGTTAGTTACCCAGTTTTCTCCCGCCTCATCACTTGACCAACCACCTTTCACCGTATAATGCGTGCGCTTGTAAAGCTCAATAATATCACAATCATCACCGGCCTTCTCAGACTAATCGACATTCAAAAAAGAAAATAAAACAAAATCAGAGTCGGAATAGAAATATAAAAATTGCACCAAAAATGAATAAACTTAATACTAAAATCTTCATTTCGTTACACTTAAGTGGATTTAATTTATATATCACTATCAAAGATTTTCCCTTTATATTGCAACAAATTTCACAACATTGACTTTTGGTCCAGTCAAGAAACTTATCAAGAAAACACATACCTATCAGCGCGAACACACTGACTTGTGCGTGAGGATATAAAAATTAGCAATTGATCATCACCGAGCAAGTTTAGTCTTCTCGAAAGTCATGACGATGTTGATCGATTGTTATTCACCTTCGAATTTGCCTAAGGATGTTTCCTTCAAGAATTTTRTGTTTWTGGTCGTCGAGTCATCACGACCAGTATCTTTAGGTGTCTCAAAGCCCCACTCCTGCAATATCAACGAATAAAGGCGGGATAAGTGACTGAGAAAACAATTTTGTAAAAAAYTATAAAAGGATTAAAATAATTATTGGGCACAATAAATTTAACACAATCCAGAGTTCAAATCCATAAAATTGAACCTCATCATACATATATAAAATTTAAAATTCAACGTTAAAATTGTAACATCCCATTTTTCTATTGCTAAACGGTTTAACACAATAATTTGTACGTTAAATTATATAACACCCCAAATAAATACTACCTTAATAATAATAAAAATAAATAAATAAAATAAACTCACACCTTCAAGCTCATATATTAAAATAGATAAAATAAAACTTTTCAAATCCAGTTTTTTTTAGACATTTGCAAGTTTATGTCATCATACACAGTATCGATAATTTAGCCATAACTTTCTTAAAACAACGGATAAAAATATGATTCATGAGGAGATAGAAAGCTAATACAAGAAACTACAACTGTTGTGAAAACACCAAAATCCAAAAAGCAGATTACGAGGGTGTAATCAGCACAAAATTGAAGAGCAATGCTACAGAAAACTGGACAGCGCAACAATCGTATTTTAAGCATAAATTCTAATAGAAAATAGATATTTAGGTAATTCTTGCGGATACGGACAACTAAGACTCATATATATATAGAACATACTTTAAGATAATAAATACAAAAATATGAATTAAGTGGGTGAAACTGGCTTATGAACATACTGTTCGAAACACGACAGTCAATAACAGTTGACAATAATAACCATCACAAGTTCCACATAAAATTTCATAACATCACCTACTACAAACCTAGCACACACCAGATGACACCATATATCATCATATATCATCAGATGACACCGGACTACAAACCCATGAATTATCCARYTATTTCACAAATCAAKTTAWCTTTTGAAATTCTAACARATCACAAAAACTYTAGAGYCAACATATTAAAGAATCGAACACATCAATTACTAAAACACAGATATACCGTAAGTAAGATCCYCAAACCCCCCAGATTATAAAATTTTATTCACCATTAGTTCAGGTTCCTACCGTCGTTTAATCAAGCCGCTGTTAAGACTCGTCGCTATTGCCGGCCGCGCGTACGGGCCAAAGGTCAGGCCTTGTCGTTTGAATAAAGTTGTTTGGTTTAATTGATGTTTGTTTATTTTTAAATTAACTGAAAGTATTATAAAAAGTAACGTCCCTCATATTACTTTTATTAAAATATAACTGCTTCCGCTTGTGTTTCCGTTATGAAAAAACTGGGATGTTACAAATATAGAATAGTTAATTAATAAATTTGAAGATTAAATATCTGTTTTAAACAAATTAGAAGATTAAATATCTATTTTTAATAAATTTTAAGATTAAATAAGTATTTTTACCAAAGTTCTCAATTATTTATGTGACC
>BMAC01000358.1:287430-313232 GCA_014905375.1 Phtheirospermum japonicum | reverse complement strand
ATAAAATCATACCAAGTCAGCAAAAACCTCAACCAAATGTATTTTTGGATTTTTTTTGATCAATTGGCCAACTTAGTAGACGTGGTTGACGATGACAATGTCATGTACATTTTCTCTGAAATTTTACCAATATAATAGATCAAAATGAAATTCTTTCTCAGTTTCTTTTTTCTACAGTTTAATGTTTAAAATTAAATAAAAAAGATAAGAAAACATTGAATTACGGCACTTTATCAAAAAAGCCTGATCAGGATAATTTTGTACCTGTTTCTTTAAATAATTTACCAATTTAATATAGATATTTTAATATTTAACAATATCATAATTAAGTTTTGGAAAATGAATAATATAATAAACTTAAATATTTGGGTGAGACCGGTCTCATAGTATGAGACCACTTTTTACCATGCTCATTTGTCCGACCCGCCCGTTGTCCAACCCGCCTGTCCACCCACCCGTCCTCAACCCTACATATTAAAAAAGAAAAAAAAAAACTGTTGTCATTTTCCCAGCCCCTTCCCCCCCCCCCCCCTCCCATCTTCACCGTTTCTCTCTCGCACCATCACCGCCGGCCACCGTCGTCCGGGTGACCCCTATCCTTCGGCGACCAAAAATATAAAAATTATACCATTTGAATCATCTCAACTCTCTCATTCTAAATCTGAAATCAGATTTACGATTCAATGTTCCGATCTTTGTAGATCTGAGGTCAAACTTTATGAATTGTTAACTTTGACCTCAGATCTACGACGATTTATCGGGCCAATTTCGAATCAGAAATCACGTTAAACTCCTCGCGTTGCAATCTACGATTTTCTCAATTTATATTTTTCAAATCGGTGAGCACCGACGAAGGTAGACTTTTTTTTTCTCTTTTTCGTCTTTTCTTTCGTCTCGATTTCTCTCTCTCTCTCTCTCTCAACAATTGTGATTTTGGCTATAGTGTGCACATGTGTGTCGCCGGTGATGTGGTGTGTGCAGGTGCTGAGATGTTTATTAAATTTATTTTGTATTAATGTGGCTTTTGAAAATGATTTTATCAATATGCATATGTTATATGCAGATTTTGGATGGTGATGTGTTGGAGTATCACAAAAAGTTGTTCAAGTATCACAAAAAATAGTTGAAGTATCACATAATTCTTGATATTTGATTTCTGTAATTACGTATGTTTTTTTAAAATAAATAATTCAGAGTATTACAAATGTAATTAAAAGTATTAGAAAAGGTATTAAAAGTATCACAAAACACATGGACAAATGAGCATGGTAAAAAGTGGTCTCATACTATGAGACCGGTCTCACCCAAATATTTAAGTTTATTATATTATTCATTTTCCAAAACTTAATTATGATATTGTTAAATATTAAAATATCTATATTAAATTGGTAAATTATTTAAAGAAACAGGTACAAAATTATCCTGATCAGGCTTTTTTGATAAAGTGCCGTAATTCAATGTTTTCTTATCTTTTTTATTTAATTTTAAACATTAAACTGTAGAAAAAAGAAACTGAGAAAGAATTTCATTTTGATCTATTATATTGGTAAAATTTCAGAGAAAATGTACATGACATTGTCATCGTCAACCACGTCTACTAAGTTGGCCAATTGATCAAAAAAAATCCAAAAATACATTTGGTTGAGGTTTTTGCTGACTTGGTATGATTTTATATTTTATTATCATTTTTCTATAATTATAGACATTACAAACCTGTTTTCCCCTCCCTTTTCTTTTTCCTTTTTTTTTTATTTTTTCTTTAATCTAATTATAAAATTTGAATTAACAAAAAGTTGATAAAAATCTGAGATAAATATAAAAATATAAATTAAATATTAAGAAATTATAAAATAAATATAAAAATTTCTATATAGAAAAAATATTATTATAAAAAAATAATTAACTAATACAATTAGAGATAAATATAAAAATATAAAATAAAAAATTATTAATTAGATGCAAAAATCTATTGGAAAAAAATTAGATTTTTCATATAAATATTTATACATTTTTACAGTTTTTTAAGATTTGTTTTATATTTTAATATTTATTTTTGATTTTATTAATATTTTATTAATTAAGTCAAATTAATATAAAAAGTTCATATAAAACGTATATTAATTTTATATTTTTATGATCTATTTTATACTTTTATATTTATCACTGTTTTTTTGTAATTTCTTATTTTTAAAATTTATTAATTTGAGTCAAGGAAAATGAATGAAGGGAAAAACAGATTTTTATTTTTAATTTAATGTTTAAAATTAAAAATGATAAGAAAATTTAGAATAATGTCATGTCAGATCAATCATTTTTTGACTTCTTTTGATGGATTGGCCAGCTTAGCAGGCGTGGTTTGCCGATGGCCAATATCCCATATCTTTTGTGAAATGTAACCAATATAATGAAACAAAATGAATTTCCTCCCAATACTTTATTTTCAATTTAATGTTTAAGATTAAAGAAAATTTGTAAAATTAGAAGGTCTATGGATATAAGAATAATTCTCAGATTCACGATGTTGTTAATCAATGTTACCAACATCAGTTAACAACATCGACCAGAATAAATTAAATTTATGCAGCGGAAATTAAATTATGAGAACACGATTAAACAAATTCAGTTCACAAGTAAAAGTACTTGTGAATTTGGGTGTACAAACCCGAAAACTATATTACTTTATTTTTAAGTTCAATACAAAATATAAAGTAATATATGAAAACTAAATATCAAGAAACTTGATACTAAATACTTGTTGCCGTAATGGCAAGATCTTTTTCGTCGGTCACGCAACTCCAAAGATCTTGTTTATCACGAACGTTGGCTCCAAGTAGATATCACTTCTTCGTGTTCTTTTTCTTTGCGCCTTGTGTCGTGCGTCCTTCTCTCAAGAATTCCGTGCGTCTTGATCTCTCAAAAAATCCGTGCGTCAAGTGTGTCCAAGTATTAGGAGTTCTTGTTTCTTAAATAGACAACCTAAAATCCTAAACTTGGTAAAATTCTAAAAATAAATCCTAAACACAATTTAGGAATAATTAAAGTCTTGTGCATAAACTAGGGAATATAATATTGTCCTAAATCTAGTTTCCTAACTTATTTTGTGCCCAAGAAAGGCAAATAACAAAATATGAATTATTGTCAAGAATAAATTCCTCAAAAATCTCCCCCTTTTGCCTTTTTGGACAAAACACTAAGACGCAAACACAAATGAAAATAAAAATACTAACTCCCCCTAAGATAGAAAACTCCCCCTAAACAAAACACCCAATGTTGTTAAAATTCAAACCAACATTACAAACCAACATTGTTCAAAATAACCAACACTTCACAAAACAAACAGAGTAAAGGAACTTATTGACTTCGAATCCTCTTTGAGCGTCGAGGAGATGTCGAAGTTCCTTCACCACTATTCTTCCTCTTCTTCTTCTCCCTCATTTTCATCATTCTCTTCAAAGCCTTGTTGCGCGATCGAATTCGCTTCCATCTCTTCTCTTGAGCAAGGCTTGCCAAGGCTTCGGCAGCAACAGCATCTTCAGCATCAGCGGCGGCAGCAGCAGTCTCATTCTCGGCAACATCAGCAACATCTTCTCCATTAGCAGTGTCTCCCCCTATGTTCGCGTCAACGTCCTCTCCCCCTTTTTGACCAGAAAGGGAAAGGACTTCCAAAAGGGAGGTGCGAAGAGCCTTAAGCTGTTTCATCTGCATCTATAAAGGCCACATGTGCACGAAGAATTTGGGCAGAAATATTGACCATGTTGGGAATGCTCGTACCAACATCACTAGCAACATCGGCCGAAATAGGCGCCTACCAGGGCAAATCAATAACTCGAGCACCGGTAACATGCTGATTGCGCAAGGCAAACCACTCAGCCTCACCCGTGAGCACATCCTCAGGACCAAGCTGTAAGCCTTGATTCTCTAACAAACTGAAAATCAAAGACGGAAAACACAACGATGCCGCAGACTTCGTGGTGGCAAACTTAGTGATAATATCAAAAACATGCTGACCAAAACTAAATGTGATCCCTCTCCCAAGACGAAACAAGAATAAGGCCTGAGGCCGTGTAACACAGGTTGTGTTTTTGGAGGGGACCCAATTACAAATGGCAAGCTTATGCATAATTGAATGAAGAGATGAAAGACGTGTACTTGGAAGCTGCTCAAACTAAGAATTAACCATCCCACCAGACAGAAACTTAACTACCTCATTCATATCATCCACCGTCGAGTCACCCCAGTAAGACTCAGTACCATAAAACTCATCAATTAACTCAGGGGTGAATGAAAAAACTTTGCCACGCATAAACACCTTCTCATAATTGACTGACTCCAAATAAACCATAGAGGGTAACAAATTGGCAAAAAACTCGACAACAACATCACGCAAAAAAGGCATGGCCGTGGAGACGGTGGAATACATACCTTTGTGTCGGAGATAGGCAATGAGATTGTGTTTCACAAAAAGTTCAATCGGAACTCGTTTCTCGGCAATCATATGACGACTCTGGTAGGCATCGAATAGCTCAGCAGCCTCGGCAGTAATGAATCTCTCCAAAAAGGGCACCATGTCCTCAAGCTCGGGCATAGGAGTAGCTGGTCCTGAAGAGGACTTGGATTGAACCGATGCATTAGATGAGGGCGGCGAGGGAGCAGGAGTGGGTCTTGGAACAGAAGCAGTGCGGGAGGACGAAACAGACTGCGAGCGACGCAATTTTGGTAAGGGGGTACCAACACGACTAGCAACATCATCCTTTGCAGCAGCCTTCTTTTTCTTCTTGTCCTCTTTGCAAGCAGCAAGAACATCTTTCAAGGGCACATCGAATGATGAATCAGGTGAATACTCAAAAAGACCTGTGTCAAATGCAGGTGTAGCAGCACGAACTAGAGACGGTGGGGGATCAACGGCAATTGGCTTGACAGAACTTGTCACCTCGCTAGTGATAAAGTCCAATACAGTGTAAGGGGGCGAAGAGTACTCAGTAGCAGTTGATCCAGGAGAAACTTTGACCTTTTCCTGGTTGGGAGAGAAACTTTCCTTCGTCAGGCTGGGTCTCCTGTCGGCTTTACGTACAAGCTGTTTTCGGCGAGTCAACCTTTTCTTCTCCGGCAGACTGGGAGCAGAAGCAGACGGCGGCACATCTCCGGCAATCGGAGCAGTAAGCTCAAAATCATGATCATCAGGGTCAGACTCCACAACAACATCCTCTTGGAGATTCATGTGTTCGATAGGCACGTGGCGACGTGGACAAGCCTTGCCTTTTGGGACCGCGGGCGGCATAACGCCGGGCGGTATGTTGCGCAAGCGCCTAGACCGCTTCAAGGTTGGGTTCCCCACGCGGCCAAAGGTCTCAGCCACAAAAGCTAAATCGGGTGGATTATCGACGTCAATTTCATTCCCGAGTTGTCCAGGGAACACTTGAGCAACCGGAGTAGCGTCGACCGGCGATGGAACAGGCACGGCAGCGAGAGAAACAGGCGCAGGCGATTGTGGTGGCGATGTTGATAGAGGTGGGTTTGAAGAACTACCACCACCAATCTCCTCACGAATATCAAGGCCACCAATTTTTGGGAACGGCAGCGGGACCTGGTCGTCGAAGCGGTGAACCTCTTCTGGCAGTTTTGGGACAGACGGCGGTGCAGAGCTAGTCATCCTGCAAAATCTCACAGAAACACACAACCAAGAAACAAAAAATCGAGAGAATTTGAGAGGAGTAAGGATTCTGAGAGTTGTAATTCGAAAGGGGTTTGGAATAGTGAGCAAACGGTAAAAAGAGAATCAGCTTTTTATCCCCCCAAAAAGTGACCGTTGCACACAAGGAGAGAGAAGGTAAATAAAAGGAAAATTCCCAAAAAAAAATCACCGGCTGATTTTTTTAAGCTTAAAAGCACGATTTTTGTTTCCATGTAAAAAGCGCCACTCCTCCTAGAATAAGGCTACGTGATCACAAAACTTATCCCACTATCTCTTTCCATAATCCCTTATTTTTAAAAAATARAATTGCACAACTTAATCTACAAAATAGACCGAAAATACAAAGCTGATTTTAATGAACCATYAGCACAGTTGTACCTATCTTGTGCAATGTTAATTTTCACTCWCCAAATTCACCTCATTATTACCTGTCCAGCCGTCCGATTATAACTCCACTTAAACACTTGGTTAGCTTAATTCAAAATAAAATTAAGAGATTTCAAGCAAGACAAAAAACACAAGAAACAAAACGCACAGCAAGATGGCATCTTCACAAAGTATGAATGTCCTACGGAATGCCTAAAAATCATGACCTAAAAGGTTAAAACAGAACACATTATGATTTCAGTGTTTTGATCCAATGTTGGTTTTATTACTAACAACATTATGAACCAACATTGCCCTAGGTGAAGTCAATGGAAACTTACCCCTTAACCCAAGTTAATGACTACGTCAAAATCTCTCAAGAAGACGATTTTTAAAGATTGGAGCATTTTGAGTCCAAATTTTCTTCATCCTTGAAGGGATTTAARTCTTTTAATCTTCAGCAATTGCTGTTAAACGCCTCTTGTTTTTGGACCTGGGAGAAAACCAGTTTCTGCGGGCAAGTCCCACAATCACCTAATTTCGAAGAGGTTGGTTCTTTTTGTCATTACTTTCATTGCAACAGAGGATCTTATTGCACTTTCAATCAAACTTAATGCATTAGTATAATGTATGAAAAGAAAGATAAAAATGCATGCAAAATTATACAGATGTTGTGACTGATGTTGATAAGATGTGTCACAACATCACAAACCAACATTGGTTAGACAATGCACATACCGAGATCTCTTCTCAAACGAGAGAAGGTCTCGTAATCTAATGCCTTCGTGAAGATGTCAGCCAGCTGATTATAAGTTCCAATATGTTCAAGTCTAACAATTTTCCTCTCAACTAGGTCTCGAATAAAGTGGTACCTTATGTCAATGTGTTTGATTCAAGAATGCTGGACTGGATTTTTGGAGATGTCAATGGCACTGGAATTATCACACAACACCGTTAAGATACTATTGTGCAGACCGTAGTCTTCAATCATTTCGTTCATCCACAGTAATTGTGTGCATGCACTTCCAACTGCAATGTACTCGACTTCAGCTGTAGAAAGAGAAATACAATTTTGCTTTTTGCTGTACCAAGAGATTAGATTATTACCAAGAAAAAAACATCCTCCAGTAGTACTCTTCCTATCTACTACATCCCCAGCCCAGTCTGAATCAGTGTACCCTATAAGTTCAGTACCAGTATCTTTTGTATACCACACACCAAGTTCAGTTGTACCAGCAATGTACCTAATAATTCTTTTAACCGCTTTCAAGTGTGACTCTTTTGGATTAGACTGAAATCTAGCACATAAGCACACACTATACATAATATCTGGTCTACTTGCTGTCAAATACAACAAACTCCCTATCATACTCCTATACATGGTGTTATCAACACCCTTACCAACATCGTCTCTAGACAACTTCACAGTTTTGCCCAGTGGCATTTTCTTGACAGTTTCACCTTCTAACCCAGACTTTTTAACTAAGTTTTTTGCATATTTAGTCTGGGAAAGAAAAATACCATCATCAAGCTGTTTAATTTGTAAACCAAGGAAGTATGAGAGATTACCTTCCATGCTCATTTCGAAAGTATCAGACATTTGAGTGACAAACTCCTTGACCATCTGCTCGTTAGTGGATCCAAAAATAATATTGTCTACATAAATTTGGATAATTAAGATGTGCTTGTTGGATTTAGGAAGAAACAAAGTTTTATCAACTTCCCCTCGTCTAAAGTTCAAATAAAGCAAATATTGAGTTAGCCTTTCATACCAAGTTCTAGGAGCTTGTTTTAAACCATAAAGGGCCTTTTTCAATTTTAAAACAAAATCAGGTTTTTGAGGATTCACAAATCCTTTAGACTGCTCAACATATACTTCTTCGCTTAAGACCCCATTCAGAAAGGCACTCTTAATGTCCATTCGATGCAACGAAATTTTCATATAACAAGCAACAAAAAGCAAAAGTCTTACCGACTCAATTCGAGCAACAGGGGCAAATGTTTTATCAAAATCAATTCCTTCAATTTGCGTTCACCCTTGTGCGACAAGTCGAGCTTTATTCCTCACAATGTTGCCTGCTTCATCAGTCTTGTTCTTGAATATCCACTTGGTCCCCATCACGTGAGCACTTTCTGGCCGTGGAACAAGATCCCACACATCATTCTTGGCGAATTGGTCCAGCTCCTCTTGCATAGCCCGAATCCAGAAATCATCCTTGAGTGCATCCTCCACGCGCTTGGGCCTATTTCAGAAAGGTACAAAGACTCACGAATCTTAGAATAATTAGTAGACAAACATACATACCTAACTATTTTCTTGAAATTTATTTGTCTTCGTCTTGTACTTCTTTCATCCATATCACCAATGATTTGGCCCACGAGGTGGTTTTTCTGGATTCTGGATGGAATGTCCCTCTAATGAAGATCAATGGGATCTGCTGGAGCTTCTTCCTCTGAATCAGAATCAGATTCTGCAACTTAGCTCGATGTTGGTATCGATGTTGGTATCCCAGTATCAACATGGTTATCAACATCACTTAAATCTCTGAGTTCAGCAGCTGCATCTTTATTCTCAATACCTGCACCATCAAGTGAAGTAGGAGTGACACTACCTTGAGGGTTTTGATCATAAACCAGATCATTATCCTCGACAGGCTTGACTCCGCTCGTTAGATCATCAAACTTAACATTTACTGACTCAAACATACTTCGAGTTTGAAGGTTAAATAACCTATATGCATGACTATTTTGGGAATAACCCATGAAAATGCACTTATCACTTTTTGAGTCAAGTTTAGCAAGATGATTTCTATCGTTAAGCACATAGCAAATACATYCAAAMRYATGAAAATAGCTCAAGTTTGGTTTCTTCCCAATCAACAATTTGTAGGGAGTTGCACATGAACCTGTTCTAAAATAAGCCTATTCGTGATATGACATGCAGAGTTCATTGCTTCAGCCGAAAATCGTTTAGCTATCCCATTAGAAATGAGCATAGTTCTAGTCATCTCTGCTAGAGTTCTATTCTTACGTTCAGCTACGCCATTTTGTTGAGGGGTAATTGGAGAAGAAAATTCATGACTAATACCCTCAGAAGTGCAGTATTTCAGAAAAGATGCGTTTTCAAATTTCTTTCCATGATCAGTTCTAATCCTACCAATTTTCACAATAAACCTTACACATAACTTCTTTGCAAGTTTTTTGAAAGCCTCAAACGTTTCAGATTTTTCTTTTAGAAACTCTACCCAAGTAAACCTAGAAAAATCATCAACAATTACGAGAACATACCTCTTACCACCAAGGATCTCAACCTCAAGTGGTCCCATGAGATCCATGTGAAGCAATTCAAGACACGATGAAGTAGTGAGACTTTGTTGGACTGGATGAGGCACTCTAACCTGCTTTCCTTTCTGGCATGCCTCGCACACTAGAATGATCTTGGTGTTGAGCTTAGGCAGCCCCCTTACAGCTTCTTCCTTGACCAACCTGTCCATCATCTTGTAATTTACATGTCCAAGCTTTTGATGCCATAGTTCTGCATCACTAAATTGGGACAACCTGCAAAAGGCATCACTAATTTGGTAGAAATTATCTGAAGTTCTTTTCCCGGTGAGAATATACGATCCATTCTCCTCATAAACTTCACACTTTTTACGGTTGAATTTAACGTTGAACCCTCCGTCGCACAATTGACTTATGCTGATCAAATTTGCAGTAAGTCCTTCTACTAGCAGCACATTTTCCADTGTTACAACACCAGGAACATGGAGAGTCCCTTGGCCAACGATTTGGCCATTTTTGCCTCCTCCATACTTCACTTTTCCACCTCTAAATCTGACAATGTTGGAAAGCAATTCTTCTGAGCCTGTCATATGCTTCGAGCATCCACTATCAAAATACCAGGCTCCAGGGACAAGAGACTTCAGGGAGGTATGGATCATATTGCACTTGACACTGTTTTTCTTGACCCACACTTGTTTGTATCTGATGTTGGTATTGATGTTGGTAGCGTGGTTACCAACATTGGACTTGACAGACACATTTGTTCTCTAAAAATGTCTTCTTTCGCCAATGATCTTCCAGCAAAAGGGCCGAATGTGCCCTGGTTCTCCACAATGATGACACACGAAATGTCTCCTCCTTTTCTTGTGGCGTTTGGAAGATTTTCGTTCTTGACTCAACACTTGCGTAGGTTGACTCTGTTTGAAACCTATTCCATGCTTTGAGGTCTCTGGGAAACTAATCTAAAATATTTCGTCAAGTTTCACCTTTCCTTTATTTAGATTTGAAATGGTTCCTTGAACAGTGGTCAGTTCGTTCTTCATCTTTTCTAGCTCAGTGTCCTTCTTGGTGAGAGACTTTTCCAATCGGACGATAATGTCAAGCTGATCTTCCTTTTCATTGGTTAGCTTTTGTACTTCTTTTTCTAGCTCTTTACTCCAACTGATAAACAATTTCTGGTGGTCAACACTCAGCTGCTCTGTTACACCTCTTGGGCCTAATAACATAAAATATGGCATTGAGGCCCATTATGAAGAGCCAGGCCCACGTAGAAGACACCGCATAAGGAATAGGCCTGGACGTTTGGTGGATTATACCACTTAATTATTTTACTTTATGGGCTCTTACACTATTTTGATTATAGTGAGGGACTAGGGTTACAGAAGAAAGAATATAACATATCAGTGTAATCAGAGAAGGAGAATGACAATTATCCAGATTTTCTCAAATTTCTATTATTAGAATGATTCTTTTTTTGCTTAGCTCACAACATTTGGTGCTTTCATTGAGCTCGTCGGCAATTATGGCTGACGGGACATGGCTCAAGACCTTGGATGATACTGTCAAAAAAATCCAAGACACATCCGATACCCATTCCGGCCAACTCGCCGCTCAGCAAAAATCCCTAAATGAAGTTTTATCCAAGCTCTCTACTGTCGATAGAAAACTAGAGCGCACTCTGAAAGCCCCTTTCGAGGTTTCGATGTCAGCCCAGGCTTCACCATCTTCTTCTCCAGATCCCTTGTTGCGGCCACCACCTATTGGGGTTTCTCAGCCGACTCTTCATCTTCCGACTTACTCCGTACTTCCTCCGAGCTTGTCGATGTCGGTTCCCCAAATTTCACCCTCGCCCCCTGCTCCACCAATAGTCACCTCCATAGCTGCAACTCGTGGTTTTTCGTATCAAGGTACTTTCTATTTTCCTCAGAGCGGGCCTTTTAATTTGCACAACAATAGTCCTGTGTTCAGTTACCCAACCGTCCCGACACCGTCCGTGGGTCAGTCGAATGTTCACCGTTCTATGAAGCTTGATTTTCCTCATTTCACTGGAGAGGATCCCGCCGGGTGGATTTTTAAAGCCGAGCGATACTTTGCTTATTTTCAAATTGCAGATGATCAGAAAATCCTTATTAGCTCTTTTCACATGGAGGGTCGGGCTTTACAATGGTTTCAGTGGATTTCTCGTAATCGCCAAGTTGTCACGTGGGATGAATTTATTCGAGCATTAGAAATGCGTTTTGGTCCGTCCGAGTTCGAGGATGTTCAGGGTATCCTATCTAAATTATTGCAAAATTCTACAGTCGATGCATATATCGCTCAGTTTGAAGAATTATCTATGCGTACAAATGGTTTACCGGCCGCATTTCTTCTTAGTTATTTTGTTGCCGAGCTGCGTCATGACATTAAGGCCGAAGTTCGGGCCGCACAGCCCACTTCACTATTGCAAGCCATAGCTTTGGCCCGCCTTCATGAGGCCAAGATAGAGGACCGCCGTCGTTATTCCTCTGCTCATAAACCTAGATCCCCTACTTACTTTCGACCAATCCATACATCATCTATTACCCATACTACTACTCAACCAACTTTTACAACCTCAAAACCTCAGCCTCACCTACCTGGCACACCAACCTCTCTGGTGCACTCAACGCCCTCAAACCAAAACCAACACATCCTTCCCAACTCCTTCCAAAACACATCTCCTAACTCTTCTCCTCTCCAACTTACTACTCGTAAAATCACTTCGAAAGAAATGGCGGCACGCCGCGAGAAGGGGTTATGCTATTATTGCGAGGATTCTTATACCCCAGGCCATCGCTGTAAAACCAAACCATAGTTTTTCATGGTAGTGGCTGATGAGGAACTCGATGATACCATCGATGAACCTCAGGTTTTCGAGAACTTGCAATGGGAAGCACTGGGAGCTTGTCCTGAGATTTCATTACACGCTATATCAGGTGCCCCATCACCAGCAACTCTTCGATTTCGTGGCACACTGGCTGGGAATACAGTCCAAATTTTAATTGACAGTGGCAATACACACAACTTTGTGCAGTCCCGTGTGGCAAAATTTCTTAACTTACCAGTAGAACCAACTGAGCATTTCACAGTGTCGGTGGGCAACGGTCAGAAATTATTATGCGTGGGTTGCGTTCATCAGGCTAATTTGGATATTCAAGTTCACCAGGTTTGTACGGACCTGTATGTTTTACCATTGGAGGGGTGTGATGTTGTGCTTGGCGTCTCTTGGCTTGCAACCCTCGGACCGGTGATTCAAAATTATGCAGACTTGACCATGAGTTTTAAGGTTGATGGTTTCGAGGTGATGCTTCAAGGTGACTTTAATTCTGTCTTCTCCGAAGTGCAATATAGCAAACTCCGAAAATTACAATCGAATGGATCAGTGGCTGCCTTCTTTAGTCTACAAGCTTGTAAACCTGTTGATAACAAGACGGCCTCTATTGATGTTCGAGTTCAACCTTTATTGACAAGGTATAACCAGGTGTTTGAAACACCCACCGGCTTACCTCCTATAAGGCCCCAGGATCATGCAATCCCACTGCAACCAGGAGTGGCACCAGTTAATGTGAAACCATATAGATATCCGCATTTCCAAAAGGCTGAAATCGAGCGCCTAGTTTCAGGAATGTTAGCAGAAGGCATTATGCGCCCTAGTACGAGCCCGTTTTCCTCTCCGATTTTGTTAGCAAAAAAGAAGGATGGCACTTGGCAGTTTTGTAGCGGTTATCGTGCCTTAAATGCGCTAACTATTAAAGATAAATTTCCAATACCAACGGTGGAAGAGCTACTTGATGAATTACACGGTGCTCGTTATTTTTCGAAACTCGACTTACGGTCTGGGTATCACCAAATCCGAGTTCGTCCAGAGGATGTACATAAAACTGCAGTCCACACACATAATGGCCATTATGAATTCTTAGTAATGCCATTCGGACTTACAAATGCTCCATCGACATTTCAGGCGGTTATGAATGATCTATTTCGTCCTTATCTTCGCAGATTTGTATTAGTTTTCTTTGATGATATTCTTGTCTATAGTAAAGATTTTTCGCAACATTTCGCTCATTTGGAGCAAGTTTTGGAAATCTTAAAGGTGAATCGGTTTTATGAAAAATTATCAAAGTGCGTCTTTGCCCAATCATCAGTGGAATATTTAGGCCACCTAATCTCAATTGAAGGAGTGGCAATGGACCCAAAGAAAGTCGATGCGGTGTTGCAGTGGCCCATCCCTCACACAATAAGACAGTTGCGCGGGTTTTTGGGTTTGTCTGGGTATTATCGGCGCTTTATTAAAGGATATGCATCTATCGCTGCTCCTTTAACCGATCTTTTGAAGGCTAATAACTTTAAATGGACTGGAGAAGCTCAAGCGGCATTTTAGAGATTACAACAGGCACTGGTCACAGCCCCTATATTGGTCTTACCAGATTTTTCTAAGACTTTTATAGTAGAAACGAATGCCTCTGGTGTTGGTTTGGGTGCGGCCTTATTGCAAGACAACAGACCTATTGCGTATCATAGCCAGAAGTTATGTGCACGTGCACAAAGTGCATCTACTTACCATCGGGAAATGATGGTTATCACTTCTGTCGTCGCTAAGTGGTGTCAATACCTATTGGGCCGCCACTTTATTATTCGCACCGACCATTGCGTCTTGAAGGGCCTCATGGAACAAACTATACACACACTTGAACAACAAAAGTGGCTCACCAAATTATTGGGATTTGATTTCTCTATAGCTTATAAGCCAGGTCGTGAGAACATTGTTGCTGATGCACTCTCCCGCAGTCCTAGTCCAGCTCTTTATTATGCATTGACGACAGTACGAGTTGAATTTCTAAGGGCTTTGAGTTCACCACATAATTCAGATCCAGAATTAGTTGAATTGCAACAACAAATAACACAAAATCCCAGCAATTACCCCCTGCACAGTGTGGTTGATGGTCTTATTTATTTTAAAAGGAGGTTGTTGATTCCGACAGCATTACGAAGTGCAGTGCTAAATKAATATCATGATTCGACATTGGGAGGTCATGCTGGATTCTTAAGAACCTTTCACCGCATTGCTGCAAACTGTTATTGGGTTGGAATGCGGGCAGACATTCGTAAGTATGTATCTCAATGTCTTGTGTGTCAACAGCCCAAGGCTTCGACATTAACCCCGGCTGGGTTGTTACAACCGCTGCCCATCCCGGCACAAATTTGGGAAGACATTTCCATGGACTTCATTACAGGCCTACCTCTTTCTAAAGGCTACACTGAGATTCTTGCTGTGGTAGATCGCTTAAGTAAGTACGCTCACTTTTTTCCATTATCAGCTCAAGCAACTAGTGCTAAAGTAGCAGAGGTTTTTTTTAATGGCATTGTTAAATTGCACGGTGTGCCTCGATCTATGGTTAGCGACAGAGATAAAAAAATTTGTAGCACTTTCTGGCGTGAGCTTTTCAAATTACACGGCACTACTCTTAATATGTCTACCGCTTACCATCCACAGTCTGATGGTCAAACCGAGAGCTTAAATCGTACTTTAGAAATGTATTTAYGGAGCTTTGTTATGGATTCTCCCAAATTATGGACTAAAWTTTTGAGTTGGGCTGAGTATTGGTAYAATACGTCTTATCAAACCGCCATTGGGATGACCCCTTTCTTAGCAGTGTATGGAAGAGACCCACCGTCATTGATCTCTTATCTACCCAATTCATCTTCTAATGCAGTCATAGATCAAGAGTTACGCCAACATAACCAGGTTTTGACACAACTGAAAATAAATCTCCAACGGGCCCAACTTCGCATGAAGGACCACGCTGATAAATATTGTCGAGACATCGAATTTGATGTAGGAGATTGGGTTCATGTTCGTCTACAACCGTATAGGCAGCTGACAGTACGAGGTACGGGTAATCAAAAATTAGGCCGCAAGTTTTTTGGCCCTTTTCAGGTTTCAGAACGAGTGGGTAAGGTGGCTTATCGTTTGCACCTTCCAACTAGTGCTCAGATCCACAATGTATTTCACATCTCACTGCTCAAGAAGGCAAATGAATATCACCCTACTTCTTCTCAATCTGCGATTGTTCTTCCTTATCCAACTATTCCAGCCATGGAACCACAACAGATATTAGCAGTACGCACTCTTATCTGCAATAACCTGCCACGACAACAACTACTAGTTCAGTGGCTTCACTTTCCTTTGGAAGATGCGACATGGGTTGATGTTCAGAAATTTAAGAAGGACTATCCTRCATTCAACCTTGCGGACAAGKTTATTTCTAATGGAGAGGGCATTGTTACACCTCTTGGGCCTAATAACATAAAACGTGGCATTGAGGCCCATTATGAAGAGCCAGGCCCACATAGAAGCCACCGCATGAGGAATAGGCCTGGACGTTTGGTGGATTATACCACTTAATTATTTTACTTTATGGGCTCTTACACCATTTTGATTATAGTGAGGGACTAGGGTTACAGAAGAAAGAATATAACATATCAGTGTAATCAGAGAAGGAGAATGACAATTATCCAGATTTTCTCAAATTTTTATTATTAGAATAATTCTTTTTTTGCTTAGCTCACAACATGCTCGTATTCCTCATAATAATCAGTGGTCTCAGCATTCAGGCACACGATGTTGTCTGCAAGCAAACCAACATGAACATCGTCGTCCCACACAACATGGTAAAATAAAGTTGGAACGGAATCAGTTAACTCAGAATCATTAACATCTTCGGTGAAATATGTAGCGACCATGCTTTTATTTCTAAGAGTGTTGGGACACTCGTTCTTGTAATGTCTCCAACCTTTGCATTCGTGGTATTGAATCTCGTTGAGTGGTTTTGTTGAACTAGACACATTGGAGATTGAATTTGTGGACTGAGATCGTGGAAGAGTACGTCCAGTAAACTTTGGAGTGGATGTCTGTGTCCTGTTCCTTGGATTTGAGCTTCCAAAATTGTTCTTTTTCTTCAAGAAATTGTTGAAGCGTTGAGTCACAAAGGCCAGTTCATCTTCTTCGAGAGTAGTTGTCTCCATCTTTTTAATAATTCCATTAAAACCGAAATCTTCGTCATCTTCATCATCGACTGCAATTGAATCGGAAGAAAAAACAACATTCTTCTCTTTCGAGCTAGAGCTAACGTGTTCCATCTCATATTACTTGAGATTTCCAACTAAGGTGTTGAAATCGATGTTATCAACATCTTTGGATTCTTCTATGGCCACCACCTTCATGCTATATTTCTTCGTAATGGATCTCATCAATTTTCCTACAAGACGGGAATTAGTTATGGGCTCACCAAGCTCTCTGCACTCTTTAGTTATTTCCGCCAATCTTACGGAGTAGTCCAAGATTGACTCTTTCTCATCCATTCTCATAGCCTTGAAGGTGGATATGAGCATTCTTAATCTGGATTTCTTTACGCTTGCAGTTCCTTCACACACCCTCTGTAGTGCGTTCCATGCATCCTTTGCTGACTCGCAATTCTTGATGATGCGGTAATAGCTTGCATCTACATAGCCACACAAGGTGTTGATGCATTTGGAGTTCCAATTTGCAGCAGTTGCATCATCAGCAGTCCATTCTTCCTCCTTTTTGGGGATGGTATCGCCCTCGCCATCCGTGACAAGTGGTTTTTCCCATCCAATGAGAATAGTTTTCCAAACACGCTCGTCGATGCTTTTCAAATGCCATCTCATTCTCTGTTTCCAGATAGAATAATTCTCACCATTAAGGATTGGAGGCCTCGGGTTGCCTTGAGCATCCATAGCACCTAAAAAGTAAGGATCAATACTTAAAAGGTTAAGTAACCCGCTCTAGATGCCAATTGTAAAATTAGAAGGTTTATGGATATAAGAATAATTCTCAAATTCACGATGATGTTAATCAATGTTACCAACATCAGTTAACAATATCGACCAAAATAAATTAAATTTATGCAGCGGAAACTAAATTATGAGAACACGATTAAACAAATTCAGTTCACAAGTAAAAGTACTTGTGAACTTGGGTGTACAAACCCGAAAACTATATTACTTTCTTTTTTAAGTTCAATACAAAATACAAAGTAATATATGAAAACTAAATATCAAGAAACTTGATACTAAATACTTGTTGCTGGAATGGCAAGATCTTTTTCGTCGGTCACGCAACTCCAAAGATCTTGTTTATCACGAATGTTGGCTCCAAGTAGATATCACTTCTTCGTGTTCTTATTCTTTGCGTCGTGCGTCGTGCGTCCTTCTCTCAAGAATTCCATGCGTTTTGATCTCTCAAAAAATCCGTGCGTCAAGTGTGTCCAAGTATTAGGAGTTCTTGTGTCTTAAATAGACAACCTAGAATTCTAAACTTGGTAAAATCATAAACACAATATAGGAATAATTAAAGTCTTGTGCATAAACTAGGAAACATAATATTGTCCTAAATCTAGTTTCCTAACTTATTTTGTGCCCAAGAAAGGCAAATAAAAAAATAGAAATTATTGTCAAGAATAAATTTCTCAACAAAAATGATAAGAAAGTATTGAATCACTTCACTTCAGCAGAAAAGTACGATTGGAATAAGTTTTGTTTTCAATTTAATGTTTAAAATTAAAGAAAATGATAAGAAAGTATGAATCACTCCACGCAAGCCAAAAATTTCTATTGGGATAAGTTTTTATTTTCAATTTAATATTTAAAATTAAAGAAATATGATAAGAAAGTATTGAATCACTCCACGTCAGCAAAAAAGTTCGATCGAAATAATTTTGTACCTTCAATAACTTTATCAACTTAATATAGGTGTTTTGATACTAAAAAATACAATAATATTTTTTTGAAAATTAAACAATATCATGGACTAAAACATAATTTTCTCGTATCTATGGAGAGAATATATCATGGACCCAGGTGCACCCTGTAATTTAATTTATCATCGCATATAACTGACATATATCATCACATATAACTGGTACATATCATCACGTATAACTGATACATATCATCACAAGTAATTGAGATTCTAAATCTAAAATTTAAAATTCTAAAATTAAAAAAATAAACCTAAAAAAATATAAATCCTAAAAATAGAAAATTAATTCCTAAAATTAAAAACTAAACCCTGAAATTGAATATCAAACTATAAATCCTAAATTTATACCATATATCATCACATATAACTGACACATATCATTACATATAACTGGTAGAATGATAAATATTTGTCGGGACCCTAAAATAAAAAATTAAATAAAAAATAAAAAACTAAACCTTAAAATGAAATATGAAACCCTAAAAATGGAAAACTAAACCCTAAAATGTAAAACTAAACCCTAAAATGGAAAATTAAACCCTAAACTCTAAATTTTTGTCACATATCATCACGTATAACTATTATATATTATCACGTATAACTGTCATATATCATCACGTATAATTATTATATATTATCACGTAAAACAGAGTACACCTAGCAAGGTGCACCCAAGTGCACCTAATAAATTATCGTACGTGTGGGGATATACCAATTTATTTATTTATTCATTCATTACTTTTTTTCTTTTTTTTAGATATACCAAAATTTGGTTTGATTGATTTTGAAATCTTCACAAAAAGTGCCTAGTCGGTTTTCCTGTGGCACCACCAATATTCATTAAACCAAGAGTCCACCCACTTCGTCTAATGTGAAACCGAACCTACATAATTCGGCTGCAAAATATAGACATGTATATGATTGATTAAAAATAAAACAAGATAAGAGTTTTTTCTCTTTTCAATTTAACTTTTTTTAAAGTCACTAATATTTTAGAAACAACCAATATTAATTAACAACAATGAATGACTCCATCCAAACAATTAAATCTATCAAACATAGAAAGTAAAATTAATGTTAATGAATGTCAATAAATACAAAAAACTATTGTTTGAAATATATCGACACCAAACAAGACACCATTGATTAAGTGAAGAGGATAAAACTCCTCTGATTAATTAAGGAGATAAAAAGCCACTCATCAAGGGAACTCAAATACTTGTAGGAAAAATACTCCCTAAATCCCAGATAAGACATTCGGGCCATGATAAAACGGATTTATTAATTTTGCACTTACGTTTGCCAATATCATATCGCTATGGCGTAAACGAATCAAGTCGAGCTACGCATTATGTTAATTGAGCGTGTTGAATTATAATCAAGTTTCAAAACATAAAGTGCTCTTTTTTCTTTCCCGTGAGTATATCATGATCCCAAGTTACGACAGCTCTGAATGAAGGGGGAATAAGGGTATTAAGAAAAGGGATTTCCCAAGGATCTAAAATCCTTTCTCTTGATGGAATATCAATATTTGAGCTCCAACTTTCCTTGCGTTCCTCACCGGTGCTCGCTGGATGTATCACTCATCCCGCTCCTAAGATAAGCAGTCTTTTGTGTGTCATAATCTTTACGCTCGGTTATCACCTTGGTTTGATTATTAGTTGAAAGTCAAGTTGTAAACACGAGTTGAGCTTGAGAGTAGCTTAATTTCTTTGCACATTTTTTATTTTCTTTTCATCAAGTCAAGTTCGAACGAAACTTTAAATTTTATCGATGAAAACTTAGATTTGGTTCGTTAACATACGAATCAATCTCAAATGAGGAAATGGCGGTCTGTCTTGAGTTGAATAGCGAATATTTTAATTTGGTTTGCCTTTCAATCCTACATTTTGTTTTTGCATTTTGAAGATTTTTATTAAATAAATATACCATTTAGTGAAAGCATAACAAAAAAGAAATTCTCATATTTTATTCTTAATTAAAAACAAATCGTCTCTTTTCGAGAAACAAAAGAAACTCAATACTTGATTCAAAGTCGTACTGTTGAAAGTGCCCACTTACTGAATAATAAAATATTACCAATTGTATCGGCTCTAACCTTTTAGGGGACCATGACAAAAGGAAACATAAAAGAATCTTATATTAATACAAAATAATATCACTTTATAAAAAAAATAAAATTAAAGAACATCACTAAGAGAATTCACAAAACACCACAAATTCACAAAGTATACGTTGAAATGTACAAATATGATAATATAACAATTATTGAGTTAAGTTTGATTTTAGTTTTGGAATAATCTTTTCATCCGTACTTAGAAGTTTGGATGGCCTAATTTTGATTTTTTTTTTTTTTTTTTTTTTTCTCCCGCCGCACATCCATGAGGTCGGCCCCCTATAAAACCCAACTAAGCCAACTCAAAGAAACAAACAACCTCAAAGCACATATACCAATTGATAATGAACGAAATTATATAAATAAGAAAATATACTTTAGCCGAAATCCATTTACAAATTGGAGTGCGAAAAGACTTCACCTTAGCCGATATATTTATCTTGGATTAGAGCATGTGACAAAATTGCATTTTCTTTATGTTATCCAATAATCCCATTTGCACTTTATACATCGTGTTTTGGAATTGACATTTCTAGGACTAACTTGAAGTCGGTTACGCCGCAAAATATTGCAGTTCGCAACTCATTAAAAATCACACACACGAAAAAAATAAAAAATCCCACGTTTGCAAATTTAAACGGGGCAGCTCATGAATGACGGCCTACAATAAATGTTAAGTCGACCACCCATTTTCTATGGTGAATTATCCTTGTTTTTGGCTCCTACTCTAAATTTAATTATATAGATCAGGTCGAGTGGTATGGACAGGATTAGGCAGACATTTTTTGTAGGCTTGGGCAAAATTGAACAAAATCATGTCATTGGTAATGATGATTTCAAGTAATTCTGATTTTAATCTCTCTATATATGTTAAAGCAGAGGTTTGGAAAGAGAAAAAAATATGAGTAGACATAGATTATTTTCTTTTTTTAGTTATGTATGAATTTTATTAACATAATTATGATAGATACCTTATTTAATATTATTATGATTTGGTTTCTTTTTTTAATTAAAAAGCCACCTTGGATTAGTTTCCTATTTTAATTATGTAGGAATCTTCTTAACATAATTAGAATAGATACTCTAATTAATATTAAAATAATAAGAATTAATATTATATATATACTTATATACATGGAATGCCACGTAAAGATTATTTTCTTTTTTTAGTTATGTAGGAATTTTATTAACATAATTATGATAGATACCTTATTTAATATTATTATGATTTGTTTCTTTTTTTAATTAAAAAGCCACCTTGGATTAGTTTCCTCTTTTAATTATGTAGGAATCTTCTTAACATAATTAGAATAGATACTCTAATTAATATTAAAATAATAAGAATTAATATTATATATATATAATATATATATATATATATATATATTATATATATATATATATATATATAATATATATATATATAATCACTTATATGTTATTTTGATTTTCATTTTGAGTTATTTTTTAAAAAAATTTTGTTTTTTTTTTTTTTTCATTTCGAATCCAACATATCAAATTCGTCACGTTTTCTCAAAAATAAATTGATCACTTTATTTAATTAAATTATACAAAAATTCAAAATACAATATAATTTGATATTACTTTTATTGGCTATCAACATGTTACTATCAAATATTATTACGATTCAATACTTTTTTATTTGAATTGATCTCATAAATAATTTTTAATATTAATGATGATTTAGTTTTTTTTTAATTATGTAGGAGTTTTCTTAACATAAATAGGATGGATACCCTAATTAATATTAAAAAAATTAACAAGATCATTTGAATATATACATAAATATATATATATATATATATATGTGTGTGTGTGTGTGTGTGTGTGTGTGTGTGTGTGTTATTTTATTTTTATTATGAGTCCAACAATAGGACGTTTACTCACTAAAGTTTCTAAATACCATTAAATGTTATGAATTGCCTCTATGAGCTAAAACTAAAAATTAGAATTCCACTCATGTTGTTGAAAAATATCGATCATTCCCTTGTGTTGTGTAATGTTAGTTGTTTACTTGACGGTCATATTGTATAGGCTAATACTTCTCAAGAAAGTAATGCAAGTGAATTGTTGTTAATCCTTAGAATGACTGTCACACCATCCAATTCGAGATTCCCTTTCAAGTTTCAACGATGACAATTTCCTCTGATCGTGTCATATGCTATGATGATCAACAAAATTCAAGGACAATATCTCTCTCACGTTGGATTTTTCCTGAAAAAGTCTGTTTTCAGCCATGGTCAGTTATACGTTGCTATATCAAGGGTGACCAATCGTATAAGTTTACAAATATTGATCGACGATGATGAGAATAAACATGTTAACAAAACTACAAATGTTGTGTATAAGGAAATTTATCATAATTTGTAAATTATATTTTGTCTAATAACAATCCTTTTATGAATTAGGTTATATCATTTTGAATACTATTCGATCTTTAAATAATATTTAGATGATTTATATATAGGGAGCAGTTATGGTAAAACCATTTATGTGAGAACCAGTGATGGTTCTTACCGAAATATACATACGCACAGAGAGATATATATAATTTAAGTATACATATATACAATTATTTATTTAAATATTTTAATACATTTTAAATAATTCTTTTTATTTTAAATAAAATAAAATAAAAAATTATCGTGCAACGCACGGGTACAATACTAGTTACTAATGACAGAAAGATTTTATAAGTATAATTTGAGACCTATTTTTTGGGTTTCCACCCTTTATCTCAAGTAGGGATGGTTCTGAATTTTGAGGGGGAATCGAAGTAGAGAGGTTTAAATAAAGAAAAGATGTATCGGAATTCGTGGGCAGTAGAGCTTTCGAGAATTTTTTTTCGTATTTATTAAATATTAACTTGAAAATAATATAAAAAATATTTTCTAAATGAAACAATATGAAAATAAATATTTTTTATCGAATTTTTATATCTTACTTATTATATTTTTAGTTTTAGATTCTTGCAAAAGAAGATTCTATTTACTATAAATGATTGTGGTTGAGGCAATAAGAAAAAAAAAATTGATGCCATAATAATAACATGATTGCAAAATATTTAATCGAGAATTAGTAACTTATAAAACTTATCATGTATATATAACATTATGAAAAACAGATAGAAGTTGGAAAGAAATTTATCTGATAAAATACAATTATTTCGCATTTATACATATAAAGTATCAATTAACTAATACTATCCTAAGGTATTTAGCATTTATACATATAAAATATCAATTGACTTAGACTATCTTAAGGTACCGGTAAATATTTATATCATTTTGTCGTACAAAATAATTTTCAACTATTTTTAATATAGTAGTTCTTGATATTTGACATAAGTTGATTCGTAAATTACACAGAATTACAAAATAATATTTTTAAAACTTTGTGATAGTTAAAAAATAAAATTATATAGAAACACGGGTAATTTAAAAATAATATAAATATTTTCAACTTAAGTCACGAGTCATTATACCGTGTACCTAGGTGCACCTTGCAAGGTGCACCCAGTAATTTAATTTATTATTTTATATAACTGATATATCATAACTTATAACAGGTACATATCATCATCACATATAACTGATACATATCATCAAAAAAATTTAAAATTCTAAAATGTAAAAAAAGATAAAGCTAAAACAAAAAAACTAAACCCTCAATTTGAATATAAAAACTCTAAACCCTAAATTTCTATCGCATATCATCACATATAATTAACACGTATCATCACATATAACTAAAACATATCATCGCATATAACTGGTAAAATGATAAATTTTTGGCAGGACCCTAAAATGGAAAACTAAACCTTAAAATGACAAAAAAAGCCCCCTTTTTATTAGATTAATAGAAATAGGAAAGAGCAATAGGCCGGACCAGCCTACAAAAACGAAACGGTCTCATGGTAAATCTTCATACGGGTTCGATGTGCTTTTATCTTCAACGAGTGGCCCGTCATTCAATGCGGGTCGAAGCATCTGGTTGCCCGGTTAGTTAAATGCTATTAATGAAAATACTAATTCATTATTTTAACAATAGGTCCTCGAGACTTTTGAGTTGTAATTTTATTATCTTTTTATTTTTTCCTTCTAGACAAGATATTAATAGTAGAGAAAATGGGATTTCCACAATAAAAGCAAATCCCTTTGATATGATTTGAGAATACAAATTTTTGTTGCACGCCCAAAATGGATTTGGGTTAGAATCATTAGGAGAAATAATCAAATGATTATGTTGATACATTCGAGTAATTAACCGTTTCACAATCAGTAAAACCCTAAAAATAAAAAATTAAACCCTTAAATGTAAAATCAAAGCCTAAAATGGAAAAGTAAGCCGTAAACTCTGAAATCTTGTCATATATCATCACGTATAACTACCAAATATCATCACATATAACCGGTTATCACATATAACAATCATATATTATCACATATTGAATGATAACAGATTTTTTAAAGGGTGCACCTAGTAAGGTACACCAAGATGCTTGTAATAAATTGCTTAAAATATTAGTGTTGCATGCCAATAAAAATATTTCAAAAATTAAAATAATAATTAATTCTGATATGAAATCAGTATTCGAAAAGGCGTGAAAAGGCACCGCCTAGGCGTAAGGCGCGGAGAAAACGCCCCGCCTATGGGGTAGGCGTGAAAAAAGGCGGTCAACACAAAAGTTGACCGCCTGGGCGTGTAAAGGCGTACATTTTTTCGATGATCGATTAATTTTTTTTTTTTTTTAAAATTGGGCCATAATAAATTATTTTATAAATTAATACCCCCAAACCCAAACTAAGAAGTCATGTAAGGTCAATATTTTGACTATGCATATAAGTTATAAGTTCTATCTTATTTTGCTTAAATTTGATACTGTATTGGAGAAATATGAATATGTGTTTAATTGTTACCTAATCGTATGAGCAAATAATAATTATTGTGCTAACTAAATGTAATAGTTAGCAACTTATATATATATATATATATATATATATATATATATATATATATATATATATATATATATATCCGACGACTCTCTATCAAAATTCTGATTTATTCTCAAAGAGAAAGAAGAAATAGATTCATCATTCCACTTCAATCGATTTAAGAACGCGCGAATGATTGAGGTAACTCGATTGAAATTCCCACAATGGCATTTTCCGTAGAAATAGTACTCTTCGTATTTCGATAATGCTCGATACAGAATAAAGACTTCAGGTATTACAAAATACGGAAACTCTAGAAAATGCATTCAATCGTCAATATATAGGAAAACTCTACGGTGCCTTTAAGGGACCATGCCCCCTACCCCCTGCATTTACAACCATAGATCTCTTAATCTAAAAAACTAAAATTGATCTAATGGTTGTAAATGCAGCCTACTAAGTAGGGAATGGTGCCGTGAAGGCACCGTAGAAGTCCCCCAAATATAGTATATATATATATATATAATATATACTATATATTAATTTAAAACGCATTTTCACGCCTAGGTGCTTTCAAGGCTTGAGGTT
>BMAC01000358.1:273230-287405 GCA_014905375.1 Phtheirospermum japonicum | reverse complement strand
ACTTTAGCCGAAATCCATTTACAAATTGGAGTGCGAAAAGACTTCACCTTAGCCGATATATTTATCTTGGATTAGAGCATGTGACAAAATTGCATTTTCTTTATGTTATCCAATAATCCATTTGCACTTTATACATCGTGTTTTGGAATTGACATTTCTAGGACTAACTTGAAGTCGGTTACGCCGCAAAATATTGCAGTTCGCAACTCATTAAAAATCACACACACGAAAAAGGGGTTTAATAATAAAATCCACGTTTGCAAATATATCATGGGATTTTAAATGGGGCAGCTCATAAATGGCGGCTTACACTAAATATTAAGTAGACCACCCATTTTCTTTGGTGAATTTATTTATTATATGAAATTGTCATTGTTTTTGGCTCTTCCTCTAAATTTAATTATTATATAGATAAGGTTGAGTGGTACTGAACAGGGTAGGCAGACATTTTTTGTAGGCTTGGGCAAAATTGAATAAAATCATGTGATTGGTGATGATGGCGTCAGTTAATTCTGATTTGATTACTAAACACACTCATATTTAATTCGATATTATAATTTATTATATTCAAAAATATTTTACAAATTTCTGACTTGTGCTATGTTGTATTTGTTTTTCTATTATGATATATTAGTACTATAATGTATTAATTTTTATTATAATGTATTATTTTTTCACTATAATGTATTGGTATGAAGTTTTGATCTAACCGATGATCTGTTATAAGTATAGTTTGAGGCCATCGGTGATAAATGAGTTACCAACTTAATAAATTTTATATTATCATATCGATATATAATAATTTTCAATTATTTTTAATTTTTTATTTCTTGATATTTGTTATAATTGACCCATAAGTTACATAAAATCTGTAAAATGGTATTTTTTTAACGATAGTTACAAAAATATAAATATACAGAAGTACGGGTAATTCAAAAATAATATAAACGTTGTATTCTCTACTTAAGCCATAACATACTGATGTTCCGCACCAATATAGATATCACAAGAATTAATATAATAATTATTTAGGATTAAATCATAATATTTATATGATAACATTTCGTATCAGTTACCCACTATTGAACATGAGATTCGTCATACAATGCACAACTTGAGATACCCTTGTCAAATGAGATTTATTTACATATTTATACTACTTTTGTTAATAATGTTTAAGTAATATTATGATTATATTGTAATGTTTTTAAATTATAAATTCTTGTAACTTAATTATATTATTTGGAATTCTAAAAAATTAATTTTATTGAACTTATCATAAACACTATATAAAAAAAAAAAGCATTTTACCAAGAAAAAATCTCTCGGCAATCAAATTAACGAGGGGAATATCGAGGGCATCTTCCCCTCAATAAAACCCTTCTTGATAAATTTATCGAGGGGAAAAAGTGCCCTCGGTAAATATCCCGAGGGTATTACCGAATGGTTGTTTTTTTGATAAATCGCCTGAGGCTTGAATTGGATAGCCCTCTAGAAAATTGAGGGGAGCACAACCCTCAAAAAAATCGAGGGGAATACTGGCTTCGGAAAAACCGAGGTACAGCCCACAGAAATACTAAAAGCAGCATTGCCCTGAATATACCATGGGCAATATTTCCCTCGATTTTTCCGATAGTAATATTCCCCTCGTTTTATTGAAAAGAATAATAATAATTATTAATTCCTATATTTATTTAAAATGCCCAAAAAACTCACAAACTAAAAACACAGCATGAATTCATTAATGAACAAGCAAATAAATTAACTAAATGTTTAAATTTCATCATGTTTACAATGATTCAATTTATTTAATAAAAAAATTAAAAATATCACAAGTTTATAAAAACATCCGATTGGAGTAGTCCTGTGATGGGGGTTGCGGCTTGTACTTCTGAAATCAAGCTAACACCTCGACAAAAATATACGCCTTTTCAGTGTGCAAATATATATATATATATATATAATGTAAAACGCATTTTCACGCCTAGGTGCTTTCAAGGCTTGAGGTTTGGTCTCGTCGCCTTACCACGCCTTACGCCTTTTCGAACCTTGTACGAAATTATAAACTCCACGTTTGCAAATATATCATGGGATCTTACACGAGGCAGCTCATGAATGATGGCCTACACTAAATGTTATGTCGACCACCCATTTCTTTGGTGAATTCATTTATATGTTGAACGAAATTGTCATTGTTTTTTTGCTCGTACTCTAAATGTAATTATATAGATCAGGTTGGGTGGTACTAGACATGATAGACAGACATTTTTTGTAGGCTTGGGCAAAATTGAGTAAAATCATGTGGTTGGTAATTGGTAATCATGGCGTCAAGTAATTCTTATTTGATTACTAAACAAACGCTTAGAATTGAATTTTTATTTTTACACTGATTATGACACCAAGATTTTATAAGTATAGTTTGAGACCCGCTTTTTTTCGGGTTAACACCTTTATTTCAAGTTTTAGATTGAACTAATGTTGAGAAATGAATTACATAGTTAGATAATTAATATTTATATATGATTTTGTCGCTTAAATTATTTTTTAATTTCTTAACTTTCGATATTTAACATAGCTAATCCGTAATGACATTTTTAAAACCTTTGTGATAATTACAAAAATAAAGATATATAAAAATATGGTAATTGAAAAACAATATAAATATTATATTTTCAACTTAAGTCATAATATATTGGTACTCTATACAAATATAAATATTTTAAGAATTAAAATAATAATTATTTTTGATATTAATTCATAATATTTATATTATAAGAGTGTATTTATAACAGTGTATCGACCGAATATTATTATCAATTTAAAATATCATATAAGTTATCAATTATTGAACATGAGATGTGTACCAAAATAAAGGGATGCGGTATCTCCCTTTCCCTGTATGTGTTAATAGGACAATATAACATAGAGATTAAGTTTAAGATTATTGATTGTATATTTAAATTTTGAATTCTATTCAAAATAAATATCAAATACCAAAGACAAAAAAAATGAAAATAGATGGAAAAAAAGTGTAGTTTTGGAGCGGTCAATCGTCAAACTTCCCCAAGTCATAAATAATTAAATACAGATTAGCAGTCAGCTTCAATTTGTTGAGAATTAAAATCTGGTTATATTTAATCAATCACATTAATGGACTTTTAAAGTTAATTGAAAATGTGAAAAACTTTGAGAATTTGCAATTGGGCATGATTTCATTATGGGATTTCTTGTTTGGCTGGAAAATAGTGATAGAAAAGCCCCTTGAAATGATAAATTATTAGTTTAATTGAATGTCATATGAAAGTATAACGACAAAGTTTATCTAGATTAAAATACACTGTTGAGTTTTTTTTTTTCCTTCTTCTAAACTCAAGCTAATTTTGTCATCTTTACTTTTTTCATCGTGGTCCAAAATACATGTGTTAATGTGTCATGTGTTAAGCTTAGTATTCCATTAGTTTATATGTTGACTACAAATTGGGATGACATACAAAATATACCCCCTAAGGTTTAGTGACTTGGTTTAATCATTAAAACTTACTTATCTCTTAAATTTTTAATTTATAAATAACTTTTGAAGTTTTTATCTGTAAGTTTTGAAAGATAACTAGTTTAATTTCCCAAAAAAAAAAATTAATTAGCCTAAACTTCCGAGGTAATTCTTGTAATTATCCTTAAGAAATTTAATCTCTTAAAGAAAAAATTCTTGAAGACATTTTGTTCTCATAAGGCAAACTTTTCTCTAGACTATTTTTTTTTTTTGAATAAAGGGATATATAACTTTTGGTTTGATTGATTTTGACTTCACAAAAAGTGCCTAGTCGGTTTTCCTGTGGCACTAACAGTTAATCAAGGCAATTTTATTCATTAAACCAAAAGTCCACCCACTTCTTCTAATGTGAAACCGAACCTACAAAATTCGGCTGCAAAATAGAAACATGTATATGAGTGATTAAAACAAAACAAGGTAAGGGTTCTTTTCTTTTCAATTTAACTTTTTTAAAAGTCATAATATTGTTGGAACAACCAACACTAATGAATATATTGAAGACTTAATTCAAACATTAAATCTATCAAACATAGCAATCAAACATAACAAGTAAAATTAATACTTAGGTATCTCAATAGATAAAAAAATGGTTATTTGAAATACTTCGTACAAAGGCATTTGGTTTCAAATTGATTACTAATAATATTCATAAAAACTCGTCAAAACAAATCACATCTGAACTATGGATGGCAAGGGGGGGACGTGATGGGTAGTTGGATACCTAAACTTGGCCCGCATGCTTGCTCCAGCGACCCGACCTGGCCTGTGCCCCGCCACGGATCCAAAATGTTGCCCCGCGCCCCGCCCTGTCACATCCCGCCCCGCCTGCTTTTCTTAAAAAAAAAATTGCAACTATTTGGTAAAAAATTGAAGTAGATCCACATAAATTCCAGTATATATAACTATTATATGAGGCGGGGCAACAGTGATACCCTGACCCACCCCGTTCCATCAGCGGGTGTTAAGATATCTTTAATTTGTGAATTTTGTATGAATTTATTGTAATTGGATGTATGTTGTTGTTGTAAACAAAGAGGAGAAATGTGGAAAAAAATGAGAGATTAGGGATGAAGAAATTTGGTAGGTAGAGATAATGTAATTCTTAACTTGTCATTCCTCAAATATCTTCCCCTATTTATAACCATAAGGGGGGACCATTATCACAAGATGCCCTAATTGAAATAATCAAAACAAGCTTTATAATAAAGCCCAACAACATAACTATATTCCCAGCCCATTAACTATTAATTCGAAGCCCAACTCTACGGCCCAGCGATATGGTCTGCTCCAGCCCGCCTTGTTGCCCGGTGACCCGATCCGCACCCATTTCTCTTTTCTTATCCACACCTTTGCCCGTCTCTCTCTCCTCAAACCCAAGAATTGCACCTTTCTCCTCAATCTGATCTATCTCCCCGTCCTTCTTGCCGAATTCGCCGGCACTATCCGGCCTCACACTCATAACAATACCCTCCCGATTTTCAGATCCTTGACCGCAAGGATCGAAAGTTGGGAACTTTTTAACAATCAGCTTCCTATCTTCTCACAAGATCATATCCAAATTAGGGTTTTCCCACTCCACCAGTAATTGCTCAATTTCCTCACCCTTGCTGTTGATAATTCGCCTGTCTAAGACTCGGTGGGGCGCAATTCGAAAAATTCCATCGGCGTCGACCTCCGACAGCTCTTCAAGAGGTAAAGTGTGTGCTTTAATTTTCTTCTTCAACAAATATACATGGAAAACTGGGTGTATTTTAGATTCTTCTGGTAATTGTAACTTATAGGCCACTTTCCCAATCTTTTGTATAACAGTGTACGAGCCGTAGTATTTGGAAGCCAGGTTCAGGTTCTTGCGGAAATGAAGGGAATTTTGCTTGTAAGGTTGGAGTTTCAGGTATACCTCATCCCCTAACTCAAATTGTCTATCTGTTCTGGTCTTGTCTGCATTTGTCTTCATGCAGTTTTGGGCATGCATTAGGTTTTCCTTTATCAGCTTTAGCATGATTTGTCTCTGTTGCATTAGGTCCTTTGCCTCCCCATTTTGTGCATCCAAATAGGGTCTTGTAGATAAGAGAGGAGGTACATATCCATATAGGGTCTGAAAAGGTGTCATCTTTAACCCAATGGTTAGTTTGTGGTATAATAGTGTTCAGCAAGTGATATCCACTTGATCCATTGTCTAGGAGCAGCACTAGTCATGCATCTTAGGTAGTTTTCAAGGAACTGATTCAGCCTCTTTGTTTGCCCACTGTTTGGGGGTGATAGGCTGATGAAAGATTGAGCCTTACCCCTAACATCTTGAATAAGTCCTTCGAGAATGTTCTAGTAAAAACCTTATCTCTGTCTGATATGATGCTTACTGGTAGGCCATGCAGCTTGTAGATGGTGTCTAAAAATAGTTTGGCTATGGTCTGTGCTGTGTAGGGGTGAGAGACTACTATGAAGTGTCCATACTTAGTAAACCTATCAATCACAACCAAGATCACATCTTTTCCCCCTGATTTAGGCAACCCCTCTACAAAATCCATTGAAATATATGTCCAGGCCTGTTCAGGAATGGGTAGAGGATATAATAAACCAGGATGCCCTTCATTATCTGGTCTGTTCCTCATGCATACATCACATGATTGCACCATCTTAGCAATATCACCCTGCATCTTAGGCCAATAGAAAACCCCTTTCAGCCTCATGTAAGTACCATTTATCCCAAAGTGGCCACCATAGGCTGACTCATGCATAGCTGATAAGATCTGTCTCCTGACCTTGTCATCTTGTCCCACTACTAGTCTGCCTTTGTACCTCAGTATTCTCCCACTGGTTGTGTATTCTGAAAAAAAAAAGGTAGGATTTAGGCTCTTAGCAGTTAGGATTTTGTTGCAGTGAGGGTCATTAGCATAGGTAGCTACCACATCTTTCACCCAATCTGGAATCACCTGAGTGATAACCTCACATCTGTTCTCGGCTTCCTCTCTTCTTGATAAGGCATCTGGTGCTCTATTCTCAACCTCCCTTTCTGTATTGTATCTCATAGTCCAGCCCTAAGAGCTTAGTGATCCACCTCTGTTGCATAGGTGATCTCACTCTTTGGTCCAACAAATGCTTCAAAGCTTGCTGGTCAGTCCTGATAATAAACTTGTGCCCCTGCAGGTAATACCTCCATCTCTTAATAGCCATTAGGACAGCAAGGAACTCTCTCTCATACACAGACAAGCTTTGGTTCTTGGTACAGAGTTTCTTGCTCATGTAGGTTATAGGTTTGCCTTGTTGCATTAAGACAGCACCCACCCCATGCCCACTGGCATCAGTTTCCAATACAAAAGGTTGAGCATAGTTAGGTAGGGTCAGGACAGTAGTAGAAACCATGGCCCTCTTTAGCTCTTGAGAAGCCTCCTCAGCTTCACTTCCCCATTTGAATTGGTTTTTCTTTAGCAAGGTTGTAAGTGGTTTGCAAATGATACCATACCCCTTAACAAACCTCCTATAATAGCCTGTTAACCCTATGAAATCCCTTAATTGCTTGACAGTGGTAGGCCTAGGCTAGTTAACCATACACTCCACCTTGTTTGGATCAGTAGACACCCCCTCCTCAGATATGACATGCCCTAAATACTCAATTTGTTTTTGGCCAAACTGACACTTACTCCTTTTAGCAAACAGAGTGTTCTTTCTCAGTAGGTTTAGCACTGCCTCAAGGTGTCTAAGATGTGACTCCCATTCTTGGTTGTAAACCAACATATCATCAAAAAATACAAGGGCATACTTCCTCAAACACCCCTTGAAAACCTGATTCATTAAGGACTGAAAGATGGCAAGAGCATTACACAGCCCAAAGGGCATCACTAAGAACTCATAGTGACCATGGTGGGTGTTGAATGCAGTGAGATACATGTATTATGGACTCATCAAAATTTGAAAATAGCCTGATCTTAGGTCAATTTTAGAGAAGTACTTGGCACCAGAGAGTTCATCAAGCAGTTCCTCAATTACTGGAATAGGGTAGTCATGCTTTACTGTCAGTTCATTTAGGTATCTGTAGTCTACACACATCCTCCATGTTCCATCCTTCTTTTTCACCAACAGAACTTGGGATGCAAAAGGGCTTTTACTATTCTGTATCATGCCTGATTCTAACAACTCATGTACAATCTTCTCAATCTCATCCTTGTGGTTGTGGGAGGTCCTGTAGGGATACTGGTGCTTAGGTACACTCCCAGGTTTAAGAATAATCTGTTGTTCCACTCCCCTACTGGGTGTCAGCCCTTTGGGTTCTCCAAAAATATCCTCAAATCCTTCCAGCAGTTCAGTTAGTCCCTTGTCCTCCTTCCAGTCATGCTTAGTTGTCCTCCTTCCAGTCATGCTTAGTAGTATGCAACACATAAATTTCCTCCACATGTTCCTCATAGTCATTATGTGTTAATTCAAAAAGAGAGTGTTCTGTAATAAGTTAGCAGTGGGTTGTGTCAGCCAGAGCCTTCAACTTAATCCTCTTCCCTCCTAGGTTCACTGTCACTGACATAGCTTGATAATCCAGCTCAATAGGGGTATTCTTCTTAAGCCAGTCCCCTCCCAGAATAAGATCACAGCCTTCATTTTGCCAGAGCCTCAGGGGGTACCTAAATGTGTAGTTCTGCATTTTCCATATAAATCCCTCAGCCTGCTGGGAGCTCAACAACTTCTGTCCATTAGCCACCTTAACCAATATAGGTTTAGTGGGTCCCACATTACACCCTAACTCTCTGGCACTTGACTCCTTAATAAAGCTTAAGGTGCTACCTGAGTCCAGCAGTACATGTAATTGTTTGTCACCACAATATCCCACAAATCTCATGGTGGTGGGGCCTCCCTCTCCTGCCATAGAATTTAAGGACATCTGTACCTCTTCCACAGGATTCATCTCACCCTCTGCTTCATCACCAGTAATGTCTGTGTAGGAATAAGCCAACTCCTCCTCCTCCTCAGTCAACATCATGTAGTTCACTCTATGTTTGCACCTGTGCCTCACTACAAACTTCTCATCACAGTTATAACAAAGTCCTTTCTCCCTTCTGGCAGCCATTTCTACAGATGTGAGTACCCTAGGTGGTGGTTTGTTTAGGGTAGGCAGGGTTTGTCTGTAAGAGGTTGGGACTGTAGGGATAGTGGTTTTCTGATTGTGGAAAGGGGCAGGAGTGTAGTTTCTGTTAGGTCCTTTAATCCTTTTTGTAATTGCCTCAAGGGTCAGCAACTGTTTTCTCCCTAACTCAATGGTTTGCTGAAGGGAGCTTGGTTCAAACATGTTGACAAAAGCCTGTAAATCTTCATTAAGCCCACTAATGAATCTTGCTATGAAGTATGCCTCCGTGTATCCCCTCTGATTCATCATTAACATACAGGCCTTCAACTCTTCAAACCTTTCCACATAATCACCATATGACCCACTGTGTTTGAGCTTATTAAATTCCCCAATAATTTTGGTCTCCTTTAACTCATCAAACTTAGCAGCAATCACTTCAATGAACTGGTTCCAGGTGAGTTCAGTACCTCCTGAATCATAACTTTGAAACCACTGGGCAGCCTTTCCTTCAAAGTACATGGTGGCTAGTGTGACCTTCTGTGCATCTAGGATGTTGAGTATTAGTTTAAAATACCCATTGCATTTGAGAAACCAAGCCCTAGGGTTTGGACCATCAAACCTAGTAAAATCAATCTTAGGCAGGGGGTTGATGATCTGAGTGTGTTGTTGTTCTATTGTTACTCTGCCTCTAGCTCATGTTGTTGTCCTTGAGTGTGCTTCTTCATTAAACTGGTCTGTGTAAGGAGATCCAAGAATGGACTCTTCTTCAGTTTATGCTTTGCCCTTTCCCATATTGAGTAGATGTAACTGCATGTAGCTAGGGTTTTGGTTAGGTGATAAAACTTGTCAATGAACCCAGTTTATAATTCCTGCATCCCTATTTTGATCTCAGTAATGTGCTCCTGTGTTTCTTGTTCTTTGGCCGCTCTTTTTAAATTTCAACCTGGAAATTGATTTCAAACTTTTTGTGCATTTCTTGCAGCTCCTTCAGTCTGGTGCCTTTTGCCATGACCAAGGATGGATGGGCTCTAGATACCAAGTGTTAAGATATCTTTAATTTGTGTAATTTTGTATGAATTTATTGTAATTGGATGTATGTTGTTGCTGTAAAGGTATAGGAGAAACGGGGGAAAAACGAGAGATTAGGGAGGAAGAAATTTGGTAGGTAGAGATAATGTGATTCTTAACTTGTCATTCCACAAATATCTCCCCTATTTATAACCATAGGGGGGGACCATTATCACAAGATGCCCTAGTTGAAATAATTAAAATAAATTTTTATAATAAAGCCCAACAACATAACTATATTTTCTGCCCATTAACTATTAATTGGAAGCCCAACTCTACGGCCCAGCGATCTGGTCTGCTCCAGCCTTCCTTGTAGCCCGGTGACCCGATCTGCACCCATTTCTCTTTTCTTATCCACACCTTTGCCCGTCTCTCTCTCCTGAAGCCCAAAAATTGCACCTTTGTCCTCAATCTGATCTATATCCCCGTCCTTCTTGCCGAATTCGCCCGTTCCGACACTGTCCGGCCTCACACTCATAACAGCGGGTCAAGTCTGTCCCGACCCAAAGTCAGGCCGGGTCCGGGCCAAATTACCATCTCTAATCTCAACAGTAGCGCAACGAATGTATCTTTCAAATTAACATGAAACAACATGTTATGAATGAATGGGATTATAAAGCAGTAAACAAAAAACGTAAAGAAGACACAGATTTACGTGGTTCACCAAATTGGCTACGTCCACAGGCAGAGAGAAGAACGAATTTTATTAACTGATTAGGGTTACAGATTTGTGATCTCAAAGACAATATATATAGTATTGAGAGAATAGACCAAATTGGGCTTAATGCCCAAAACTGCATACCATTTGGGTCGGGGGCATCTCCGCCCCCTGGACCCCCAGGCAAGGGGGACTTCGCTCCCCCTTGACCCCCCCAACTCGCTGACCGGACAACGAGACCCCCGTACAACACGGCGAAGTGAGAGATTCAAGACATATCAACACAATAAGACACTACTGAATAAGAGAAGTTGACAAAACTTTTTAAGGAGATAAAAAATTCAATGATTAATGGAAAACAAATACTTACAGAAAAAACACTCCCTAAGTCCCTCTAATATATTTATATGAGATAAGACATTGTGAGGCCATGATAAAGCGAAATTATTAATTTGCACTTATGTTTGTCAATATCATATATAACGCTAGGGTGTAAATGAATCGAGTCTATCAATGCATGATATTAATTGAGCCTGATTGAATTATAATCAAGTTTCAAACTCGGGTACACCTTGGTTTGATTCTTAGTTGAATCGAGTTCGAACAAGCTCTAGTCGAGTTGTAAACACGAGTCAAGCCTGAGAGTAGCTTAATTCCTTTGCACATATTTTCTTTTCTTTTTGTTAATATATGTGGATCAGGAAATTGATCACAAATGTATTATTGATTGTCTTTTAATGCATCACTTTCCTTATATGGCAGGTCTAATTCGTAGGGATCGTGTTGTACATATCTTGATGCGTTGAACCAACTAATCCGACAGCTTACTTTCCTTATATGAGCTATGCATCACTTTTCTTATATGATCTGTCTGGTCGAACATACTGATTTATTTGGATTGTGTTCTACATGTCTTATTGTATTGAACCAGCTTGTCTGATAACTTGCTTTTCTTATATGAGCTTGCTGGATTAACAACCTAATTGGTTGAGATTGTGTTTCTTGGTTGATTGATTATTACATGTAAGAAGATATTGAATTGGTATAATCGATTGATATTAATTGATTAAATGGAAATATCATGTTAAAAAGATCATCAAGAAGGATGCATTTGGGAAAGAAGATTTGTTTATTAAAGGAAGCAATCCATCAAGTTAGTTTGGAAAGAAGATCAAGTCAAGTTAAGGACATATATTTGAAGATAATGTCTTTACAAGTTGTATTTATTCAAGGTAAGGAAATTTCTTTGGAGATTCTTTTCTTAAAAATACATTAGCCCTCTTGACTTGCGATCATATTAAGGAAAAAATTTTGGAAATTATTTTCTTGAAAAGACATAAGCTCTCAAGACCTTTAAATAGTTTTCATTCTTATATTATTGAGATATACTTTACAGAGAAAAATATATGAATAATTCGTGTCCCTTTGTATTATATTTTATTTGAATCTCTCCGACGAGCAATTTACAACGAGCTTGATCCAGCTAGTGAGAGACATTGTTTGAACATCAACTTGCACAACTTTTTCATAGTCGACGGAACATCGTGATCAACACTTGAAGGGAGCTCAGCGTGCTGGATATAGCGATGACAGGTGATCATCGGTGAGCAACTGGAGGGAGTTCAAGGTGTTCGTCAAGACGATGAGAGATGGCCAAATAAGTAGTTAAGAATTATGATACAAGGTTGTTTTACTTAAGAGTAAGTCCTTGATTTAACTTATATATTACAGGAATAAATATTATATTTCAATGAAAGAGGTTCGAGAATAAAGAGAGATTCTTACCTCGTAAAAAATTATATTTGCCAGTCATTTAATTTTTATTGTTCAGTCTCTATAGCTTAAAAAAAACAATGTGCACGACTTGTAGTTACAATTACACTGTTATTGTCCATACAGTGCACACGAACACACATTCTAATATTCTACTTTTCTTCAAGTGAAGCTCGAACGAAACTTTCCATTTTATAGAATGAATAAATGTGTTTAGATTTGGTTCGTTAACATAACGAATCAATATCAAATGAGGCAATGGTGGTTAGTCTTAAGTTGAATATCGAATATTAACTTGTTTCGTCTTTCAATCTTACATTTTTTTTTCGCATTTTCAAGGTTTTTAAAGTAGATGTACAATGTAGTGAGAGTTTAACAAAAAAAAAAGAAAGTAAAATAGGGTAAATACTCATATTTTATTCTTAATTAAAAAGGAACCGTCTCTTTTTTAGAAATAAAAGAGCGTGAATACTTGACTCAGGGGATGCTTGGTTGGTGGGTTTGGGGAGGGGGGAATGTTAAAGGGAATTCAAGTGGTGCTTGGTAACTAAAACACTATGGGTTTGATTGCCCAATTTTTGGTATTTAGCCACACCCCACAAGAGGGGGTTATTAAACTCATTAACCTCCATAATCAAACCTATTCCCATTCCCATTCCAATTCCCAAAAAATTCACCAAGCATCTCCTCAAAGTCTAACAGCTGAAAGCGTTCGCCTATTGAATAGAAAAAAAATTACCAACTAATTAAAATGGTAAAACCCGACTAAGCAATTCAAAGAAATAAACAATCTGAAAGCTCATATACCAAGATTATGAACGGAATTAATAACTAATTAGAGGCAAGTATATATTAATGTAAAATCCTTCTATCTTATGTGTTTATTTTTCACTCTTTGTTAGTTTCGAAAGAAATTCGGGTGCTTCGTTATCATCCGAGCCTAATAACTGCCTAATTTAATATTTTTATTTACTATATTTTACCTAATTTAATATTCTCCTATTGATATATTTTGCCTATTCAATAATCTCCTTTTATTATATGTTACATAATTCAATATTTTATCTATCATATTTTGCCTATTAATATCTTACTTTTATTCTCCTAATATAAAAATATAAATAAGTCATATTTATTCAATATCTTACTTTTATTCTTCTAATATAAAAATATAAATAAGTCATATTTAATTAGAAAAAAATCTATATAAGTTGAACTAATTGTTATTTATAATAAAATTTGAAATAATCTTATTTTTAGAATTTCAAATATTCTATTTAAGAAAAATACGAGTTATATGAAATTATTACAAAAGAAAAATAAATATAAAAATTATAAACTTAGATTTACTTAATAATCCTAATATAATGCATTGGAAATAACATTAAAAACTTATATGAGAAACTATTGTTATGCCGAAAAAGGAAAAAAAAAAAAGGAAAACAAAATAATTATAATAAATTATTACACCTAGGAAAGTATATATTAAATATATTATAAATCTCCTTATCTAATTCCAATATATATCTACCTAAACAAATTAGTGTCTTACGCAAGGAAAAAAAAAAGAAGACAATAATAATAATTATGTACTACAAGGTAGATATATGACATTTTTTAATAGAATTATTAGTGTTTTATAGATTTTAAATACTTGAAACTTTTTTATTGTGAAAACAAATCTTACTTTAATTAAAATAAATAATATTTCGATTGTGTGTAAAAATTAATTATTATGAAAAACAATCTTCTTATAAATAAAATAAATAATATTACAATTTATTTGTATCATTTTTAATATTATTTTTTATTTATTTTTAATAAATATTATTTTTTTAAATACCACATGATATGTAGGTGTTAAATTAATTTCTCTATAAAACCAGTTGATGGCTCGGGGCCATCAACATGCAAATTAAATTTTCTTCGTAGATGAAATAAATTTACATATTGGAGTGCCAAGATAACTTTTGTCACTTTAGCCGAAACCAACAAGATATTTGCCATCTTGGATTAGAGCATGTGACAAAATTGCATTTTCTTTATGTTAATATATCGTGTAGATAAGTTATTTTC
>BMAC01000358.1:241559-269059 GCA_014905375.1 Phtheirospermum japonicum | reverse complement strand
ATTACTTGAACAAATATCATCACCCTCCTTGCTGCTGGATTTCACCAAAACTAAGAAAGGTGAATGAAAACAAAACAAACATTGCTATACTTAAAACAAATAAAATACAGTGTTATTATGGGGATCAATTTTCTTGCAAATATATCATACATGTTCAACTAATGACCCTTTAGATGGGCGAAATCAAATCTCAATCTAAAATCAGATAAGTCCAAAGTAAAAGAAATACAAATTCATTCAAACCCTATGAGCAAAACTTCAATCCAAATAAGAAAACAAAAACACTTGTGCTATAGCAATTCAAATACCTTGGCTTCTAGTTTTCTAAATTCAATTAAAATATTCAAAAACAACAGATTTTTTAATTTTTTAATTTTTAAATTTCTAAGCATCCAAGGCCTTCTCCTACAGAGGCACATTCAAATCCTACAACGACTTCCTTAAAAAACGAACCTAACAAAGAACTCAAATATTAAAATTGAAAAGTAAAATAAAGCAGTGGATCCACATACATTAAACCTATTTCATTTATCGATTTATTTAATAATCAATTCCACCGTTATCAATAATGACAAATAAATTTGATATTTGCATCAATCAAATTTATTGATAACTCTTAACAAAATTAAATTTTAAAAAACAACAGGTTTTTATGAAAGAATGTGTACACGTTAAATTCTAGTGATTCACAGTTGGCCAAGTCGATATTCTAATCAATGATCCACACGAAATAAAATTTGAGAAAACACAGAAGAGTATTTACAAATGATCAATTGAATTCTACATGATTTTTTATTTACAAATGGTCACAGTTTGCACACGTTAAAACAAACCCGAGATTCTTAAGTTAATATCATATTGAGCAAATAGTCGGATTGAAAATGATTCGAAATAAAWCATGATTTGCTTATTGGAAAAARCAATCATGTAGAATTAARCAAATGAAAAGAAAATGWCTGCTCTCATACCAAAATAGTAAATAGAGAAACTCGAAGTTAGATATAGTAATAGTTTTTCAAAATTAGAGGTAGATGATGAAATAGAACCTCAATACACCTAATCACTTTTGCAACACTAATGAACTATTTCAATATTATTCGTGAGACTGAGGGGCTGACGTTTACAAGGACTTTCTAAACTCCTCTTTTGGTCGATTCATAATTCTTTTTTAACACTCATGTTTCCAATTGCAACATAGCACTAAAAGGACTTCTATCACGCGAGGTGATTTTGGCCGCCGATGAAGTGTGGTTTTGGGATTGACCACAATTTCATTAGGTTCTCTAGGTATGAACGTCAAAGTGGGGTCATTACGGTCATTCTTCTATACGCATGTTGTCTTGCCAGGCGTAGATGCACTCAAGAATTGTATCTTCGCCATCTTGAGTGCATCTACTACTAACAACGATACATAAAATAATCGTAGTGAGCACATTTTGACGTTCATATTGGTGCACATCACGTCGAATGAGGGAACATGATCCCCATTGGGAACAAAAGAGGAGCAACTGTATTGAATTCCGATCACCATGGTGTACTCTTACCTAGAAAACATAACAAACTCGTGGTCAATCCGAAACCACAGTTCATCGGCGCCAGCGTTGGCTACCGACCTCACATGACAGAAGAGTTTTTAAAGTTTCAGATGCAATCGGAGGCATGAGCATCAAACAAATTTATGAATTGACCAAAAAATGAGTTTATAAAGTCCTTGTAGACATCAGCACAAAAGCCCCTAATTCTAATACTAATCCAAACGAATAATATCTACTCACGTAAAGCTTAGAATCTAGGCCATCTTCTTGTGCAGCAATGACCTCTTCCATGACCAAATCCCGAGTTACAAAAGACATAGAAATTAAAAACAGATATTCAAGTGATTTCTTGTGCAACAGAATGCCAAGAGCCTCGACACTGAGGTACAACTTTGTAAAGACGCTGGTACATTACGAGGGTGAAAACGCCTCACAAACAGGCTGACAACAACACAACAGTTAAGAGGTCTGGTTCTTTAATTATAGAACTCCATATCCCTAACAGCCCACAAACATAAACACACGAATACCACTTTTGACAGCACCAATTCATCAAACCTCAGCCTAAAAATCAACAATCCAAGTCCAAGATGTCTCAAAAATGCCGTTATACGCCGAATTGGTATCAGTGTTTGGTCAAGGCCTAACTAAACTCAGGATATTACTAAATTTTAGCCAAATGCAACAAAATAACAATATAAATCAGTCGTTACAACGGAAAATTGAAATACTGCGTTTTGAAATTCCAAGTGCCAACCTCCATATTCACAAGTGTAAATAATATGCCAATATTAAAAATCACATAAAATCAGATTCTCCAAAAGTCATAGATTCAACAATATATTCAGAAATTTAACAACATATTTTCAGAAATTCAATCAATGGCCGGATTAGAGAGGGCAGAGATACCTTGTATGTGACTGAGGAGAGATGACGACAGGAGAGGCTCCGGGCAAGGATCTACGGAGTAGCCGAAGGGGGCCATTATTTAACCTCTTCTTCTCTTTTCCTTCCCATTCTTTTTTCTTTTTTTCTTGTGCAATTTATGATGCACAATACTTAATTTTGGATTTGTAGAAAATTCAATGGACTTTATGGAATTCCAGGAATTGTATGGATTTTAGTAAGCTTTAATGAAATGTATTGGATTATAATGAAAATATGATTATTGAAATTTTATGATGTTAATTATTTGTTCCATCCCGTTTTACGTGCTGCATTTATATTTTTTTTTATAGATAATTATTGTTATTTTTTAAATTCTTAATAAGAGTTAGATGTTACTTTACTAATTTTACCATCACTTTTAATTATTTTAAATAAAAGGATATTATTATCATTTATTAACTTATAATTATAAAACCAATTATCTTTCTTAATCATCGTAAAATGGTCAATTGCAATAAATAAAATGAATAGGTGATAGTATTTAATGATCTGAATGAATAAAGAAAAGTCTAATATTCAAGTAATCTCATAGTTTTTATTATATACCAATAGTACTTTTATCATACAATCACGTTACTTTCTTTATATTTTATATACACCATCAATGCTTTTATTATAAAATCCTAATATTTTTAATCAAATAAAAAAATACACGAAAAATCTGGTCTATCTATTTAATTAGATCTAATGACCATAATTCATCTTAGATTTACATATAAGGATTCTCATTGACACTAAGTTTACATATAAAAGATTATCATTTGAACCTAATATATATATATATATATATATAATACACGTTAGGTAATAAATTGCCACTATATATAATAAATTGCTACAGTTTGGCCTAGTATAGCTTAGTTTGGATAATATTTTACAACTAAATTATCCATATCTTTTGATTTGGAATCACATAGTAGCAAAAAACATTTTAAAGGAAAGAAATTCTTTTTATTTTGTTTTTATATTTTAGGGTACCATATATATTTAGACTGACAGTGATTCAAACCCATTTAATAAGTAATGGATCAACTGAGATCATCCACATAAAGTGACCTACTGCTGGCCCAAGCCCACCTACCCTCCCCACTTATCCACCACAAAATTTTTGCAGTTCTCATTTATACCCTCATATTAGATTCAGATTCTCTGCACTGTCCTTTGGGCAATCCAAGGGCCAATTTCCTCCCTCTTTTATTGTTGTCAACCTCTTTCCTTTATCCTTTAGTTATTCTTCATCCTTCTTCTCCTACTTTTCCCTCCTCTATTGATTGATTTCGACCTGCCTTTTTTGGGTTATAAATTAATTTATGGTGGTAAATCTTTTGCCTTTTTATGCAAAATGATTTAGCTATTTTGTTGTAACCTTGCTAAAGTGCACCTGTAAAAATTTATTATCATTCAGTTATATGTGATGATTTATGACAGTTATACGTGATAACATATGATAAAAATTTAGAGTTTAGTATTTACTTTTTTATTTTAGGGTTTAATTTTACATTTTAAGGTTTAATTTTACAATTAAGTGTTTATTTTTTCATTTTTTATTTAATTTTCTATTTTAGGGTCTCGACAAAATCTATCATTCTACCAGTTATATGTGATGATATGTGTTAGTTATGTGATGATACGTGTCAGTGTCAGTTATATGTGATGATATATGATAGAAATTTAGAATTTAGAATTTAATATTCAATTACAGGGTTTAGTTTTTCATTTTAGGGATTAATTTTTCATTTTTAGGGTTTAATTTTTTATTTTAGGTTTATTTTTTTAATTTTAGCATTTTAATTTTTGTTCTAGAATTATGTGTGATGATATATACTAATTATATGCGATGATAAATTAAATTACAGAGTACACTTGGTCCATGGTATACTCTCTCGTATAACTTATTGTTTTGAGTTGTATTAAGTAATAATTAACAGGATTATGTTTTGACTTAAAAACATTTACAAATTTCGGGTAGGAATTAAGTTTCTCATAAAATATTAGTATTATTTTTGAATATATCATAGGATCTTGGGATAATTTTTCAAAGATTATATAAAATGTGACAAAAATAGGTTAGGGTCAAACCTAGAGACATTTTAGATCCGCCCTCTTTCTGTTGGGTTTTAAATAATTGTATAAAAGACTTTGAGCTAGTTTAATTATTTTTGATTTGAAAAGAATTTATTTATTTAAAAATGGATTTGTCCCGCTTCATGGTTTAGCCCAAATATGGTACAAATATATTAGTAAATCTCAAGTGCAGATAGACTCGATCCATATTCAAATAATTATTATCAATATTAAGCTCCAAGTAAAGCAAATAATGAAAATACACAGCTGGATGCCTACCATAAAAAATATTAACCCTTATCCTGTTTTAGAATTTTTGATTTTTTTAATGATGTGACAATAAAATTTGGTATTGAAAATTTGAAAGCATGAGCATGGTAATAAATGGTATTTTAGAATTTCCAAAAAATAAGAAGAAAAAAAAAAAAAAAGCTCCCAGTATCATACAAAATCACGGCACTAATAAATTAATTTATTAAATAAAATAAAAAGCAGGTATAGTCAAGCAAAACAAGCTCCCAGTCTTTTTAGCGCACGAACACACATAACGCCGTCACTTAATAAGCCCATAAACACACACAAAAACACACTCGCTGTGTGAAGCATTTTTCCTCCTTTCTCTCTCTCCACCACCATCGATCCCCGGCTGCCAAGAGAAAGAGACTTTAGCTGGGCGTAGAATGATATATTGATTTGGATCCTAGATTTAGCTAGGGTTTTGGGGAGTTTATTATTAAACTGATTTTTTTTAATTACTATTATTTATTTCCGGATATTATTTGGGGATTTGATGGCTTCAGAGGATGTGAAGACGAGCGAATCGGCGGTGTCGAAGATTGTCAATTTCGCGGAGGAGGCGAAGCTCGCGAAGGAAGAAATCAGGCCTACTAAGTATCAAGTTTACAGTATCTGCAAATCTCTCGTCGCCGGTGGTGTCGCCGGAGGAGTGTAAGCTCTGACTTCTTTTTATCGAATATCAATTTTCTGTTTTTTTTTTTGATTTGTTATTTATTGATTGAATATGTTTGATTCAGGATATGAATGTCTTTATTTATTTATTTTTATCGCACTGATGTCAATGTAAGGAACTGAATCTCTATGAAACCTGGTGACTTTTAGCAGTGAATTTGTTTTATTTGAAGAAATTAGGTGGAAAGGTGAATTTTTTTTTTGGTTGATTGAAGTAACTCTTTTTTCCAAGTTAACCAAATGCATCTGTAATTTACTATTGAATTAATATTGGTTATATATTAGTCAAGAGTGGAGAGGAGGAGTTAAAAGGGGGAAGCAGAGATAGAATAACTGAATAGTATTTTTCATAAACCATTTAGGATGATTGAAAAGGTAAGAATAAGTTCTGGTGTGGTTGACTTGTTGCGCTACCATTTGCAGGTCGCGGACTGCTGTAGCTCCTCTGGAGCGGCTAAAAATTCTGCTTCAGGTTAGTTATGTTTAATCATTTTTAAAACCTGTTCCTTCAAATCATTGTAACGAGAGTAAAAGTAAAGCTGCAAAACTCACGTAGAGTGTGATTAGGGTGGGTTCTTATGGATTATGATTTGAATTTGCGAATCAAGTGTTCATATGGTTTTGCTTTCTGAAATATGAGGCTTCGTTTGGTTCAGTTTTTCATAACTCAATCATAAAGACCACGACAAAAATATTTACAAAATAGATTACATCTAAAGTTGATAATGCCTTCCAGGAAATGGCCTAAACATACTTTTCATTCCAAACATATTTTCCAATCTCACTAACGCTGCTATGCAATCTCTCGTTAAAAATACTACAAATGACACCAATATTTATAGCGTTTGAATGTGGTGGAATCAACATTGTTTAGATTTGGTTATGTTTTCATTTTGGGAATTTTGGAAATTAGAGAAAATAATGAAGTTTTTTTTTTTTTTGAAAGGGAGAATAGTATTTTGAAGAGTGTGAATGGATATGAGATTAAAATGTAATGAGAATGTTGATACAATATAAAAAACAATAAAATAATGATTGATAGTTCGAGTTATGTGAGTGGAGGAATACTAAAATTTATGGAAAATTGGGTAATAATGATTGGTGAATGAGTAAGTTATTTAAAAAAATAGACTGAAGTGATTGAAAGTGAATTGAAAATATAACTTTTGATTAAAAAAAAAAGAAGCTGAAATGCAGTTGTTCCCTTACTCTGAAACTGCTCTCTCTCTCTCTCTCTCTCATTGCTGTTTGATTTTTATTATATCTCAGGTTCAGAATCCGCACAATATAAAATACAATGGTACTGTTCAAGGCTTGAAGTACATATGGAGGACTGAGGGCCTTAGGGGCTTGTTCAAAGGCAACGGCACTAATTGTGCTCGAATTGTCCCGAATTCAGCCGTAAAGTTCTTCAGCTATGAGCAAGCGTCCAAGTATGGTGCTATGAAATCATAAAATATTCGCTAAATATTCTGACATTGATATGTTCCAGCATACCGTAGACTATCTGAGCCAACACTGTACAATGATTGTGCTTCCGTGTTTGTGCATGTTGAAGTGCTAGATGTAGAGTTTGCTTTGTTATGTACTCAATAGATTTGTAGTATAGTTGTCCAGAGGGAGTGTTACGTGCCATATACTAAAACTAAATACTAGGATATTTAAAAAAAAATTAAAAACTCTAGCAGATAAAAAAAAAAGAAGCATTAAAGGAGATGTTTCAGATTCTAGCTTGGGAAATAAGCATCAAGAAACTGCTTACATCTTTTTTGGAGAGTTAATTTGAATGGACATATTCAAGTCTTATGGAGACAATGCTTTTTGTTGTGTTACGGATGTCATAATAATACTTGAAGTTTGATTTCTCTCTTATTTTACTATGATGATTCGGAAGCTCTCCATTATAAAACTCCGAAGTATAAAAATCATGTTTTGATTGAAATTGAACTCTTTGCTTTTCATTTGATATTATCATACTTTTATCTGATTATCAGCCCTTCGTTGTCTAATTTCATTCAGAAATAGTGTATGATTTTTATGCATGATGAATGTACTTATTCAGCACTGAGAAGGGTTATGTTGGCATGTGAAACACCCCAGAACAGAGTTTTTTTTGGTTAACATTTTTCTGTATTTTAACCATATAATGTATTAATAATTTGTACAGGCTGAGCTTTCTTGCAATTAATATGAATGATGATGTCTATTTCTCATGAGATGAGCGTGTTTTTCCATCCTATAACTAATTGACTTTCTTATTTATGTTGTATCAGGGGTATATTATACATGTACCAGCAACAAACTGGCAATGGTACGTCCTTTTGCCATTCACACACAAACTTATATAAATTGACTGCTCTCTCTTATAGCCAGCTATTCACGCTGCTGACTCCTCTTCTTCTTGTCAATCTCATGAATGCTTAGTGTTTCACATGCTCAATAAACTATATAGCAATTGAAGTGATTTTGCTAGGCCATTTACATATGAATTAAATATAAAATGTATGGGGACCAGCCTTTTGTTTAATTTTTTTTAGTCTTTAAAAAAAAAATTGTCTAGCGGCAATGTTTGTTCTTTCAAGTGAGACTTAATAATGGCCATATATCGATATAATTGTGTTTCAATTTATTACGCAGAGGATGCTCAGCTGACGCCTGTGCTACGTTTGGCTGCGGGAGCTTGTGCTGGAATTATTGCCATGTCAGCTACATACCCGATGGACATGGTTCGAGGCAGGCTTACTGTACAGGTATGGACTTTCGCTTGGATGTGTACCTTTGGATGAAGTTAGGCATTTTATGATGTACTTTTTAAGCATAATAACCTTTTTTTCCTCATGTTGTAGACAGAAAAGTCTCCATTTCAGTACAGAGGAATGTTTCATGCTTTATCAACTGTTCTGCGTGAGGAAGGCTTTCGTGCACTATACAAGGGTTGGCTTCCTTCTGTCATTGGAGTGGTAAGTTCTGGAATATTCTATATTTAGTTCTGGTGGTGGTGAATAGCATGATTGTTGATGGTTAAGAGTAAGATAGGGTTTCTAAAAAAGTAGTTTCTGACTTCATGAAAGTAAGAGAATAATTTGCTATACTTACGAAGAAAAAAATAATGTTGATCTCTTAATTATTTTAAACATTATCAAAACAACTTTTTAAAATCAAATTTCAGTTGCTTTTAAAGAATTGAAATTGCTCCTTGTGGTGAAAAATAATTCTTATGAAATAAATATGCTTGAACGTTGTTGTTTGTCAAATTTCTTGAAAAACTACCCTCTATAATGATTATGTTTCATTTAAACATCTTGTACCTTTTGCGTTTGAAATGAGCTCCTTATCATAACTTCTAAATCTTGTTAAAATTCAAGTATTTTGAAATTATTTACCACCTTTGACTTAATCTACTTGAATGCTGATGCTCGTGAACAACTGCTTATCCTAGTTCGTTACTGTCTGAAAAAAAAATGTAGCGCAATGCCTCTTATTAAATAAAAATAGAAAGAAGGGTTCTGATCACCGACAGGTCAGCTAGCCAAGCTGATCATAATCTGGAAACTAAAAACATGCAAAAATATTAACGTTTTTTAGAAATCCTCACTTGAGGTTTCCCTTCAAGGATTTGCTTTTGGGAGTGATGTCCTCCTGTTCAGCAAGGTCAGCCCAATATCATCTTGTTACAATATCCATTGCCTGGAAGGCTGGAGAGAAACTTGCTTCAACAGTTTTGAAAGGAGTTTTAGCTTCCTTTTGTAATTCGTCGATTTTTCCATTAATTGCATTGGGTGTTCCGCTTAATAGCAGGTTTACAAAATATAACAATAGTAATAATAATAAAAAAATAATGCAGGTTCCACTTACTTTTTTTTTTTACCTTGATATGATTTATTATCTAAATGGTAATTTTGTTCTCTTCTCTTCTCTCTTTTTTTTTTTAATGCAGGTTCCATACGTGGGTCTCAACTTTGCTGTGTACGAATCGCTTAAAGATCATTTAATCAAAAATAATTCCTTTGGGCTTGTTGAAAATAACGAACTGGGCGTCGTGACAAGACTTGCATGTGGGGCCGCAGCAGGCACAGTTGGACAAACCGTTGCATACCCTCTCGACGTCATTCGTAGAAGAATGCAGATGGTTGGTTGGAATCACGCCTCTTCAATTGTCGCCGGCGATGGGAGAACAAAGGCCGCCCTTGAATATACTGGCATGGTCGATGCTTTCAGGAAAACTGTGAGGCACGAGGGCTTCAGAGCGTTGTACAAGGGTTTGGTCCCCAATTCAGTGAAGGTTAGTCTCCGATGATCCTATTCTACGCACAATAAATATATTTCGATCGATACTGAAACATTTATTTTATTTTATTGCGCCCGGAGCTGGACCACATAATTATTTAGTGTAATGTGATTATATGAGTTGCATATCACATTTAGTTCCTGTACTTAATCTGCATTGGAGATTATGCAATGTAATAATATGGGATAATTACAAAACTACCCCTGATATTTAGCTAAATTACAAAAAAACAACAACAAAAAAAACTGAGGTCTGTGTTTATCTCACAATACTGGGTTCCTATGGATAGTTTTTTTTTACTACAGTAATCAGGCTAAACGCCAGGTGTACTTTTGAATTTTCTCTCAAAAAATTATATCTGCTAGTTCTGTTTTAAAAGAATATTGAAAATTAAGTCCCAGCATTTATTGTTAAATTAGTCTGAGTTAAAAGATTGGTTTTGCATTAATGGAAGTTACTATATCTGTTCAGGTTGTCCCATCGATAGCGATTGCGTTTGTGACGTACGAACAAGTGAAGGAGTTGCTTGGGGTAGAGATTAGAATATCCGACTGATCCACGCGTGCACAGTGATCTGTGTAATTTTTTGTGGTCGAAAATAGGAGACGAAATTAATGTTAAAAACCCACCCTCCTCTGCAGAGAGAGAACATTTTAACTTGTTTTGTGTTTATATGTTGATTACCTGTTTCAATGTGTTTTTCTTCTTCTGGGTTTCACCATTAGCTGCTGCTCAGTAGAAAGTGATGTCTTAATAAGTCATAGCAAAGAACAAATGCAATCGTAGCTTTTATTTTTGGGGTTGCTTGCTAAGTAATTAGCTTTTCGAATGTTTTTTTTTTTCTTTTTCTATTTTTAATTTCCAGGGATGAAACCTTGCCTATTTTGGATCGATCAATTTCTCTCATCATTTACTTTGTGTTTCTTATTGTTATTATTTCGCCTTTTACAATAATTTTGGTTAATGGGATGGATTTATGTAATAATTATTTAGAATTGAATATACCTTTTATATTTATTTAAACAATTTATAAAATTTCAATTTTGTTTTAAAATAATTATTGATTTTTTAGTTTAATTTTAATATTTATTAATTTGAAATTGTTTGGAACACATTCAGCTCGTCATGCAATACGTTAACTATTTTTGTTTTAGTTTTTGTATTTTCATGTTTTGATTTTCTGTACTTCGTTTTTTGGTTGAAACTCACTTAAGTCAAGAATCCTAAAACCACATTTCTGATTTACCTGACAAAGTCACTTATTTTTTTTGAATGACAAAGTCACATAAGTGGTTTTTATATATCTTGCGAATAAATAAGTTTCTAATTTCTATAAAATTTAATGATTTATTCTTCTAATTTTGTTTTTGTTTAGAAGATTCTCAAATTCCAATAGTATTGTAGGTATAGAAATGCCAAAAAATTTCCAGCTTTGGCTTTAGTCTTTTTTGTATTGAGGGTTTTATCTGGTTTCTTTTATGAGAAAATGCCTCAAAATATTACATTTTTAAGTTTTTTTTTCCAATCTACCCTTGGTTAGTTTTTTTGACATTTATAACGTATTTAATCTCTATTTTACATAATGAGTTAGTTTTTTTCTCAAAACTACATGACTATAGTCAGCATATTTGTTAAGTTATTTTAATAAACAATCGCTCCAAGAATAAAATTAAACAAGATATTAAATAAATATAAATATAAATAAACAATCGCTCCAAGAATAAAATTAAAAAAATGTGCAGTGAACAGGTTTACTATTACGTTAATAATTAATTCTCGATGAATAAGATATTATAATAGAGTGATTTTGGATAATATCTAAGGATAATTACAATAAAACAAATGTTATAGTATGATATTTGTTAATTCAAGTTTTAAATCAAAAGAAATAAAATAAATAAACTGAGAAATAAAAAATAAATAATCTTTTTTTCACTCAATATATTTTCATCAACATTTGTGATTGTATTGTGATTTGTTTATTAGAAATAAACTAATTACTACAATTTGAAACATAAATATTAATAAAAAAATAAATATTTTTTCCTGACTGTCGATTTCAACACAAATAAACTCCCAATAAACATAAACGTCACTTTTGACTTTTTTTTTAATTATTAATTGTTTCAACGGTAAGATTAATTTCCAATAAATATAAATTCTCAATATAATCAACTATTTTTTTTTTCCTTCATCTTTTACTTTTCATTTATACGAATGCATGATTAATAAATTAGAGTGATATATGTGATAATTTATTTACATTTATTATTGGTCAAAATAATTGCATTGTTATTTTTGGTTAGTGTATAACATATTTAATGATAATCACTTCCTTTTGAAATCATCGTAAAATTGGAATTAATTTGATAATAGTTAGGCATATATGTTATTATTTAACTAAGGTTATAAAAATGGAAATAGTAGTCCTAAATTAGGTGTCTGCGTCCTTTTCTTTTTATTAATCCAAATAGTGATGTCCCAATGGGCTTGACAAATTAGTCCAATCATGGCTGCCCAACCAAATGGGGCCCTAATATTTTCGAAGAAACTTGGCTTTGGCTAACCGAAGAAACTGGGCTTGGGCTAGTTCGACCCGGTCGATACATTTTATATTCGCACTGCTTCTCTAACCCTAATATCTTTATTTTTCTCCCAGGAGCTCCCAACTTTTTTTTATTTTTTATTTTTGGAATTCTCTGTATCTTCAACAATGGTGCGTTCGTACAAAATGAAAGGACAGAAGAGGAAGAAGAAATCAGAGAAGTACGATCGAGAAGAAGAAGAAATTGAGCAATTGGCAGTAGATGGGCCGAAGAAAGTAAAAACCACTGTCGGCGGAGAGTCTGAAAAAGTGGAGAAATTGGAACCGGTTATCAATGAACTGCCTGGGATCCCGCTTGTCCCGGTGGATACTGACGCTAACAAGCCTGGTGTTATCTTTGTTCTGGAAAAGGCGTCTCTAGAAATTGGAAAAGTTGGGAAGGTCTGTTTGGGAGAGGTGGAAATTTGAATTTTTGTATTGTGTTTTGATGATGTTTTTTTTTTAATTATTATTTTTCTTTCTTTCTTTCTACAGAACTATCAGCTTTTGAGTTCAGAAGACCATGCCAATTTTCTGTTGAGGAATAAACGGAACCCTGCGGATTATCGTCCCGACATTGCTTTTCAGGTTTGAGCTTTGGTTCATAATTTATTTTTTAATTTTTTAATGATTTTTTGTAAGGGATTGAGAGTTTATTTGAATTTCTATTCTATTAAAAGTGAAAGATTTGAGACTTCTAAGATGGCTGATGCTAGTTTTTAGTAGATTTGTTTGTCGTCAAGTGTGCTATTGATCTTGAAGAGAAAAGAAACTCGTAGAGCCCTATAATTATTATGTCTTCAAGCTTGACGCCTAGGGGCTAGGCGAGGCATTTCAGGCCTTGGGGTCCTCCCACATGTGAGGCGTTGCGACTTCAACAAGGCTGACGCCTAGGCGAGCGCCTCATTAAGATAGGCGATTAGGCAGAAAAATCTAAAATTCTCAGTGGTATTTATAGAACGCTTATACCTTCATGCCCGCCTTTTTCTAGTATAACCTGCAAAAGTGTTATCCTCAGAATTAGTATGTTTCTTTTTTTTTAACAAATATGTTTTCAACATCTTGATATTTTTAGGCCATCCAAACAATTTTAGACAGTCGGGTGAACCAATGTGGGAGATTGAAAGCTTTATATGTGAGGACACAACAAGGTCTGCTTTTGAACATCAAACCTCATACTCGTATGCCAAGGACATATAAGAGATTTTCTGGTGTCATGGGTGAGTTATACATAATTCAAATCAAATTCTAAGTCCGTATAATATTATTAGACAATTTTTTATTCACTGGATATTTATCAATATGCTTTGTAGTGCAATTGCTGCAAAAACTGCACATTAATGGTGAAAAGCTTTTGCGCGTGATCAAGAACCCTGTCACCCAGTACCTACCCATCAACTGCCGTAAAATAGGTGATCCATTCTGCCCCCCTCCCCCATGTTTATTAATGAACTTAGTGTCTAATTTTATTGCTATATTTAAATGTTAATTGGACATCAGGCTTCTCACACAGTTCAGAAAAATTGGTCGATATTTACGACTATGTTGCTGCTATTAACAATGAATTGGACCTCGTTTTTGTGGTATGTTGATATTCTTTACTACTGTCCTTTTCTTTTCCTTTTTTTTTTAAATTTATTTATTTTTGTGAATTATGTCTTGGCAGGTAGGGGCAATGTCCCATGGGGAAATTAATGAAGAATATGCGGATGATTATTTATCAGGTTAAGCAATTTCCAATTCAATGCTTATTTCAGTTTCTTTAACTACCCTTAGGATATCAATAACTTCTTAAAAGTGGTGTGTAATGGAGATATTAGTTTGCCTTGTTTATATTTTTTAAAGATTAAGTGGTAATTTTGTTTACACTCTATTGTCTTTTTTTGGATTTCATCTTGGAGTCATTCTTGTGTGCAGTTTCTGAGTATCCTTGAAGGCTGCATACTGCCTATCGATGATAACGACTGCTGTGGAGCGAAAATGGAAGATCTTGTAAATGCATTTTACGAATCCTATGCCCTAAATTGTATTCTTTTGCAACCAAACTATGTTTAGTTGTTTTTCTACTTTCTACTTCACTAAGAAAGAGGGAGAGATGCAAGTAAATGTGATGTGCTTCTTGCTGTAGACTCACTTTGGTGAGTGCTTTCATATTTTATTATTGTTATGTTTTTTCCTTTTTGCAAATCAGGTTTTGTGTGGGCTGAATTTTACATCTTCTGGAACTAAAAAAAATGCATTTGTATTTTATTATGTTTTTTCCTTTTTTACTAATCAGGTTTTGTGTGGGCTGGATTTACATCTTCTAGAACTAAGAACTATGCATTCAAACTTGATTTAACACAATGAGAATAAAATAATTGGTATGGACTGAGGTTTACATTATTTACGACGTGCCTCTATATATTTGGTATTTCATTTTTCCTACCGTGTTTCGTTATGTATAGGTAAATGTTGTGTATGAAAATAATTTCCGGTTTACATGTGGTATTCATTGATGTATTTGAACTGCTTACATCAAATACTTAATCTTGAATTATTTCAAAGCAGAGATCTCGAAAGGCTTGCGTGAGTTTTCGAATGACGATTGATTTGCAGACAGTCTGCTCTCGGATATAGAAGAGTGGCCTGAAAACTCGTGCCTTTATCTTTTTGATGTAAAAGCAATGGTACAAAAAAAAAAGGATGAAGTGTTTTACGATCTAGACTTTTTATTTTTTTGTTTGCATTAATTTCCATCATTTTTACTCAATTGCACCGTGCAAATCCTAGATATGGTCTTGAGTCCGTATGAATCGTACACCATTCCCGAAGATAGTTCTTTATTTTCTATTTATTCCATGCTCTGGGAATTTCGAAATGACAACATGTTTCTACTGCATAACGATTTGAATGAGATGTTAATGGCGTGATATCTCTTGATTGCTTCTAATTGTTTGGTTGATTCGTTTTATGAATTTGCTTGAAATTGTGGTGAGTTTTTTGGAATTATATGATTGCAGCCAATATTCGATTGATCACCACTTATTTTTTAGTGAATTTAAATTTATGTGTCTTTTTATTTTTTTTTCTACTCTCTTTTCTGCATATGGTATTTTTTCTTCTCCATTAATCTTGAATTGCTCTTTTTCATGCATTCTGTTTATTGTTGGTTGATTATTGGCATTGGCTATGAGTTGATCAATGTTTCAGCTGATACTTACATTATTTTTTGTCTGTCTTATAAACTTATAGTTGAAGTTTATGGTCTATTTTTTCAAAAAAATAAATAAATTATTATTATGGAGGAGTGCGAATATATTGCCTGATCATGCATTCCCAGAACTTCTGTTTAGTTTTGATAGACCACCAGAATCTCTTTTGCTTATTGAACTGTTTGATTATTGAATGAAAAGCAATGAATTGTTAGTTTTACTATATGTCATCATATTTTCCTGATTATGGATGTGCTCTCCGTCCTACTATGAACTCTATTTTGGCTGCTTAACGCTCAAGCATATATGCATAGTTGTTTCATTTTTGTATTAAATAGATTCTGATGCATTTATTCATTTTTCTTATTATTTCTCGGACACGTGATAAAGTTGACAATTTTTGAAAAATTTACATCCTCATCTAAGTATTGGTAAGAATTTGGTGGTCAATTCTATAATTCATGTTCTCGTAACTTGCAGGGAGTTCGTATGGTGTTGATTGATGAATTTATGTGCCTGAAAACTCACTAAGCAGGTTTAAGAATTTATATCATGTGCTTCGAGATTATCAAATTCTTACTACATAAACTTAATTGACTACCTTTTTTTTTCTAATATATACATCTTCTTCTTCTTCTTCTTTTTTTTTTTTTTTTTTTTTTTTTTTTCTGTATTTAATTACTTTTTTTTTAAATATTTAATCTTGGAGTTCATATTTATGCCTGCTGTTCCAGTTCTAAGAATTTGATTTTTGGAGTGATCTTGAATCAAGACTTTAATATTTAATTCCTTTCATGAATTAACTGAATGGAAAAATTAATAATCAAGAATTTCCAATAAATGTCTCCACGAACTTCAGTTAATATCAAGTACTAAAAGCCCATATACCCAGTAGTTGAAAGATAATTCCAATATGCATTAATTTGTTATCAAACTAATGAACAAAATATTAGACTTCATTATTAAATTTCAAAAACACTTATTTGAACATATTAACCACTTTTTTTTTTCTTCTTTTTTTTTTCCTTATGAACAGCTGCAGGTAATTCTAATTCTCTGAGAAAAGATTATGCCTAATGACAAGATGATTAGTGGAGGAGAAAATGATATTATTGCCGAGTCATCCGTTTCCTCGGAGAACACATATTCATCAATCGACTTAAACGAAGATGCTGCGGGCAACGAGGTTTCAGATCACAAAATTAATTATCACGAGATTTCAAAATGCATAACATGCATCCAACAAACGAAAGACGGTTACGATAGCTTGAAATTGGGGAACGGCGATAATAAGGACAAGAAAACGAGCGTTCGCCAATACGTTCGATCCAAAATGCCGAGACTTCGATGGACACCTGATCTCCATCTCTCACTTATCCACGCAATCGAGAAATTGGGTGGCCAAGAACGTAAGTTAATTATATGTTGTTAATTATAAGATTAAAACCTTATATTTTACAAACATTGAAATTTATTTAGTGGAAACAAAATTAATATAATTATCTGCACATGCAGGAGCCACTCCGAAGGCAGTGCTACAAATCATGAATGTGAAAAGACTTAGCATATCTCATGTCAAAAGTCACTTGCAGGTATACCAAAGCTTACTGTGGGGTCCACTCACTGTACATTTCTTTTTTCACTTTTGTTGTTGGCTAATTATATATTGTTCTGTATTGGTTTTCAGATGTATAGAAGTAAGAAACTCGATGAATCAGGAAGAGGTGAAGCTATATATATGTGTATATTTTAATGAGTTTGTTGTGTCTCATATACTCTGGATGGTGGAGCGAGGCTATAATGATCGGTAATCAGCCTCTTTTGTAGGTACTTTTAATTGGGTTTGAGTTAATGGAGGGTAAACTTTTTTTTTTTTTTTTTTTTTTTAATTCAGTGTTTGTGTATTGGTTCACTTTTTCTGAGTTTTCTTTTTCTTAATTTTCTCCTTTTGGGATTTCAAAGCCGCTCAGATGACCCTAAGGTTGGTGTCGAAGTTCGAGGGTAATTTCTCATGCCATATTTTTAGATTTCTGTTTTTTTTTTCACAATTTTATCAAACCAGTTTTTGAATAAAGATAATTACAATAGCTACCTTTTAGGCTTGGCCTAATTACAAAAAGTTCCAGCTCACTTTAAAAGTTACATAAATCACTAATTTGAGGTTTACATCTTTATTGTATTTTTGCATCTACCATTAGTGGAGACAAAAATTGCTATGTCATGGAGTATTTATACAATTGCGTCCCTAAAATTTTCTAAATATTACAAATAATCTCAACTTTTCATCTTACATCTCACATCTTACATCTTACATCTTACAATTACACCTCTCAATTTTTTTAAATATTAACTACGAAAAACAAAATAAAATAAAAGTGAAGTTGGGGTTATTTGTTATGTAGTTGAGTTATGTAATTGAAAAAAAAAAATTGATGGCCTCGGCAACTTTTGTCAGATTGGGGCAAAATGTAACACAGAATCAAACCTGTATAAGATTAAAAAAACAAACAGAAAGAGTTACTGTAGCAGCCACACATTCTGACGTGCCTACTCCAACATTTTGATGCATTTTTTCTAAATATTTGCAAGACTGCAATACCTTGCGTTAAATTTGGAATTTTCACTCCATCCCAATCAACCCACTTTCCTTGCTCTCTCCGTTGCCTTCTGCGAATAACCCAAAAAAATCCATTCAAAATCACTGCAAAATCCTTCTTAAAAAATTCAACCCAAAAATTATCGCTCACAATCATTTAATTAATCGAGTATTGCTTGCTTTTTTTTCCTCAGCTCATAGAAATTCATTGGTTGTAGAATATTATTGATTTGTCTTCTTTGGGCAAGTAATAGAACCATTTGTTTTACTCCATTGTCGGAACCCTCGGCGTTTTTAGTTAAATTTTAATCTATAATTGATTTTATTTTTTCCCTTTTGTCTTGTTTATCTCTTTCATTTTCTTGAAAATTTCTTTAGCTCTGCCTTTTTCTCGGGAGGCTTCCTGAGATCCCCTGTTTGGCGTGGTCGGGAAGATGAATTTGCCCTTTTGGAAACCCAAAATCATCCGACTCTACGAATCTTGATATGGCTACGAGGTATAATCAAATGCTTCTTAACACTTCGCTGAAATTACAGTACCATCCCTGGTTTATATGAATTACATGTGAGATAAAAAAAAATCTTGAAAGGGAAGAGCAATTGGAGACAATTTTGTAAGAATATTTGATAGCAGAGTGATCATTTTGATCCATTGTCTAAATATATAGTTCACATTTTGTGGTTTATAAAACTCCAGTCTTAAACACATCTAGCTTTTTCAGTAAGGGATTTTTGTTTATTTTTGACCCTATTTTTTCTAATGATGTTAATGTTTCTTCTATGCATTGCATACAGTTGTTAATAAGATTAGGCCGTGCTCCCGAGGAATCTCCGATGCTCCTTGTCCCAGAGGCATATAAAAATCATCCAACCTACTGTCGATCAAATATCCCTAGGTATTATATTTCCTTGATATCAAATTATTAATAAAATGATATTAAGTTCTGATAGTGTTTTTTTTACACCTTATCTTATTTTCGTTCACTAAAACGAGAGTTACTATAACATGCTCTCCAGTTGACAAGTTGCATTCTCTATGCTTGACACTTGTATATTTACGTGTGATAGACTAAAATTCCCTACCTTTGAACAATTAGGGTTTTTGGTGAACTTTCCCTGCAAATCTCCTCCGCTGACGTTACGTTTCTCAAAAGTTTACGAAATAGCACCAGTACTTTTCTGGTTTTTCCCCGCCAACACCATTCGTTTTCATCTAACATAACAAGTCGGAATTATACACAGCTGCGGACAGACTACAAAACGATGTCATTTGGCGCATCTCCACTATCTCTGGAGTTTCATGCTTCCAAACCTTTGGCCCTACACATTTGAGCTTGCACTGCTGACATACCGAATTCCTTCTCCGCTGACTGGTATACCTTGAGCTCGCAGTATACATATTTATGTTTAATTTTTGAAGTAATTTTGTTTTATTGAGTTTTTTTTTCCTTTGTGAAATTCATTTCCTAAAATTGATGATTATGGGAATGTTATTTATATATGTAAGTTTTTTGTTTGTTCTGATGCTATATGGACATAAAAACTATTTATTATTTGAAGAATAATTTTTGTACTTTGAAATTATGATTGCTGAAGTGTGGTAGATCATGATTATAATCTTCAATTTTAGTTTGTAGTCAGAACTCGATTTTTTGAAGATTGACTGCATGGTAAATGATAACAGTAAAAAAAGAATTTGCTAACTCCATTTAGCACACACTATATTACCATTTAGAAAGACAACAGAAGGGGTGATAGGAGGGTTTAATTTCTTGTATAATAAATGCATTGTTAAAAAAAAAAATCCTTTTCGGCAACTGAATTGAAGGATTTCAAGTCATGTTCTTTTATTTGTAGCATGCTCTTCGGTTGACACGTGCCTTAGCTTCTGTTTTGACACCTGATTTCTAAATATTTTCAAGACTGGCTTACACTCATTCAGCGTTAAATTTAATAGAGATTAAAAATTAGTGTTTCTCATGCTCCATGCAATTTCACCCTCAAATTTCTCTACCCATTTTTTTCTCATTCTGTACGCTGCTTCTGCAAAGGCCCCAAACAAATCCATTTGTTAATCACCGTAAATTCCTTCTTAAAAAATTCAACCAAAAAGTTCTACAATAATTCAATTGATCGATTTTTTTTTTTAATTTTTCCTTTTTTTTTTGGGCTTGAACAAAACATAGAAAACCCATAGTCCAAATAATTGAAAATTATTCTTGATTTATCTGGTAAGTTCCTTCATCTTCAAATATTTTCTGTTTTGGTTTGTTTAATTTTGTTATATTTTGCACAATTTTTGCACAAGGTGGTAGAAACATATTTGAATGTTTCACATTTAAAAAAAATAAAAAATTATTCAGCGATGTTGATTTTTTTTTCCCGCTACTTGAGATGTTTGCTTTTCAAGGTCTGCTCAGAATGTGTAGGGGTTCTTCCTTGCTCTGGAAGAGATGTAACTCAGTAGATTTTGGTTTTCAAGGAACATGATTTTTAAAATGGAAGGTAGAGTTCGTTGAATCTTTTTCATCTTCTTATGGATTTTTTAGTTCTTTTCTAGAAATTGTTGTCATGCCAATAAATAATAATTTCTTCTTCCACGATGCCTTATTATTTTTTATTTTGTGGTATTTTTCTTAAGCATCATCCACTTCTGATATCTTTAGTGACAAATATGTATATTCTTGATTTCTTTTCTAGAATGAATGGAGACCAGTTGTTTTACTCAATTCTCAGATCCCCTCAGCGTTTCAGGTAATTTTTTCTTATCTATATTGGACTTTTTTTTTCCTTTCGTCTTGTTTATCACTTTCATTTTGAAAATATCATCCCAGAAACGAAAAGTTTTTAGTCAGAAGATGATGATGGATGTATATTTTTTAATCTCTCTGAAAGTTAATTTTTAAAAAGAATTAATTATGGGTTTCCTTTCTTTGGGAAGGAGGGGAAGGAGGCAAAGTTATAATACTATTGAAATTGTGGTGAGTTTTTTTGGACAATATAGCAAGTATTCTATAAGGGTTATTACTTATTTTTTAGTGAACTTCAATCTTATGCGTGTTTTTTTTCTTCTTTCTTTTCTGTGCACGGTATTCTTTCTCCCCAGTAATCTCGAAATGCTCTCTCTCTCTCTCTCTCTTATATATATATGTTAATTGTTGGTTGATTATGGTATTGGTTATGTGTTGACCAATGTTTTGAAGCTTGAATATTACATTAATCGGCATTGAGATGAAGAAAGATCGATGCTTTCAAACATGAATTTTCCTCGCCACTTGCTTCCTCAAAGATGGTTATATCATTTCTCATTTTTGACGAGTGTTATTTGTTTTCCAAATTACACGGTTATATTTTTGTTTAATTCTACGACATTGATCTTCGAATCAGTTTTTGCCTTGAAATATTTGTTTAAATCTTTATGAAATTGGTGGCTGGATCTTGGTTTTCTGTTTATTTAATTGTTTTTTCCCAATTGTTTATCTTGATTTTGCAGGGGTGATTTGTTTGTTTATTTTTGCAGGGGTGATTTATCTATTTATTTATTAATTTATCGTGGATTATCGATACTGATCAATTGTGTTTATGCTTTCTTACGATTAGTATTGTAAGGTCATCATCATTTGAAGTTTCTTATTGAGTTATGTCTATTTGTCGTTCTGGTGGTTCCTGGTACACTCTTTCTCTTCTTTTCTTTTCTTTTTATATCCTTTTTAATTTATATTTTTTATTGTTATGGTAGGCATTATGTTTAACTTTGACTAAATGACTTTATTTGTGGTTGTCCTTTGTTAGGTAATTTTGTTCTTGATTAATGGTATTCATATAGTAATAATTGTTGTTTTGCCATTATATTCATCTTTAATTATCCCGCCTATTATTATTTTAATTTTCTAGATGCTTAAATTAAATCAATGAACAACACTACAAAAAAACTGCAATTTTTCGAGGGGAAAACCGAGGGTTTCCTTCCCCTCGGAAAAAACCGAGGGAAAAATCGAGGGAATTGCGAGACCCTCAGTTTTTTCCGAGAGAAAATAAGACCCCTCGGTTTTTCCCTCGGAAATCAGGTGCCAAAATTTACCGTCATAATTACCGAACGTAATACCGAGGAATTTCCGAGGGCACGTGGCCCTCGGAAAAACCGAGTGTCAATGGATACCCTCGGTTTCTTAATAAAAATCGAGGGTCGCGTTTACCCTCGAAAAAAACTGAGGGTAATAGTCGCCCCTCGGTTTTTTAATAATAAAAAAATTAAGAAAACTCGCCAATTAAACCGAGGGAAATACAGACCCTCGGAAAAAATCGAGGGTCATGGCTCCCCTCGGTTTTTTTGATAATTAAAAACATAAAAAAAATAAAATAATTTGCTAAAAACCGAGGGTCTTTTTTCCCCTCGGTTTTTTCCGAGGGTCACCTTGACCCTCGGTTTTTTTAAAATAAAAGAAAAATAGGAAAAAAATTGAAAAAAATAGGAAAATCGTAAAAATGAAACAAATCCAACAATCTCGACACGTGGGGAGGTTTTGACCCGATTTCGGTCGAAAGATATGAACGAGCAGGTGTGTATTCCGTGCAATTCGACTAAACAACCAAGATACGATCGATCAATCAAGTCGATCGGTTGGAAACGCGAAGCGACGAGGCGTCGTGAATTCTAAGAGGGCGCGGGGGGTGCGTCTCGTGATCTCGGAACATCGAGAGTCAATCGTGCCTCGTTTCGTGATCGTTTAGTATTTTTTTTTCCGATTTTTTACTAAATAAAAAATTGAAAAAATAACCTAGAGAAAATTAGAAAATTAGTAAAAAATATGAGGAAACCCCAAAAAATCACGAATGGGGCGGGGAGGGGTGCGTCTCGGCGTCGTGGATCCACGGGGGTCGGTTTCCGGTCGTTTCGTGCTCGTTTTCTATTTTTTTTTTTAAAAAAAAATGAGGGTCGCCTAAACCCTCGGAAGTTTCCGAGGGTTTTGGTCCCCCACGGAAATCTTTCGAGGGTTTAGGGGACCCTCGATTTTGTAAAAAAATTAAAAAAAATAGGAAAAAAATTGAACAAATCCTATCATCTCGGGCACGTGGGGTGGTTATGGTCCCATTTTGATCGAAAAATATGAACGAACAGGTGCGTATCCACACGTTCCATGCAATTCGACTAAACAACCAATCCACGACCGATCGATCAAGTCGTTCGGTTGGAAAGGCGAAGCGACGAGGCGTCGTGAATTCTAAGAGGGCGCGGGGGGTGCGTCTCGTCGTCGTGGAACATTGAGGGTCGGTCGTGCCTCGTTTCGTACGCGTTTCCTATTTTTTTTTGAATTTTTAAATAAAAAATCGAAAAAACCCTTAAAAAAATAGAAAATTAGTAAAAAATAGGGAAAAATGCCAAATATTCACGAACATTTAGGGGATGGTTGCGTCTCGGCGTCGTGTATCCACGGGGGTCGGTCGGCGGTCGTTTCGTGCGCGTTTCGTATTTTTTTTTCTGATTTTTTACTAAATAAAAAATTGAAAAATACCCTAGAGAAAATTAGAAAAATAGTAAAAAATATGAGGAAACCCCAAAAAATCACGAATGGGGCGGGGAGGGGTGCGTCCTGGCGTCGTTGATCCACGGGGGTCGGTTTCCGGTCGTTTCGTGCTCGTTTTTTATTTTTTCTGATTTTTTTTTTATTTTTTAAAAAAACCGAGGGTCGCCTAAACCCTCGGAAATTTCCGAGGGTTTTGGTCTCCCCTCGGAAATTTCCGAGGGTTTAGGGGACCCTCGATTTTGTAAAAATATTAAAAAAAAATAGAAAAAAAATAGGAAAAAAAAGAAAAATCATAAAATTGAACAAATCCTATCATCTCGGGCACGTGGGGAGGTTATGGTCCCATTTCGGTTGAAAAATATGAACGAACAGGTGCGTATCCACACGTTCCGTGCAATTCGACTAAAATCCACGATCAATCGATCAAGTCGTTCGGTTGGAAACACGAAGCGACGAGGCGTCGTGAATTCTAAGAGGGTGCGGGGGGTGCGTCTCGTCATCGTGGAACATCGAGGGTCGGTCGTGCCTCGTTTCGTGCGCGTTTCCTTTTTTTTTGAATTTTTAAATAAAAAATCAAAAAAACCCTTATAATAATAGAAAAATAGCAAAAAATAGAAGAAAACTCCAAAAATTCACCAACGTGGCGGGTAGGGGTGCGTCCTGGCGTCGTGGATCCACGGGGGTCGGTCGGCGGTCGTTCAGTGCGCGTTTTCTATTTTTTCCGATTTTTTTAATTTTTTAAGAAAACCGAGGGTCTCCTAAACCCTCGGAAATTTTCGAGGGTTTAGAGGACCCTCGGTTTGTTTAAAAAATAAAAAAATATATATATTTTTAAAACCGAGGGGCTAGAACCCTCGGTATTACCCTCGTTTTTTTTAACCTAAACCCAGCAGCGGGATTCTTCCTTCGCCGCGCAGCATCACAAATCAGAAAGAAAGAAACAGAAGGAAAAAGAAAGAAAAAAGAGAGAAAAAAAATCGCCCGGCCGTGTTCCTCCACCACCGCCGCCTCGTCCACCGCCCCTCCGCCTCCGCCGTCACAGCGTCTCTGCCGCCTCGTCCGAACCGCCGTCCACCGCAGCCGCCTCGCTTACCCGCCGTCCACTGCTGCTGCCGCCTCCGCCGCCCCCGCTGCTGCCGCCTCCGCCGCCTCGCTTACCCGCCGTCCCATATTGCACCGTAAGTTTTTTCCTTTTTTGTTGTTTTTTGTTATCATTTTTTATTTTATATGTTTTATTATTTTTGTATATTTGTGATGAAATTAGGGTTTAATTTACAATTAATTGTAAAAGTAGAATTTAATTTAGGGATAATTACAATATACGTTTAATTTCGGCCTCATTGCGTTTAATTTACCACAAGTCACAACGTTGTTCTCTAGTTTTTTTTTTTAAAATATACGTTGGTATTTTATTTTTATTGTTTAACATCACTCTATATTTGGGTATAATGAAGAAAAATCTAAATATTAAATTTAATATATATGATTTTTAGTTTAATTATCTTGCTCGTTGAATCATCAAGAAAGAAGTTAATATCAAAAGATAATAATTAACTTAATTCAAAAGGTAATTCCATTGATAAAAGAAGTTTAGTGAAAGAAGTTTCATCACCAAAGCTTAGATAGTCAACCTTGGTAGGTTGAAGATAGAACTTTGCTTTATTTCATTTGTAACACCAATTTTAAAACCAAATTAATTTTAAAAATAAATTAATTTAATGTTTTGATGTACGTGTTTTTCTGTGTGAATAAAACGATTTTATTTACACGATATGTTTTTAATCCAATGCCCTGTAGTATTATTTTTGTTTTTTACGAATTTTCTTTGCATAATTAGGACATATACCATAATTAATATTAATAATAATTTAAATTTATTTCTCTATGTAAAGTGTCACATAAGATTAATTTCCTTCTTTTTTTTTTTAATTATGTATGAATTTTTCTAATTAATTTAAAATTATAATTTTTTTTAATTAAAAGTCACCTAAGATTAAATTTGATTTTTTTAATTATGTAGGAGTTTTAGGGTAAATACTCCTATTAATTTTAAAAATAATAAAATTATTTGAACACACACACACACATATATATAAAACTTATATGTTATTTTGATTTATATTGTGAGAGCGACAATATTAAATTTGTCATCTTTTCTTAAAAATAATTTGACAATTTTTTAAAATTAAACTATAAAGAATGTGCAAAATAATATAATTATGTAAGAGTGAAAGAGGTACTGGAGAAAAGAGAGGCGGAGAAAGATTAGGGTTCTCATCAATCAAATGACCCTTTATATAGGGTACCAAGGGTTCTCATTAATCAAATGACCCTTTTATATAGGGTACCAATTACACAGTTAATAATTAAATAAGGCTAAAGAATACTTAAATTACCCTCATACTTAACTTGTTGATAAAGACACACTAAATGTGTAATTCCTTTAACACTCCCTCTTGTGTCGAGTCAACAAGTAAAATGGTGCATGAGTAGTTGCCTCATTAAAAACCTTTGTCAAGTAACAAAATTCAATGGGAAAAATAAAACGTGATCGAAGAGAAAAAGAGTACAACGCGCCTAATGATAACACCTCTCCCCCTGATACGTACATCTATCAAGAGAGCTCAGAAAGTTTTCGCATACTATACTCTTCACATGTTTCTCAATATGGCTTGAGGCAGTGATTTGGTAAACATATCAGCCACATTTTCTCGGAGGTCACTTGAGTAACTTGAATCTTGAGAAACGTCTGTTGTTGCTGATTATAGAAAAACTTTTGTGATATATGGTTCATGTTGTCACCTTTGATGTAGCCCAATTTCACCTGTTCAATGCAAGTCGCATTATCTTCATAAATACGAGTAGGCTCTCCGGTGGTAGACTCCAAACCACTAGTCCCTCGAATATGTGTGATGATAGATCTTATGTTATTAAATTGGATTTATTCAATTTAATGGTGCAGCGGAAATTCGTTGTAACGAATTGTATATTATTAATCTACGTGTCGTGTAGATAATTATAGCATTTTGAATTTCTCAAATCCATTTATTGGTGAGTGAGAAATAATGCTTTGAAGTTGAACGGTTGCTTATGTGTATTAAAGTGTGTAATAAAGTCTATCCCACATTGGTAGTTATCCAACGTGGAAGGGAGTTTAAAAGTGTTTAACTTCTATGAATTTGCCCCGGTAGTGCCCTTCGATTTCGACAAATCGTTCCCAAAGATAAAACAACTTCGTCTCTGGTTTTACAGCACCGTAAAAACCAGAGCTCCGGCGAACTGGTTGAATAGGAACTGAGTTACGTAAATAAAAGAAATGCAGAAAATGAAAAGGATGCAGAATATGTTGTTCTCAGGTGTTTTAGGGTTTCGTCAGATGTTCAGGCGTAAGGAAAGGTTCAGTTGCAAGAACCACTTCCTTTTATAGGGTACGAATTCAGGTGTTACAACCTGAATTAAGACGTCATTAAAAGAGGCAGTCAAACGGTCAGCAGCAGCTGCATGAACCTGGACAGGTTCAGTGTGAAGGTTCAAATGCGTATGTCAAGAGAGTGCATGCGCGTGCCAGGAGTGTGCCGGGAGCATGCTGGCGTGTGTCTGGAGCGTGTTCGATCAAAAAATCAAATGGGCTGACCCAAACCACCCCCACGGCCCATCTCAATCGGACCAATTGCCCAAGACCCAGGCCCAGGCCCAGAGCCCAGGACCGAGGACCGAGGTCCGAGGTCCGGGTCCGGGACCGGGCTCGGGCTCGGATCCGCTCGGCTCCGCCATCGGCTTCGCCGAAGGCGGACTGG
>BMAC01000358.1:177287-189999 GCA_014905375.1 Phtheirospermum japonicum | reverse complement strand
TTATATCAATTTGAAGAACTATTATTTTATTTTATTTTTATCTCATGTGAATGAATATTATAGATTCCATTGTAATCACATACTAGTTAAATCACTGCATGCATTAAGTTTTTATAAAGAGGATTTAGATGCAATGGTGCAGTACGGATCAAATGTATTGAGTGTGGTATGAAATCAAATATATTATGGTTAAATTAACTAAGAAAATATACCAGATTTAAGAAACAAAATTGCCCCCCCAAAAAAAGAGAGAGAAAATCTAAAGAAGAAAAAAAATCACAAGAAAAAAAAGTTTCTTGAATCTACCATCACATATCATTTCTACGTAACTTCTTGCAATGTAACGAATTCAGACAGTGAAAAAAATCACAATTCCTACATAAATTCAAAAAAATGGCAACTATAAATCTGAATTAAACAAAACACACCACCACAAAGACACCAGAACAAATCTCTGCAAACAAACAAGAACAAGAAAAGAAAAAAGGGGGAAAAAAGGAAGAACAACAACGGAGGCTCCAACACGTTACTGACCAAAGTCCCACGACCTAGCAACTTTAACCTCCGACAAAACCCACAAATCGATTTCCATAGTATKGTTGCCCTGAGTTACGACCAGTCGTACTAATTCATGCCCGAAATTAAGCTCATAACCCGAAACCACGAAGTCAATGCCAAACCTACGCTGCCTCCTCTGCCGCATACTTTGCTCGCACTGTCTCTTTGAAATTTATTTGATTGTTGTTTCACATGGAAAGTTTTGGAGCTGTGTTTACAATTTGAAGGTCACTCATCACAAAAAATCACCAAAAGAAAAAACCCATGTAAAGACAGTAGCATGCTGCATGCGAATCGCTTGCCATATTGACATATACGCCACAATCAATCATTTCCACCTCATTTTTGCATGATAAATTGACGAGTTGTTTGGCTCGTTGATTTTTGTTTAAAGTACTTGAAGCCCATTTTTGAATATTTTAAAAATGGTAGAATTGAGTTCATTAATGTCGAGTGAGTTAAGCAGCAACTCAAACGTAATTCTATAATATACATTTATGTAATATATTCAATTCCAATAACTTTACATACTACATACGAAATTTAAATTACGTACTAGGGAAATAATTTTGTAATATACCCGGGTTAAATTCTAAACTTGATATTACTTACAGTCCAGTTCATCATTACACAGTACTTAGAACACCGAGCTAAATATACTTCTTGTACTAGACATATAATTATGTACTACACCCGGTCTGACTTCTACACTTGTTATCGGCTACAGTTCAATATTTAATTACAGACTAGTTAGGAAACCRAACTTTCTTGAATCAATAAAATTTTCTCAAAAACCCTCTCAACAGATATACCACGGCATTTATGTTAAGAACTTGGGATAAGAGTCTACACTTCAATCCCAAACAATTTACGAATCACCAATTCTAGACTATTTATAAATTACATACTACTGGGYAGTATAAAATGACATTGCTCCTGTTCTCCATTTGCATATACACATGACGAAAATMTAATAAGGAACTGGGCATATATAACGCTCCATGTGAAGGGGATTAATTCCATACTAACTAGCACAGAACAAACTTGAATAAAAATACAGACTGGTACTACAAAACGATTTACAAAAAAGGGCGCGAATAACTTACGGAAGGGGAGGAATGTTCTTCATCTTCACTGGCTACGAGCAGTATAGATTTGAAACTGTACTACTATACTTGTATATATAGGGAGAAACACAAATTTGAGGGTTACCGGTGAGAATCAACGAATCACCCCATTCAATTTCGTGATTCCCTGAAGCATTCTATCGAATTCGGGCAGTACCACACCCACCTCACATCTTCAATTCGCTTCAAACCCTAGCCACAAAATCCAAATTTCCCATCTTGCATGATTCGGTTTTCTTCGAAAACAGGATCTGCTTGAGTTTTCTTCCTCGCACAAAAATTATGTAGTCCCGATTTCTGTTGTATAGTCTGGATTTTGAGGAATCTGTTCACAAAATCTGATTTGGTTGTCTCGATTTTTGGTTTGTCTGAAATCTATTTGCTTATTTTGCAGGATGTAACATTGATAGTCGGGCGTAGGGAGGGATTATTTTTGGACATGATTAATGTTAATTTGGGGGTACCATTGTCAAAATCCTTGTATTAGTGAGTAAATGGTAAATAATATTATTGGATGGATTATTTGGGTTAGTTTTTTTTTTTTTATATATTGACCTAGTTGGGAATTCTCCCTTAAAATTTTGCTTATAGTAAAATTCTTGTTTGTGTTATACGTTTCAGAATCTTTTACTTATCATATTGTATTTAGTATTTAATATCAAATTATATTCGAAAAGTGAATAATGTTAATTATTATGTTGTATTTATTTAATTATTTAATAATAATAATAATAATAATATTATTATTATTATTATTAAGAAGAAGAAGAAGAAGGAGGAGGAGGAGGAGGAGGAGGACGAAGAAGAAGGAGGAGGACGAGGAGGAGGTAAAAGAGTGGAGTGTGTGTGATTATGATAATATTATAAAAATTAGATTTGAAAAGTTGTTTTTTAAATATTAAAAATTTGAACCTGGTCCAATTTGTAGGCCATGAGCATAGGCCAACCAGGCCTACGGGAAGAGTCCAAAATCCATATAAGTTCCAGTTTACGGATGTATGAATACATATAAGAAAGCAAAAGGTTCATGATAATTTATGCATTCAAGACTAGTTGGGAAATGAATATATAGTAATTACATTAATTAAATGACTTAATATGAGGGGTAATTTAGAGAAAAAAAACTACTGTTAAGTCACTTAAATTGAAAAAAAATGAAATACTTCGACACTTATTGAAAATACAATAATGCTCCATGGAGCAAATTGCTCCGGAACAATAGGGACGAAAAGTAAATTCAAATGCATAATTAAGATTTTTTGATAGTTATATTATTTTGTTATTTTCGTATTTACCTTTTTTCCCTTCTTGATTATGATGGAAATACATCTATTAAATTTGGATCAAACAATTTATAAAGAAATTTATAAAATTTGCCCTTCTTGATTTCCTTATGCATAGGCGTGAGTATGGGAAATAATAAGTCCATAAATTGCGCCACTGATATAGATAATTATATATGAGTGATGGTGTGTAGAATTGAGTACAAGGGAGTGATATTTAATAATAATTATAATTGTACTATAATATATAAGTTAAATAATAGTGTGAAATCTTTACTTTCTATTCATATCAACTATATAATATATTCTTTCAAATGGTACGATATGTATGATAACATTATAAATCAAAATATTTATTTAATAAATCTTAAATGGGACGGGGTGGTGTTCTTGTTGGGGAATCGTCGTTTCGAACCGATTGTGCCCCTAACATCATGTCGGGAGCTTGATCGCAAGCAAAATCAGTTGTTGTTGAGGAATCGTCCTCGGGAATAAAAACAGGTCTTGGTCTCGGTGGATTTGAACGGTGGATGTTGTCAATAAATGGCACAAGGTCCTGTTGAAGTGATCGCCTTCCTTGCATAAACTCAACAACACGTCAACGTATAAAATGGCAAAGGCCAAGAGCGAAAATAAGAAATAAATATAGAAAATTAAAAGCAAACATAAAACGTCAAAAATAAAACGAAAAACATCTTAAATTCCTACTCCTTGCTTCCCCGGCAACAGCGCCAGAATTTTGATCCCAAACTTTGTGCACCCCGTTTTATAAATTAATTTAAAAGCACTTCACTTTGCTCGCAAGAGTACAAGGTAACTGTAGGGTGATGAGTTTGACTCAAGTCGTATCTCTCGAGGAAACAACTGTTCGGTCTTTTCGATATTTTCTCAATTACGAATAACTTACATATACATTTGGGGGTTTGATAAAATTGAATTGATCATTATAACCTAAGACGGTAATTAAATTAAAACTAATTAAACTAATTGCTTAAACTAGATTATCAATTACGAACTAAGCAGTAAACTAAAACTAATTAAACTAATTATTCTAAATTATCAACTAAAAGCAATAACTAAATTATCAATTTAACGCTACGAAGGTTTAGAACTAATTATCGTATCTAAAGCATGAATTTAAGAACCTATCACTAAGCAATTGAATCATACGAATCTAAGAACGAATAATCAATCATAAATTAACTTGCATCAATAAACTAAAGTAACCCAATATCCAATATCAAGCATTAAAACGATTACGCTAATTAAAACTAGAATTAACTAAGAAATTATCTAAACAATTAACTACGAAATTATCTAAGAGTTTCAAAAAACTTATTGAAACTAGGAAAGTAATGAAAATCTCCAGCTATTCCGGAGTTTGCACGTTGATCTTGGGCGAAGGTTGAATCCCGAACTCGAATTCGTTGTTTTGGGACGCGTTGTTCTTCAATCCTTGATCTCTGTCTTCAAATCTCGTAATGAGACGTGGAATTATTGATATTTTGAGCTAGAATACCTTAGGGTGGCGTGTTGTCTTCTGGAAATCCGAAATAAGGAGGGTTTTTATAAGTATTGCAAGTCTTGCCGCACAAGAAATCCTAAATTCCGAATTCTGGGCCGTCGCGTCGACGGAGCGTCGGATGACGCAGACAGGTGCTCGGCGCTGATGCGGTCAGGATGCGCGCGCTGGCTCGGCAGGTGCGTCGACCTTGCGTCGACTGACGCGGCTAACATCGACGCCTCACAGAGTTACGTCGACCTTGCGTCGACTGACGCCTCTTCTAATCGACACTTCAGAGTGTAGCGTCGGCAGTGCGTCGATCATGCGTCGACTGAAGTGGACCATGACTCGCGTCGACGGAGCATCGACGGTCACGTCAGTCGACGCGACTGAGCGTCTGTCTCCCGTCTCTCGACTTTCTGCTACTTGTTTCATCGGAAAGCTTATTCTTCTATTTTTGAGCATCGAGCTTTGTCTAATACGCGCTGAACTCTTCCGGTTACTTAGCTGCAAGGTGAAAAACACGAATTATCACCTATTTGGATCAATACGATCAAAATGCGGTAAAATAAGCTGGAATCATGAAAATACGAAACTAAGCTCTAATTATCCAACTTATACCAAAAACAAATAGAAAAACAAACTAAAAATCTAATAAAAATAAGGACAAATCTATGCTAATCAACAAGATGCATTACATCGATCTTCATTAAAATGCAATAGACACCGAATACTTTTGATGTAAGCTCTCTAGCATTATGAGTTTGGGTGCTCTATAAGAGTGGTGAGTCCTCAATCATACTAAATGTGCTAGAAGTTTTAAAAATGCAATATTTTTATGGACAATACGTGCCGAAACATCAACCAAAACTATAAAATGCTTGAATGATCCGCATTTAGAATGGTTATATCCACATGTATCACAAATTATCAATTATAAGAATGGAATATTATACTTTGTATCTTTAGCATATGCAGGTCTCAATCATACAATTTTGTTAATTAACAAGTTTTGAAAAAAAAATGAGTGATGCATCTTTGAGATATGAATGTATGTAGTGCTTCTAGTACTTTATCATGCACTAGCTGTAATGTAACATCATTAGTTCGACACTATACTGTGCATCAAATTTCTATCTCGTTTTGTGTTTCACTCAAAATAAAAGATATCCATGTTAATTTCAAATAATATGGACCATCATATCACGACGACCAAAGAATCCATATCAGTCATGTCAAAACTGAATGAGTCACTGTCCCAAAGTTCTTTGTTCATTATATCTTATGATTCAATAATCAAAAAGTAGTAAAGTAAAATCACTAGATTGACTCTAAAACATGCTTTCTTCCACATAAATTAAAGGTATAGTTCCATTCTCATAATGTATTTCTTAATGATAATCATCAACATGAATATCATCAAACTTAACAAGGTTCATTTCGCTCTTGGTCCATATTGAGCTTTTATGACTTTAATTAATGTGCCACTAGGCATCAAGACTTTTTCACATATAAACATCAATTCAGTGAATAATTGTCTATTCCTCGACAAATTCTCACATTTTTCAGAGATATTTGAACGAAATACTTTTCATTCTAACATTTTACATTATTTGCTAGATATGTTACAATATATTTTAATAGTTTACTCTTGAACCTTGTATGTAAATACGTGGTAAATAAACTCAAGTACATTCAATACTTTAAAATGAAATCCAAATATTACCAATAAGTCCGATAAAATAATAATTACTTTAAATTAGGCCATATCACATAAATCTAACTCAAAATAAACTTTAAAAACAAATACAATAGTCTAATATGAATGATTGATTATTCTTTCATCAATCAAAATAGAGGATATCCATTGAGTAAGCAAGGTTATTGGGAGAATCTCCATGACTTCTACCACGACCAATAAATATCACAAACTTTTACATATCTTACCTTGTGGTTCATTCTTCCCACATAGGTAGGGATCAACATGTCTTTTCCCCTTTACTTTGAGGTTATTTCCACTATTCATATCGATTGTAGTTGGGCTCAAGAAATTCCCTTATCCAGAGGTCTAATATTGGTATTATGAAAAATAATATCATGTCTCTCAATGACTGATTATCATAATTAATATTATACAAGTGCATCAGTATTTTTGCTCAAGTGGAAAAAAAATAGAGTGAGATCATATCTCTCAATTACTTATTGTCATTTAAAATGACTTTTCTTCCACATATGGTAAGACATGTTTTTAGTCGCAACATATCATAGTCATTGACTATTTTTAGCAAGCAAACAATTTTTTTTTCACGGAAATCTTAGGCTTGAAAGTAGTTTTTCATAAAATTTCCTAAATACTCATTTAGAGCACATCCCAAAGTTCATTGAAAGTTTGTAACTAAATATAATTCCAACATGGGGTCAATATGAATTCTCAGATTCATTAGAGAATTGACTTTGATTTAGTTTGACAATTCTTTGTCAGTTAGGGGTTGGTAGATGATATTATAGTGGAATTGTAGTTCTTCTAATTTCCACATCAGACCAATGATGGTAGTACTCAATTTATTTTGAGTATATTAAATTGTATTTAGATTGAGTTAATTCAATCAATTTCTTTAGATAATGAACTTGAAGTATGTCATAATCGTTCTTCGATATCATGTGAATATATTTTATCACAAGACTTATTTATATAATTCTCTTTCATGAACTTTCATTATCATGAAAATATGCAAATGTACAATCAATAATGCATATTCTCTATCATTCATGAACTTTCATTATCATGAAAATATGCAAATGTACAATCAATAATGCATATATTTAAAGTATCTTATAAAATCAACTTGAAGAGAATTACCAACATAAATGAATCTATCAATTTATCAAGAATTACCAACATACACGAATTTATCAGTTCATCGAAACTAAACATATGCAAAATCATGATCAACCTCTCATCTAATCATGTAAATAACTTTATTTACGATTTCTAAATAAGAAATCATCTAAAAGTATAAGTGATAATATATTATGTACTCTATGAATAGCATTAATGTATTACAAAATTTCATATTTGTCAATATTATACATAACATCACATGCATATAATCATAGGTAACATATATACATATACACGCCTTGTATAAGAATGCACAATAATACATACAATGACATATATTCATATAACCAAATATTTATTAGTTTCATTTAATAAATAATAGGGTAATTCGAGTTACCTTGAAGGAAAGTCACGATTCTTTCCTAATTTTGTTTTTGCAATAGGCTTGTCCGCTATATGTTTCTAATGACATAGACCTTCAAACCCGATCTCCATCGTACATGTTTAACCACTATATCTTTTAAATATTATATCCCAAATCTAGCATCATCCAACTGTTAGATTGTGTGTAATTTAATTTGTAAAAGAAACTGGGCAGACAGTCTCGGGAAACAGGAACGGCTCTGTTCAAAATTCATTATTGGATTATCCAGACTTATATTCAAATCTCCAACATTCATATCAAACTCATATATGTTTGGAATAATATATCCAAATTTGGCTTGATCCAATGGTACGATTTTGAGAAATCTTGTTTTGAAAATCGCAGCACAGAAAATTTTGAAAACAAAAACTGCTTTGTTCAAAATTCTATATATACTTCCTCGTATCTCCAAATCTAGTCTCCACCGTTCAGAATGTAACTCAATGAGTCTTCAAGGTGCTGCAAAGATTGGAGCACGATCCAACGGTCTAAACAAAAGAAAACGATTTTTCAAGCTTATATCGTGGTTAGATTTTCGACGTACGAAAAATTATGTAATTGTTGTTTTGGTTATGGAGGATTATTTACCGATCACTCTCAATAGGTTAGAGTTTCGTGCTAATAACGTGTAAAAGAAAAATCATAAGGAGAAGACATAAAAGAGAGACGAAGAAGGCAGTAGAATTAGGGTTCTCTTATTTATCAAAGACTCTCTTTATATAGGGTATCAAATACATGTTTCAATAATACATAAAGATAACAAATACCTAAGTTGTCCTTCATTAGTTACTTGTTGATGAAGGCAGACTAAATGTGTTTTTCCTTCAACATTATTTATATATTTTTTAATTATTTTGTATTAATAAGCAAGTCGAACAATATAATGTGAAAAAACTTCTTTTAATGTTTTCTAAATAAAAAATAGTTTTTAAAATATTTAAAACTAAGATTTTGCTTATTATATTCTTTGGTAATAATCTCGCTCAATTGAATTCGAGATGAATATAATACGTAGTTGAGTTTAACAAAATACAAAATACAAATATAGTTAAAATACAATTAAAAATGACATGTTACACACACACAAGACTAAGTGATTGTAACCCATCACTGTATTCGTACGTAAGAATATTATACGGGTACAATACTTGTAAAATTTCAGTGGTGAGAAGGAAGAAATAGAATTTAATCATAAGAAAAAACTACATAAAAAACTTACATGGATAGATATTTTAGCCGGGAACGATATTTTGGAAACTTTGGCAAAAGGTAGGCCTTTCAAATCCCTGATTGTAAGTGATTGTAACTTCTCATTTTATTTGTATGTAAGAATATTATACAGGTACAATACTCATCAAATTCCAGTGTGAGTGATTAGCACAAATTTGTCTTGATTTTATTTAGTATTTTAGTTCATTTTTATTATTGTTTTCGATGAAAGTTGGATAGATTGAACATATTTTCGTATTTTCTTATCTCCAACTTATTTTATTATATTTTAATTATAATTAATTAATTTAATGTTTATTTTAGGTATTTGAAGTATTTTGGTTTGGACGTAGTCAAGAATGGGCAAACGAGTAGATTTTCAGCGAAAACGGGCCGCGATTTGAAGAATGTGAAGCTGCCATACTTTCTATAACGATTTTTCATATGGAACCGTTATAGTATCCCTGCCGACCGCTGCCTGCCGAGTGCTGCCGAGCCCTGCCGACCGTTGCCTGCCGAGCGCTGCCGAGCCATGCTCACGCTGATATTCTATAACGGGTTTCTTCTGTAATTGTTATATAAACCCTGATCGACAGCAATGCCCCCAAACTCTCTGTCGCGTCGATCCGAACCGCGTCAGTCGACGCGACTGCCCAGAAAATACGTTTTCTACGCAATTTTAGGTTTTCTTGGGCCTTAAGACTTCCCAAAACTATAAATACCAATCTATATCGGATTTTTAACATACACTATCATATTTCTAGGGTTTCTAAGGCCATCTATAGTAATTCGGCACGAACCCATTTTTCGCTAGGTGGTACTTAATCTCATCGACGTCCATGTAGATTCTATTCCTACATCTGCTACGATTACAAGGACATTTCAGTCGCTGTCCGTCCTTGTGAGCGAAATTCACTTGCGCAAACTTAATAAAACTCTCAAGTCCATCCGTGAATTTTGAGAATAAATAGCCGTCTTCGATTCGCTCGTACATCCAACTACGATCGAAACTCATCCTAACATTGCACGATTGTCAGATTTTTGAGTATTAAGCGTGTTCTATATCCAACTACGATCATTTACCATCCTAAGATTCTTGAGTGTCAAGCGTGTCTAGATTTAAAGAAGGTGGTAAAATTTCGGCAGCATTACGAGAAGAATGGGTGAATTCGATTTATAATTGGTAAGACTTCTACCCATTCAAGAACATGACATTTTAGTAGTATGTATTATCTTAACATATGTATTTTTCTTAGATTCAAAATTTCGGCAGCATCTCCCCCCAGTTCTCGTAGTGCACGTATATTTCAGTGCACCCGAGAACAATTCGAGAGATGCAGAAACCGAAATTTCAAAACTAAAGAAAAAGAACATACATATAATATAACCATACTACAAGTCGCATTCTCAAACTGTCCAAAAATGGGACAATTCGAAATTTAGTATCAAACTCTATATTTGATACTAAATCTCAAACGGGTCTAAGGAAAAGTGGAATAATTCGAAACTTCGTTTCAAATTTTTCAATATGTTATTAATTCTAAAACAAGTGATTTATATGCATCGCGTCACTTCGCCAAGGTTCCAAATAAGCAATTACCACCGTCACGTTTTTCTGAAAATATTTTGAAAACTTAAATAAAATCCCGTGACACCCTATCACGTTTTTAAAAATAAAATTTGAAAACCCGCTATTGGAGGGACAAAACCTCCCGGCCGGCGCCGTAACCCATGTCAACATCCGACGGTATACAACTAACAACACCAATGACAAATTTATATATAAACAAAATTAAACCCCGACCGATCACCACGGCCTCCCATGCATGAAAAATATATGTACAATTTTTTTTAAATCCCGGCCGATCACCACGGCCTCCCATGCATGAACAATATATATATACAATATAATGGGTGAATAAACCCTAAATTTGAAAGCAAACCCTAAACGATCTAATGATAAACCCTAATACAAGATTGCTTCTAGTTAGGTAGATTCTGAAGTAGATACGTTGTCTATAAAGATCCACACAACACTCGAATACAGGTCATCGCTTTCCTCGACCACCCTCACCATGTTTGCTCCAAATACGTTGTCTAAATTAAGTATATTTGGAGCCGACATGGGGAGGGCGTTTGAGGAGGACAATCTCTGTACGGGTGCTGTGTGCGCTCTATATAGACAAGTGTACTCCAGAATCTACACAAACTTAATTATTACTGAATTGGCCTCTAATTGTGTAATTATTCCTAAATTGAACCTAATTAATTGATTATTACTAAATAAAACCCTAATTTTGTAATTATTACTAAATTGAAGCTTAATTTCCCAATCAATACTAAATTGGACCCTAATTAATTGATTATTCCTAAATTGAACCCTAATTAATTTATTATTACTAAATTGAACCCTAATTTTGTAATTATTACTAAATTGAACCCTAATTTCCCAATTAATACTAAATTGGGCCCTAATTAATTGATTATTCCTAAATTGAACCCTAATTTATTGATTATTACTAAATTGAACCCTAATCGATTGATTATTACTAAATTGAACCCTAATTATCCAATTAATACTAAATTGGACCCTAATTTTGTAATTATTACTAAATTGAACCCTAATTTCCCAATTAATACTAAATTAGACCCTAATTATCCAATTAATACTAAATTGGACCCTAATTAATTAATTATTACTAAATTAGACCCTAATTAATTGATTATTGAAAGAGAAAGAAGGGGTGGCCGCCCGTCGCCAGCCGTCCGACCCGCCGTCAGCCGCCGGCCGTCGCAGCCATCCTATCACCTCGCCGCCAGGAGAGAGCTCGACGCGTCCCGTCGCTCGCGCGTCCGAGAGCTCGCCGCCGCCCGTCACTCCGCCGTCCGACGCCTCGCCGCCGTCCGAAGCCGCCGCCGCCGTCAGGTTCTTTTCATTTATTTTTTATTTTTGTATTTTATTTGTTTTAATTTTCATTTAGGGTTTAATTACTCGTCGTCCGCAGCCCGTCGCCGACCGCCCAAAGCCGCCCGTTGCAGGCACGAAGCCGCCTGTCGCAGCCCAGAGACCGCCCGTCCACAGCCCCTGCCTTCAAAGTATTTTTTTTTCAGTTTTTTTTTTTTTATATTATTTCAGTTTAATTTGTAATTATAGATAAATTTGTGGTTTTTAATTTATGTTTTATATTTAATTTTAGAATTAGGGTTCCAATTTAGTAATAATCCAATCAATTAGAGTCCAATTTAGGAATAATCGATTAATTAGGGGTCAATTTAATAATTATTATACACAATTGGGGTTCAATTTAGTAATAATTACAAAATTTAGGGGCTTCAATTTAGGAATAATCGATTAATTAGGGTCCGATTTAGGAATAATCGATTAATTAGGGATCCAATTTAGCAATAATTACACAATTAGTTGCCAATTTAGTATTAATTGAGAAATTAAGGTTCAATTTAGTAATAATTATAAAATTAGTGTTCAATTTAGTAATAATCAATTAATTAGGGTTCTGGAGTACACTTGTCTATAGAGAGTGCACACAGCACCCGTACAGAGATTGTCCTCCTCAAACGCCTTCCCCATGTCGGCTCCAAATATACTTAATTCAGACAACGTATTTGGAGCAGACATGGTGAGGGTGGTCGAGGAAAGCGATGACCTGTATTCGAGTGCTGTGTGGCTCTTTATAGACAACGTGTCTACTTCAGAATCTACCTAACTAGAAGTAATCTTGTATTAGGATTTATCATTAGATTTAT
>BMAC01000358.1:157410-177262 GCA_014905375.1 Phtheirospermum japonicum | reverse complement strand
CATAGACATTGACTAAACACGATCCACTACAAAAAAATCCGGCAGTCCTGGAGGATTTACTGACGGCCAAAAGCCGCCAGCATTTCTGGCGGCCTTCCTGGCGGCCGACTTTGCTGGCGGATATGCTGACGGCTTTGGCCGTCAGCATTATAGACCGCCAGTAACCCGCCAGAGAAAAAGCGGGAGTTTATCCCGCTTAATTATACTGACGGCCATACCCGTCAGTATATAAAATTGGCGTCGCTGACGGGTTTGGCCGTCAGGATCCTGACGGTCGAGGCCGCCAGGATATAATTTTTAATTAAAAAAATAATAATTTCGCTACTCCTGACGGTCATGGCCGTCAGGATACTATTTTTAATAAAAAAAAAATAAAGGCCCGCTAGTCCTGACGGCCATTGGCCGTCAGGAATTTAACCCTAAAAATTGCGTCCCCTTCCCTGCGCGTCTGTATTCAGAAAAGAGAGAAGAGAAGAGAAGAGAGAAGAGAGAGAAGAGAGCGGCCGAAGTCCACACCGCGCCACCGCCGTCCACACCGCCACCGCCGTCCGACCACTCCGGTTGAAGCCCCAGCCCACCGCCGCCGCTCCGGTTGAAGGCCAACCCCAATCGCCCACAGCCCACCGCCGCCCTCCGTTTCAATCCCAGCCCAAGGCGGCCGCTCCAAGGTCCACCACCGCCTGCCTCCACTTCCGGCGCCGATCCAAGGTCCACCACCACCTCCACTTTTCGATTTTCATTTTATATTTTTGATTATTTTTATGTATATTTGTATTTGTTTGTATATTTTTTATATGTTTGTTGTTTAGTAATTGTTATATAATTGATTTTAAAGGTTAGAGTTTAGTGTTTGTTTAAGGATTAGGGTTGAAAATTGGGTTCATTAGAAATTAATTACAAAGTTAGGTTAAAGTATGAGTTTATTATAATTAAGTATATACTTATGATTCAATTAGCCATAATTACCTAATTAGGATTTACTTAGTGTATAATTTATAATATTCTTCAATTATAATTTAATTGAGGTTTAATTTGAAATTAGGGTTTCATTTAGGGTAAAAATCAAAATAATATAATAATTTAGGGTATAATTTATAATTATAGTTTAATGAGGTTTAATTTGAAATTAGGGTTTCATTGAGGGTATAACTTAAAATTATGTAATAATTTAGGGTATAATTTATTTCTCTTTTTTTTCTTTCTGAAACGCGCAAGTGACAGCGGGCGAGCCCGCTGCCTTAATTAGGTCAAACTTTCCGAGGGAACCATGTCCCTCGGATTATTCCTTTTTTATTAAAACATTTCGAGGGAATTCAAAATCCCTTGGAAATTTTAAAAAATAAAATAAAAATCGAAATAAATATAAAAAATTAGAAAAAATAGGGTTTATTTCCGGGTCGCCGAGGCGCACCCCTCCCCACCCCGGTCGTAATTTCTCGAGTTTTGTTTCTATTTTTTACTATTTTTCGGTTTTTTCGATTTTTTCGGTTTTATTAATATAAAATCGAAAAAAAATAAAAAACGCGTAAGGACGATCGACGCCCGACGCCCGTGGTTCCACGACGCCGAGACGCACCCCTCCCCACCACGGTCGTGAAATGATGGGATTCGTTTTTATTATTTACTAATTCTTCTATTTTTTGGGGCTTTTTTTCAATTTTTTTAAATCGAAAAAAATAGAAAACGCGTACTAAACGATCGACGCCCGACCCCCGGGTGGTTCCACGACGCCGAGACGCACACCTCCTCCATTATCGAAAAATCACGACGCTACGTCGCTTCACGTTTCCAACCGAAGGAGTTCATCGATCAATCGTATCTTGTTGTTGGTCGAACCCCACGACACGTGAAGGCACGCACGTGCTCGTTGGTATTTTACGATCGAATTTGGGGTCAAAACCACCCCACGTGCCTAAGATGATAGGATCGGTTTCGTTTTTATAATTTTTCTATTTATTTCAAAAAAAATTTATTTTTTGATATTTACGAGGGATTCTTTCAAAAATCCCTCGGAGTTCCGAGGGATTTTGAATTCCCTCGAAAATTTTAAATAATAAAAAAAATTTAAAATAAATCGAAATAAATAGAAAAAACTAGAAAAAAATAGGGTTTATTTTCGGGTCGACGGGGCGCACCCCTCCCCTCCCCGGTCGTAATTTCTCGAGTTTTGTTTCTATTTTTTACTATTTTTTTTTTATTTTTTAGGTTTTTTTTTTTAGAATTCCATTATAATCAAAATCGATCTTTAATAATTTAAGAGGCTAAAATAAAATTTATTTATTTATATACAAAATTATGCTATTCTGTTTTTTATTTTTTTGGCAATTTGTGATTTTCACATGACTAATAATAATTTAACCCTATAGCTGTTAGACTAAATTGCAATAATATTGTACCGAAAATGAAAGCATAGAAACTTACGTTGAGGTGATTGGTGGAGAAGCAGTTTTGAGGAGAGAGAAGAGTTCAAACTTGTATGGACGGTGAGGAAAAGCATAGAAAATTACCATGCCTATTTGTTAAATAGAAAAGTAGAAAGAATTCCAAAAAAATAGTAAAAAATAGAAACAAACCCCAAAAAATTACGACCGGGGCGGGGAGGGGTGCGCCTAGGCGTCCCGGAAATAAATTCTATTTTTTATTTTTTTTTCTATTTTTTACGATTTTAATTTTTTTAATTTTTTTTAAAATATTAATTAAATTTCTGAGGGAAATTGTATTCCCTCGGAAATTTAATTAATATTTAAAAAAAGTTAATAAATGAAACCGAGGGAAGCAAAGATCCCTCGGTTTTCCGAGGGACTACTTCCTTCAGAAACCCATCCGTCGGTCATCCCTCGATTTGTCGTTCGGTAATTATGGTGGCAAATTTTGGCGCCCGAATTTTCGAGGAATATTCCGAGAAAATATTATTCCCTCGAAAAAAACCGAGGGATTTGTCTGTCCCTCGAGAATTTTCGAGGGAATTCAGTTCCCTCGATTATTCTCTCGGAAAACTGCTGTTTTTTTGTAGTGACGGCTATTAACCACGATGGTTAAACCGCCGACGAATTTTTTTTGTTTTTTAAAAAAGCCGGTTAACCGGCGGTTAACCGCGGCGGTTAACGGTTAACGGTTTGGTTAACCGTAACCTAACCGCCGGGAACCGGTTGACGGTTACGATTTTAACCGTGACCGCCGGTCAACGATTAACCGTAACCGGTCAACCGGTTAAAAACCGGCGGTTAATCGGTTAACCGTAACCGGTTTAACACCTATAGGTCAATGCCCCTAGTTGAAAGCCCATCTGAAATGTCAAGTACAAACCCAAACAAATTCTTGTTTATTGAGCCCATTTTAGTAGCCACCAAATGCAGGGAGATTCAAGCCCAGACTAAAATGTGAGTCACATGCAGGAAGATACAAGCCGAACTAAAATCTGTCCACATTCGGCGGTCAAGATTCTGGTGAAAAAAATATTTGAAGGAGAGGTACATTCATGTTTTCTCTTCCAAGTTAGTTTTGTTAGTGATTTATCAAAAGAATTCGACCTCTACATATAGCGGTTAATCAGAGCTAACCCTAATAGTTCGATGGAGTAGTTGGTAACGTGAGATACCACAATTAAAAAAAATGGAATTTTGTAATTTTCAAGTTTGTGTAATTTTGTTTGATTTTATTTTCAGTATATAGTACCAATATGGGTATGTAATTATGAAAAAAATATATATATCGGTTGATACTTCAAAATCAGGTGTTATGCTTTTTCACTTCATAAAATCTAAATTTGATATATCCCAATTGTTATTTTCTTTTTTTCTTTTATTGTTCAAGTATAGGTTAACAATATATGGGTTTTTAATAATCTAATTTTTTTTTTAATATTTTATGAGTATATTTATTTATTTATATGGAATATTTTGGTTTTGATACTGTTTCTACCGGAAGAGACATCTGGGAAAGACACCAATTTCTTCCTTGGAAGCTCTTCCATCCTGCCTAGAAAATACGTTAGAAAGGACAACCGGAGGATTTCCGGTAGAAACCTCTCCGATGCTTAAGTCAGATAAGTAGGAAATTCTTAATATTCAAGAGTAGTGAGAAAGGCTGGAAATTGCATACCTTTCAACCTTGAGACTTCAGGTATTTATAACTTCTCATTGTGGGTCCCCTCCGAGATCCCGAAAACAGAATCCAAAAATTTCGGGCCGTTAATTACAACAACCTGGTCCGACTCGATCTTGGACACCTCCCAATGCGACTTAGAGAAACTCTAACTCCCTTGGCCACCTACATCACAAGAATTTGGACTCAAAAACCCATGATTCATCATTGCAACGCACCAATCAATCTCAAAACCTAAAAACAATAGAATAATCTAAAACCTTAACAAAATAAGACTCAAACTACTACAAATAACGCTAAACTCTAACTAGAAACACAAGATAAAATGCCACAATTACATGCAAAACAACTACCCCACACTTATCGGTTTGTTCGTCCTCGAACAACGAAAAGAATCGAGAGTGTACATGCAATGAACACTTCACATAAAGAGAAAAATCCTTGTGCTTGTCCTTATTATTATGGTGATAGTATCAACATAGACTCGCTATTTTCATGCATTGCTCGTAGTACCGTTTATCAAAAGCAAGCCAAATCGATGACTTCCTCTCAAAGTGAATTTTGGAGGGTGTACGCTCAATTCGCTCAAGTGTATATAGGACGTGTTTACGCTCAAGTCGGTCAATACATGCACCTTGTCAAGATTTCACAAATCAAACGCTCAAAATTGCTCAAGTACATGACCAAATAAGAATCGAAAGAGGTCTTGATTTTGGGTTGTAATGTCGGCTCTTTGGTAAGGTGTGGAATATTTAGATATAGTGGCTAAAACACGATTAAACGTGATCAATAACACACAAAATCCTACCTTCTAAAACCCGAAGCCTATAGTCGCTTCACCTTTCCCAATTCACAAACTCTCATTCGAAACCCTTTCGTATACTCACACGCTTTTCTAACTTAATTTCACAACACATAGAAGTTTTTTGAATTTGCTTCTTTTACTAACATTAGCCCTTTTGAATTAGGCTTTATCACTTGAACGCACGCTTTATCACTTTTCGTGATTTGTGTTGGAGTATTATTTTTTTTTTTTTTTGTATAAGCAACTCAAAACCCAAACCCCACACTATATTTCCCACACATCTCTCATTAGCTAATAACATACTCTTTTGCCTCACTAACATGAAGATATAAGAGTTAAAATCGAGCTCGACTAACAAAAAACGGGATAGAGGCTCAAGGGGGCTCATTTGGGATTTTAAAGTGGCTTAAATATATGAATATGGCCGGAACAAGGATGATATATGTGCCTCGAGGTCATTTTTGAATTCAAACATGTATGAGCAAAGTCAAGCCTCCTCAATGCAATTTCCCTAAATATGCAAGAAAGCCGATAATTCACACGAGGCTACTCACTAGTTTGCACCGAATTTGGGAGCAACATCAAAAGAGTTTTTAAAGTTTTGAAATCTTTTCACGAGAAAATGTTGATTAAATATGTATATGGTGGATTTTCGGACGAAGCACAAAAAATTTAACCCCTCACACAAGAGGCCATAAACATGCGAAAACTCGACAAGTAAACTATTCAAACTTCCAAGCACGTGGAGTTGTTCAAACATGTAATCGAGACACAAAAGGCACAAAACTCGACTCAACCATATAAAAGCGCAAGTAGTAAGCGTCACTTCGCCTAGGCTCGAGTTAAGAACAACAAATCATGCTTGATAAAAACCCGGACCCTAACCACCTACCCACCCCACACTTAAACCATGCAATGCCCTCATTGCATTTTAATGAAAATCAAGTAAAAGGGAGGGTGAATAGAAACTTCCTTAACCGAGCGAGTTAGAGTCGAGCTCGGTGGGGTCCACCTAATAATCCAAGCAATCTAAGCAAAAATGAGCATGGCTAGCTTCTCCCGGCTCCATGAACGCTATCAATCTTATTAAATCGCCCAATGGTTGGAGTCGAAAAACACAACCTAATAAAGAAAATCACACAAAAGAAAAAACAAAAGAAAAAGAACCCAAAAGACAACACAATTTTTTTTTATTTTTCAATTTTTCAAATGTTTTTGGATTTTTCGATAAAGTGAAGAAAGAAAGAAAGAAATAAACGAAGAAGACTTGGGTTGCCTCCCAAGAAGCGCTTGTTTTACGTCACTAGCTTGACGAACTCCCTTTCATATTATGGTGGGGTCAAGGCGGGAGGATCAACCAATGCTATCGCGTCCTCGACGGGAGGCAAAAGGAAACAATTTCGGTAGGGCTTGACTCGATGGCCGTTGACTTGAAATTTTTCTTGAGTCTTAGGGTCGATCAAGGTCACCGCCCCACTCGGATTGACATCTTCAATGGTATACGRCCCCGTCCACTTGGATTTCAACTTGCCGGGGTGAAGAGCCAAACGTGAATTGAATAGCAAGACGAGCATCCCAACCTCAAGTTCCTTCCTAACCAATCTCTCATCGTGGATACGTTTGGTCCTTTCTTTATAAATCCGAGCGTTGTGATATTGGTTTTCTCGAAGCTCCTCCAACTCCTCCACTTGCATCATTCTCTCGATACCGGCCTTCCTCAAATCCAAATTTACGGCTCTTATTGCCCAAAACACCTTATGTTCCAATTCAACGGGTAAGTGACAAGTCTTACCAAAGGACAAGGCATAGGGGCTCGTGCTAAGAACCATTTTATAGGCCGTCCGAAGGGCCCACAACGCATCATTCAACTTTCGCGACCAATCCTTTCGACTAGGTTGCACTGTCTTCTCTAGCACACTCTTCACTTGTTTGTTGCTCGTCTCGACTTGCCCCGAAGTTTGGGGGTGATATGGCGTGGCAACCTTGTGCTTGATCCCATAGACCCTCATAAGTTTCTCAAAAACCTTGTTGCAAAAGTGGCTACCACCATCACTTATTATAACTCTTGGGAAGCCAAAACGAGCACAAATGTTCTCTTTCACGAACTTGACGACAACCTCGGCGTTATTCTTTCGTGTAGGGATGGCCTCGACCAATTTTGAAACGTAGTCCACTCCCACAAGAATGTACTCATGCCCATCGGAAGACTTAGGGAATGGCCCCATGAAGTCGATCCCCCACACTTCAAAAATCTCAACCGCTAAATTGCCCACTAAGGGTATCTCATTCCTTTTTGAAATGCTCCCCGTCCTTTGACATCTATCACAAGTTTGAACATGGACGTGAGCGTCATAATGAAGAGACGGCCAATAGAAGCCCGAACTTAAAATCTTAAGAGCCGTCTTCCTTCCTCCAAAGTGTCCTCCGGCTTGATGATCGTGACAAAAAGTCAATAGCGCTTGTATCTCCTCCTCGGGCACACATCTTCTTATCAGACCATCTTTCCCCACTTTGTACATGAATGGATCATCCCAATAAAAACTTTGGCACTTAGCGAGGAAGCGTTTCTTTTCTTGCCAATCCATATCCGGCCGAAGCTCACCATTTTCCAAGTAATTTACATAGTCGGCGTACCAATGCGCTTGGCTCACTTTCATCAAGTTCTCGTGCGGCAAATTCTCTCCAATGAAAATCCTTTCTCCTCCATCCGTGACCAATCTTGAAATGTGATCGGCTACCGCATTCTCACACCCTTTCCGATCCTTGATCTCAACATCAAATTCTTGAAGTAATAGGATCCAACGAATAAGGCGGGGTTTTGCTTGAGGTTTAGAGAACAAATATCGCAAGGCGGCATGATCACTATGCACCACAACTCGTGATCCAACTATGTAAGCTCGAAACTTCTCTAGTGCAAAGATCACGGCTAAGAGTTCTCTCTCGGTTGTCGTGTAGTTATTTTGAGCATCATTTAGCATCAAACTTGCATAATACACCACCCTTAATAGCTTGTCTACTCGTTGGCCAAGGACGGACCCCACCGCTTCACTCGATGCGTCGCACATAATCTCGAAAGGCAAGTTCCAATCGGGCGCTACAACAATGGGGGCGGATATGAGGCTCTTCTTAATTGCCAAGAAAACATCCTCACAAGCCTCATCGAATTCGAAAGGGACTTCGTTACTCAACAACCGACACAAAGGGCGGGCAATTTTCGAAAAATCTTTTATAAACCGCCGATAGAAACCGGCATGCCCAAGGAAGCTCCTTACATCTTTCACATTAAGGGGAGGAGGTAACTTTTCGATCACTTCCACTTTGGCTTTGTCCACCTCAATCCCCTTCTCCGAAATCACATGCCCAAGCACAATGCCACTTCGAACCATGAAGTGGCTCTTCTCCCAACTTAAAGTTAAGCTCGTCTCTTCACATCGGGCAAGCACTTCCTCAAGATTTCTCAAGCATTCTTCGAATGAGTCCCCATATATGGAAAAGTCATCCATGAAGACTTCAAGATATTTGTCGATCATGTCGGAGAATATGCAAAGCATACATCGTTGGAACGTCCCCGGGGCATTACATAGACCAAATGGCATCCGTCGGAAAGTGAAAGTCCCAAACAGGCAAGTGAACGTCGTTTTAGCTTGGTCCTCAGGGGCGATAGCAATTTGGTAATACCCCGATAATCCGTCCAAAAAACAATAAGAGTGGTGGCCGTCAAGCTTGTCGAGCATTTGGTCAATGAAAGGTAGAGGAAAGTGATCTTTCTTCGTAGCCACATTTAACTTTCTAAAATCGATGCACATCCTCCACCCCGTCGTTGCCCGTGTTGCCAATAACTCACCCCTTTCATTTTCCATCACGGTGATGCCACTCTTTTTAGGAACCATATGCACGGGGCTTACCCAATCGCTCTCGGCTATAGCGTAAATCAAGCCCTCCTTCAACAACTTGAGTATTTCTTCTTTCACGATCTCTTTAAGGTTTGGGTTCAAATGCCTTTGGAATTCTCGAGAAGGCTTGGACTCATCCTCCAATATGATTCGATGCATACATGTCGAAGGGCTAATTCCCTTTATATCACCGAGGCTCCATCCGATGGCACTTTGGTGAGCCTTGAGCACCTTGATCAACCTCGCTTCCTCTTCTTCATTTAGATTGTCAAAAATAATCACCGGTTTACTCTCCTTCTCTTCAAGAAATACATATTTGAGGTGAGATGGGAGAGGCTTTAGCTCGGGCTTGTGCCTCCTCTCACCATCATCGGTGGAGAGCTCGAACAATTCAATCGCTCCCTCAAGGCATTCATCAAGAGGTTTACTCGGMTTAATAACTCGATTATCATCAATGATCTCCTCCCCCCTCTTCAAAAGCTCGTCGTTGCCCTCAACGACATGAAAATAAGCACTCTCGTAGAAGTTGGTTGTAATGGGAAGAACTCAAGAGTCGGCATGAATAATAACCGGTTCATCTTCCACCAAAGCAACTCGATCATCTTTCGGCTCCTTCACCCTAATGTACGAATCCTCCACGAAGGCTTGCTCGACCAATTCTTGGATCTCGTCGACAAGAAGGCAATCCGCATGATAAATACTAGAAGGAATTGATGGCAAGTTGGTCATCGAGAAGGTGAGCGATTCACCCGCAACGGATAATGTAAGGTTCCTCTTTCCAACATCGATTAAACATTGTGTAGTGGCCATAAATGGACGACCAAGCAAAATGGTGTGCTCGGAACCATCATTGGAAACCAAACCCACATCGAGGATAACAAAGTCCACCGGCACTACGAGGCCTCCCACTTTGACGAGCACATCTTTAACCACCCCCTTCGGATAACGAATGGAACAGTCGGCCAATTGCAAACAAATCCGAGTCTCTTGCAAGGGAGCCAACTCTAATTGCTCATAAATCGAAGATGGCATCAAATTAATACCCGCCCCGGAATCGAGCATACCGCTCGTGACTTTCCCATTCTCGAGCGTAATATCGATACAAAAAGAGCCGGGGTCCGCCATTTTGAGAGCCAAAATCGAAGGGTCACAAATCACGCTTGCCTCTTTAGATAGCACAACCTTCTCATTTGCCGTCGTGAAAAGTTTTTTCGACGAGAGCTCCTTGAAAATTTTAGAATAAGCGGGCATATCGCGTATGGCATCCAATAACGGAAGAGTGATATTAACATTGGACAAGTTATTGTAAAGCCTTTGGAATTGCTCATCTTTCTTTGCATTCGGAAGCCGAGAGGGAAAAGGCATTGGACCCTTTGGAATTGGGGGCTTGTAGGCATTCGAAGATTTATGCAAGCCGTCGAGAACACCCTTAGATAGTGAGGGGTCCACGGGGGTGGAATCGCAAGAAGGAACGCTCGGTGGACTAGTACCATTCTCAACCTCGACCGGGGGTCCGACCTTATTATCAATGACCCGTCCACTTCGAAGTGAAGTAATCGCATGGGCATGGGACGGTTGGCTCGGTAGCTTCCCCTTGTCATTGGCTTGTTTGAGAAAATTAATTTCGGTAGCCATTTGGCCAACTTTCGTATTCAACCCATTATTCGAAGCCTCCATCGTGGCTAACCGGGCATCAATGGATTGCAAGTGTTGTAAGATCATGGCAATGTTCGGATCGGTAGCCGGTGGTGGAGTAGTTATCGGAGGAGATGGACGAGACGGACCCACATGAGGAGGGACTCCCGATTGGGCATTCGCATAGCCAAAGTTTGGATGCATGAGGTTGCTCGGATGATACGGAGGAKTATGCGTAGGCGACCGAGCATAAAAAGGCTTAGAAACACCACCACCCGATTGGTACCCTTGTACTCCACAAACTTCCTCCGACGGGGGCACCGACATGTAAAACGAGGGATTTGATGGACAAGTAAGTGYCTCATGCCCAACCATTCCACAAGACAAGCAAGGAGGCTCCGGGTTGGGGCAAGATAACTTCGCAATTTGAGCCTCCAATGCMGCAATTTTCTTATCCGTTTCAATTTTCTCGGAAGAATACGACTCCATCACCTCGTTAGCACTTGAATATAAAGCACGGGAAGATTTTTGTTTGGAATTCTCGGCCAAATCACAAATAACTCGGTGGAGTGCTTGAGGGGAATGAATCGTCATGTTGCCACCCGCTCTTGTGTCGACCATATATTGATATTGCGGGTCCAACGCTTCATAGAAAGTTTGAATCAAAAGATCCTTCGGAAAACGACAATGAGGACAACTCTCGACAAGATCCTTGAAACGAAACCAAGCGGAGTGAAACGGCTCGTTCTTCATTTATTTGAAAGACATAATCTTAACTCGGACATCGTTCGTTCGCTCCATGGAATAGTAATTATCGAGGAAAACCTTTGAAAGCGTCTCCCATGTACGAATGGAGTTAGGGGGAAGACCCATGAACCATGATAGAGCTTTGTCTTGGAGGGAATACGAGAAACACCGTAGTTTGAGATTGTCCAAGCTCATCATGTTTGGACGATGAAAGCTTGAGACATGCCATTGGAATTGCCGTATGAGTTGAAGAGGGTCCTCCTTAGCAAACCCGTGGAAAATCGGGAGGCGTGCAAAATAAAGGGAGCGGATATCAATGGCCATAATCTCGGGGGGGAAGATAGATACATGATGAGATATTAGCCCCCACGAAGGCTTGGCTCACCTCCTTCATCGTACGAACAGGTGGGAGAGGCAGAGTACTCGGATCATAACCCCCAAACAATGCATATTCCTCATCTATGTCATCTTCAAGCTCAAGACCGGTATCACCAAAACCAAGACCATAATCATGCTCATAAGGATTCACTCTCGGAGGTGGAGTCGGTTTATGCACGGGGGGAATACCAAACGGGCCTCGGTTCGTGCTCGGCATATTCAAAACATGAGGAGAGGCTTTATAACCATGCGGACCGAGATTCGGGGCTCCAAAATCGTCAAAAGTGCCATTATACCCGACATGTTTTGCACCATGCCCTTCCATGTCAGGTCGTTCAAAGCCTTGAGAACCTGGGATAACGCGGTTTGCACCATGCCCTCCCACGTTACCCAATCCATCCGAACCACCACCATTCCCAACATGGTTTGCACCATGCCCTCCCATGTTGGGAACTAAACCGCCGCCAAAAGAGTTGGGATATGAAGCCATACCATGGGGTCGGCCCGATGTGTGCGCATGAGTGGGAAAACCACTCCTTTGATACTCGATAGCTTCATCCGAAAGAGACGGGGGTGCGGGTTTCGATGGCCCATCATTATTGTTCGTAATGTGCTCCCATCCGGGCTCGGGTGATTTCGAACTTTGAGGATCGGCCCGGAGAGGAGAAAGCGGGGTGGGATTAGGAATATTCGAAGTCATCTCGGGAATAGTAAGCAAAGAGTGACGCAAACGTCGTGGTCGCTCGGGAGTAGAGATGTAAGGAACTAACTCATGGCCAAATGAACGACGACCTAGCATACACTCAAAGAAACCGTCAAATACAAAGGAAGCTAAAAACACAATGAAATAACAATTAAAACGAAGGCCTTAACCGAGCCGTGTCGCAACGACGCCATTTTTGAAGTGTCGATTTTCGTGGTTCAAAATATTTGAAAGTTCATTTGGCTCGGTGTGATTGGAAATCGTTTCAATCGATGAATCAAGGTGTTTTGAGCTACGAAAAATAGAAAGAAAATGAAAACAAAGCAATTAAGCTATCTAAACTACCCTAGGAATTGAAAAACAAGTCGGTCGGATGCCTCGGTCGTATGCTCATAATTGAAATGCAAACAATTAATGAAGACAAGCAAGAACAAGCATAGTTTCACCATGTACTACCATGCATGCACAAGGTACAACCATGCATGCAAACTCAAATAATGCAAATTGACAAAAATTGAAAACACCAAAGTAAAGAGCAATAAAAGCTGACGTGAAAGTTCAAAACTTGGAGGAAAACAACAAAAAACGAAGAGTAGATCTAGGATCCAAATTAAAACTATGCATGGAAATTAAATTCAAAATAAAGCATAAGTAAAACTCAAAGTCATGATGATCCAAGGCTTGATATATAATCTAGATGTGTCACTCATCCATAATTCATAGCCAAATCACAAGTTTTATCATGGAATCAAGTAGCTAAAGCAAAAGGCATCAATTGAAGAACATGCATGGAAATGAAGAACAAAGCATGAAAATTAAAAGGAAGATTACTAAAATCAAAAGGGAAATCCCAAGCTTGAATTACAAATGAAAGTACTAATCCAAAGGAGTATTTAGATTCATCTTGAGCTTACAAACCCAAGGAAATTGCTTGAAAATTAGATTCAAACCCTAAGAGAGAGAAAGTAGATCTAGGAAAAAAATGAGAGAAAATTAATTCCTAAGCCTCATGCAAGAGTCGGGGAAAGAGTGTCCCTTTTTCTGGGGTTAAAAATGGGGTTTAAATAGCTATTAGTAGGGGCAAAATCATAAATTCGCGCTGATTCTTGGACTTCCAGTCGATCGACTGCGGTCGATCGACAGTAAGCATTCGATTGACTGCTTCTTGGAGAAGTGTCGATTTTTGGAAATCTCTGGAATTGAGTCGATCTTTGAGCAGTTCAGTCGATCCGGGAGTGGGCGGTCGATCGACTACCAATCGATTGGGCCGCAAGCAGTTGATCGAGTGCTTCTTGGAAAGGAGAGGAAGTCCCTGGAATTGAGTCAATTTTTAGCATTTCAGTCGATTCCTGGAAGAGCAGTCGATCGACTGCCAGGCGATTAGACAGTCGATCGGTAGCTTTCTAGTCGATCTCAGCTTCTTCCGGCTCGGTTTCTTCATTTCGGCACGGATTTTGGACTTTAAGGTCTCGACTCGATTTTGGACACCTCCCAATGCGACTTAGAGCAACTCTAACTCCCTTGGCCACCTACATCACAAGAACTTGGACTCAAAAACCCATGATTCATCATTGCAACGCACCAATCAATCTCAAAACCTAAAAACAATAGAATAATCTAAAACCTTAACAAAATAAGACTTAAACTACTACAAATAACGCTAAACTCTAACTAGAAACACAAGATAAAATGCCACAATTACATGCAAAACAGTCATCGTCCTTTGAGTATCCCCCTTTCATTCCCGGCCGGCCATACATTTGCTCCATCCTGAATGACAGAACGGTGGAGAACCTGAGGTATAAATACCATGTGCTGGAAGAGTTTGAGTTGGTGAATCCCAGCGGCAGTATAATGGTGTATCAGGCGCCGATCGGCCACTTGACCTTCTTCGTCGACCAGTTTCAGGCGGGTTTGCGCCTGCCCGTGAACCCGCTTATATTAGAAATAGCCCGTTTGTATAGTATCCCAGTCCATCAGTTTGTTCCTAAGTCCTTTAAGATTATCATAAGTTATAACCTTGACATGCAATACGCTGGCCTGGATCCAATAGCCCAGACCTTCTTCCAGCTCTTCCAAGTTAAGAGCTCTGCCCCGGGCTATTTTTATCTGTGTGCCAGGACAGGTGTTCGGTTTCTTACCGGCATCTCTTCTTCCAACAAGTCCTGGCACAAAAAGGTTTTCTTCGTACATTTCTCAAAGGATTGGGGCCTCCCTCCTCAATCTATTGAGCTATTGCCAGCACAGCAACATCTGTTCGTAAGAGACAGATCTCCTCGCCTTAAAAGGATAATTTCTAGTTTAAACAAAAAACGTCTTTCCTCTCTCCCAACTTCTCGTCCCCTCTACCATAGTTTTCTTCAATGATCGGGAGGAGAACAACCCTTTAACCCCCGAGATTGGTAAAGAACATTGATAGTCCTGCATCTTTTATGTTTTTCTCAACATATATTTTATGATGATTTCTGACTAATCTCTGTTCCCCTTTCTTTAGAAATATGATGCACAGGATCGTGGCTGCTCGTCAGAGGGGAGAAATTGCGAAGTCAGAGCAGCGGGCTCTGGTGGCCGAGCCTTCTCGATCTGAGGTCAGTGAATTAGGGACTCCTCAGGCCCCTCCTGAGCTAGAGGTGGAAGTTATCATTCCTTCATATTTGGGGGAAAAAACAGAGCGGCCAGAGAAGAGGCCACGCTCTGGCATGAGGGGGGTCCAGCTCGGGAGTTAAGATTACGACCCCGAATGACACTTGGTTCAACAAGTCTGTCCGGAACTGCTCTGGTCACTTGGCTGTTCAGTTCATCCAAGGGCAGTGCCCAAGTGCAAATAGGGCCACCCTGGAGAAATGGTCCGACCCTGATCTCGTTGAGTCCTTATGTCAGAACGAGGCGAGGGTAAATCCTTCTTCACTTATTTCCTTTTTTCATTTTCTTTTTTCACCCTGTTAAGTCTCTTTTTTCTTTTTAGGCGGCGGCCAAGAGATCCATTTTGGTTGCCAGGGCTACGGGGGCCCTAATGAATGTTGACCTGGTCAAGGAACATAAGATATTGCAGGAGAAAGAGAAGAGGTTGCGCGACTTGTGCAAGGATAAGGGCACCAAGATGAAGAAGGTGGAGCAAGAACTGGAGGAAGTGAAGAAATCAGAGCAGAAAGTGCTGGAGATGGCTAAGGCCGAGGTGCGAGATGACGCTTTAGCTGATGCCCGAAGTTTGGCGGATGAAACGGTGGCTCGAGCACGTGAGGGATGGAAGACAGAGTTCTTTAACTCCAAAGAAGGGTTGAGGCTGATTCAGACTACCCGAGATGTCACTCGCCGAGCCTTCCTGGGATCAGAACATCTTTACCATATACTGGCTCCAGAGGCGGAGGTGTATTACCACATCGCTCTAGATGCCTAGGCGAGATGGGCCCAAGAGAATCCCACTTTCGACCATGCAGAGCCATTGAAGAAGCCACCTGAGCCCACGTCCTTCTGCTACTCTACCGAGCAAGATCGTCTACACAAACTCGACACCCCCGAGTTTGCTGAGCATATCCTTGCAGCCTTCAATGATCCCCTAGTTTCTCCAGAGGCGTCTAAGCCAGATCCAGGCCTGTCTCTTACCCTAACTACATCTACTCCCTCCCCAAACTTCGTGGATCTGGGTGAACTGCCAGGGGGGCATCTCCCGGGGCCTTGGTGGACAATGCGGTAGAGCAGCTGGCGGAAGAGCGAGACGCAGGGCTTTAGGCTAGTTTGGTTTTACTTTCTTCTTGCTCTCGACAGATCTTTTGTTTGTTTGCCTGTGTGGCTGATCGGTCCTTCTATCTGACTGCTATCTGTAAAGATATTTGTCATTTTTTATAACAACTTTTAGGGTTTCCTAGTTTTAAGGAAACCCTAATACTATTTCGTTATGGATGGCACGTGCTCATGTTCTTATATATACGCGCTTCTTTTCTTGCATTTCTTTTCATCTCTTTTGTTATGTCTTTCCCATCTCTTCTTGAGGAAATTGATACTGTTAGGCGAAAAAACATTTCTCTATTTGCTAAAAATTTCAAACTCACTGATAAACTATTAACCCTCCCGTAGAAAATCTCCCACATGTGCCGACTCTTGGAGAGGAAAAGGCAGAAAAAACGCCACTACAAATGAGAGTGGGTTGAAATCCGCCAGCTTAATCGCCAACTGGAGGAGGAAAAAGCTGACCTCGCGGAGTCAGTAAGCCGACTAACCGTTGCCGCCAGCGAAGCTCATGCTATTTCCGAGCGAGCTGACAGGTACCGCCAACGCTTCTATGAAACAGAACGTGAACTATGGCGTGTTCACCGGATTCTAGCCTCTGACAGGAGAGCTCCTGCTCCTCATGGATGAATTCTTGGGCTTTCTTCTGAATTTTATTTTCCGCTTTTTATTGCACTTGTAATCAAACTCTCAAGTTTTCCATTTTTATAAGAAGGCGTATGCGTTTCTCTTTTGATGTATTTCCAGAATTTGTGATGAATGTTTATGGGCAAGAATCTTTTCTTAAGTACTTATGATATTTCTTTGGTCAATGTTTAGCTAATCTTAGATTTTTCTGTTAATCAAACCGAGCAAATTGGGCCCTCCTCCCTTAGCCAGTCTTGGCGTTTTCTGACAATCAGGTCAGGAAGATTAGGACGTCCGTCCTTAGCCAATCCTGGCTCTTTCTGACAATCAGGTCAGGAAAATTAGGACATCCTTCCTTAGCCAATCTTGGCTCTTTCTGACAATCAGGTCAAGAGAATTAGGACATCCGTCCTTAGCCAATCCTGGCTCTTTCTCACAATCAGATCAGGAAAGTTAGGACATCCATCCTTAGCCAATCCTGGCTCTTTCTGATAATTAGGTCAGGAAAATTAGGACATCCGTCCTTAGCCAATCCTGGCTCTTTCTGACAATCAGGTCAGGAAAGTAAGGACATCCGTCCTTAGCCAATCCTGACTCTTTCTAACAATCAGGTCAAGAAAATTAGGACATCCGTTCTTAGCCAATCCTGTCTCTTTCTGGCAATCAGGTCAGGAAAATTAGGACATCCATCCTTAGCCAGTCCTAGCTCTTTCTGACAATCAGGTCAGGAAAATTAGGACATCCGTCCTTAGCCAATACTGGCTCTTAAGAAAAATTGAGTCAATTGATAATGTATTCTAGTCATTTGGATAAATACATTTCAAGTGATAACTTTATACATAATACTTCCTTAAATTCAATACGTTCCATACTCGGGGCACTTCATCCCCATCCATTCGTCTTAATTTATACGCACCACCTACCAAAACGTTAGCAATTTTGAACGGTCCCTCCCACGTAGCATCCAGCTTTCCCTTAGTCTTTCCCAGGTCAGCTCTGCGTAGAACTAGATCTCCCACACAAAAATATCTCTTTACGACCGTCTTATTATAGGCTTCCCTGACTCTTCCACGCGTGTGCTCCATTCTGATTGTAGCCCGATCTCTCTTTTCCTTAACCAAACCTAGAGCATCCTATATTAGCAAGCTATTTTGATTCTCATCAAAGCTTTGTATTCGGTGAGTTTCAAGACTGATCTCTGCAGGGATAACGGCGTCCATGCCATATACTAGGCTGAAAGGCGTCTCCTCAGTGCTTTCCTTTAGGTTAGTCCTATAGGGCCCAAAGAATTGAGTTAAGCTCCTCTACCCACTTGCCACCAGACCTCTCTAAACGCGCCTTGATTCCCTGTACCAAGATGCGATTGGTCACCTCAACCTGCCCATTTGCCTGCGGGTGATAGATAGATGTTAAGTGTTGGTCTAAATTCATCTTGACACACCAGGCTTTGATCTTAGCTCCCATGAATTGCATACCATTATCTGAGACCAAGATTATAGGAATTCCAAATCGACACACTATATTTTTCCATAAAAATCCCATTACCGCTTCTTCGGTAATTTTTGCCAGAACTTCCGCCTCTACCCACTTACTGAAATAATCAATAGCCACAATCAAAAATTTCTTTTGGGCTAGAGCTGTGGGGAGCTCATTGTCATAAGCTCCTCAGCGGGTCTGCGCAGAAGTGGGGAATGCTTTTGACACTTGCCACATGTTTTCACAAAATTTTCCGCATCTTGCCTAATTCTAGTCCAGAAGTAGTCTGCTCGCATTATTTTGCTAGACAAGGTTCTAGCTCCCATGTGATTACCGCAACATCCTTCATGAACTTCCCTGAGCACGTGAGCTCCCTCTTTCTTATTTACGTTGTCAAAAACCCCTACGGAAAAGTTCTCCTTTTATCATATAAAATTGGGCTGATCTGATTCGCACCTTACTCGCTTCCTTTTTGTCCGCTGGCAATTCTCCCATTTCTAAGTATGATTTGAGGGAAGAACGCCAACCCTGCTCACCTTCTTCCAATGCATTAACCTCATCCTCTCCATATTCTCTCTAGGCCATCAATAGGGTGATCACCCTTTCTTGACAATCTACAGCTGAACTAGCCACCTTAGCCAAATGATCAGCTCGGTTGTTCTCTGCTCTGGGAATTTGCTGAACGTTCAAGGCGTCCAAAGTACTGGCCAACTCTCAGAATTGGGTCCAGTATTTTTGCATTTGCTCTTCCCTCGTTTCGAGTTCTCCTCCAATCTGCTTGCAAACAAGCTGTGAGTCTACATTTGCTCGTATATGAATCGAACTTTTTTGCGTTTAAAAATAATGAAAAGCTCGTCCGCAAGAGAACGAAGCTGTTGTATGCGATAAGTTGATCCGAGTCGAATCACGAGGAATTGCAATCGGCGTCGAGAAGTGTTTGTTCGCAATCTTTATAATTAAACACACAATCCATTTTAGTTCAAGGGTTCTACAACTACGAATTCAAAAATGAACATGCAATTATTAAATACCTAATTAACTAATTAAACCTAATTGAAAGCATAAAAGTTCAGATATCTAAAAACAAGAAAAGCTTCATCATCAAACTAGCAAGTTAAAAACACTTAAATCATGAAAATAACTTAGTCGAACTAACAATCTAATTAAGAAACATACAACTTATGAAATAAAATCCAGAGCCAAACTACAAGAACAGAAAGTACGACTTATAGTTCATAACAATCCTCAGCAATTGTTCGAACTTCAGCAATTAACGACTACAAGCAACGACGTTGAACGTAGAAATGAGCCTTCCGTGCAATCTTCGAACAAAATCTTCAAAATGATATAAAATAGGAAGGGGAATGTGTTTATCAGTGATATGGACCTTGCCCCCTCGAAGTCTGATGATGCAAATGGAAAAATCAGCCGGTTTTTATAGATTTCTTCAAAATAACCGTTCAACCGCCAGAGCGTCGACGGTGCGTCAGTCGACGCGATCCAGGCTACATCGCGTTGATCAGGCAGTGCATAGACTGACGGGCTTAAGATCGACGCTTCAGAGCGTTTGCGTCGACGGTGCGTCAGTCGACGCGAGCCAGGCTGCACGCGTCGATCAGGCAGTGCGTCGACTGACGGGCTTAGGATCGACGCTTCAGAGCGTTTGCGTGCGACGGTGTGCGTCAGTCGACGCGAGCCAGGCTGCACGCGTCGATCAGGCAGTGCGTCGACTGACGGGCCTAGGATCGACGCTTCAGA
>BMAC01000358.1:36274-119802 GCA_014905375.1 Phtheirospermum japonicum | reverse complement strand
GAGGAGGTGTGCGTCTCGTCGTTGTGGAACCACGGGGGTCGGACGTCGATCGTCTAGTGCGCGTTTTCTATTTTTTTTCGATTTTATATGAATAATGGAAAAAATAGAAAAAATCCAAAAAAAATAGTAAAAATTGGTAACCTGACATTTCTCAAATTATTGATCCACCTAGGATATCCCTAATTAAATTTCTTTTTTTAATTAATTTTTTGTTATTATTTTTTATATTTCGGACATTTCTCTAATTAAGGTATCACAAGTTTCTGTTTCTAAAATTTAAACACCAATATTTTTATATATTCAATTACTTATTCCTTCAAATATTTTTTATTATATCCAATTAATAATGTTTTTACCTTCAATTAATTTTAACTATTTTTTCATAATTTATATTTTGGTAAGTTACGGAGGCAAAATACGATTTTCTTACATGATACTATTTTTGAAGATGTGTAATATATTCTTATTAGGGATCACTCACAACTCATTTAATAATTTTTTAATCTCCATCATGTTTGATATGATTTATTGAAAAATATGATTGTTTACAAATATTGTGTCTTTTAATTCAAGGAAATATTGTAATTTCTCAAAATTATTTTTCTTAAATTCTTATTAATCGATAGTGTAATTGTAATAGTTATAACGTTTATATTGATCAATAATTGTATTTGTCTACAACCAAATATTTGTGAAATTTATCATACACATATTTGCGTACTTTTATTAAATCATATATCTACATCATAGTGAAGTATTAAAATGTTTAGTTTAATTATTTTCTTTTTTGAATGGATTATAATGAACTTGAGTATTGTATGTGTGAATTTCTGTTTTGAATTATCACGATCCACATCTATACACAACCGCATGATAGAGCTCGACCTAAAAATAAATAGTCAAGTATCAATGCCTATCAATGTTACATATCAATTTTCAAGAATTCATTTAGGTGATATTTCAGTTGGTAATTTTTACGCAATGACGATCAACAAAACTGAAGACAATCTATTTATCATGGTGAACTATTTTTGAAAAAGCCGATTTCCAACCATGACCAATTGTATGTTGTTGTATCAACAATGATCAATCGTAAGAGTTTCAAAATTCTAATTTGCGATGATTAAAAAAAATTTAATTACAAAACTAAGAATATTATGTACAAAGTAGTTTTTCATAATTTGTAAAATAAATTTCATTACAAGAACAATCTTTCTGTGAACCATTTTTTATTTTATTTTAAAGATAATTATGTTAAGAAAAAAATAACAAAACTATTTAAATATATATTACTTAACTTTACGTATATATAATTACTTAGCTAATAATTTTAATTCAGTAAAAGTCAATAATATTCAAGTTTTCATTGTTATTAGTAAAAGAAAAAAATATTTATACATGCAATATATAAGTTACAAACTAGTTATAAATTATGAGATCAATATAACGGAAAAAAAAAATCAGAATTTGCTCGACCAAGATTTTTATGTCTATCTACAAGATCAACTAGATCGATATTTTATATATATGGAGGCCAAAATTATTATATGAGATACTTATTACACCGTAGAAAATATTTATGGAACCATAATTGCAATTAAGGTTACGCTTTCTTTAATATCATATCACACACAAACACACACATATATATATACACACACATGATAATTAAAGAGATTATGTACATAAATGAAGTTCTAAGTCGTACGATCGTATCAAGATTTAAAAGACGATGGTTATATTTTTATATATTAAGACAACCAATTACCTAAGATCTCAAAGAACTACAATTCATCACCATATAACAAACAAATCTTAATAAACCGCAACAGATGACTCTGGCAAAAGCCTAATCTCGCGGACTACCAAATGTGGAACATATATAGTGCTATTTAATTAATTTAAGTACTATAATATTGGACAACCTCAAACTTTACCACATCTTGACGTACAATCATTATAACTCTTTTATGATACATAAACTCACAAAGCTGATCTTCAGCCACACGCAGAAAACCCCACAAACCCTAATTAATTAACCTGATAGACCACAAATAATGGTACAACACAACAACAACATATTAAAAAAAAAAAATATATATATATATATATATATATAACCTTATACTTGAAATCATGAGATATCTCCCAATAACTCTTAGTAATTATTTCATCCCTTATAATTTTACTATATTAGGAAATAATTAAATTACTTATCTCCGAACAGGTAGCCTAGAGACGAGTCTCCACCTGGTGCAGATGTAACCCTAGTCGAGGGACGACCCTGTTGTACAAAAATTGTACATTATAATAAAATAAATACCAAATCTAAAAAAAAAAAAAAAGTTGATTAATTACTTACAAATATTTAGAAATTTCAAAATGTTTTTCAGATGATATCACTTACAGTGATGAAGTGTCCAGAATTWTGGCCCTGGACCGTTAGGTAGTTTTGGGAGCCCTTAGTTTTGTCCAGAGAAGGGGAATTAGGACTTTGCGGTGGCTTGCCGTCGGCAGTATCAGTACCGTAAGGCGGCAGAAAAGCGGTTGGAGATGGCGGTGGGGCCTCGTTTTTCAACTTATTTTTATTATCGGAACCAAAGAGATATCCCAAGGAACTCTGCCCACCTCCGGCGCTACCACCTCTTTTCATGATAATTAATTAATTAATTGTAGAGGTGATCTTTTGTTAATTTTTGGGAACCTCTTTTTTCTTTCGTGTGTGTGTGTGTGTGAGAGAGAGAGAGAGAGAGAGAAGAGAATGAATATCTTGTTTATGAGGCAAAAGCACGTACATGAGGAATGGGGATATATATAGTTGATCACACATTTATACAGGAGCTTGTAATAATTTACTAGTGTTAAGGTTTTCCGTGTGACGACCACACGGATACACTTTTCAAAAGCCTTCTTGGCCTTGCAAGTTCAACTATTATTACGGATTTCTTTTCTGATTCTTAGTGTATTTTATGTGACGGAATCCATGGCCCAACTCACCAACAGACCCGTATAGGGATGTAAGCAGGGGCTTAGTCAGGAATTCTTTTTGCTCTACGCTGTCCGAATATAAATATTTAGTAGGTTTATTTCATATTTGGTACACGAATTTTTTTTGTTATACATTCATTTTATTTAAGTAAAAATACATATTTTTAAGGTGAAACATAGTAGTTAACATAAATATATATGTTCAAAAAGTATCATATTTTACCTTTAAAATATGCATTTTTTTCAAAAGATTATGTACGCTTAGTGTACAACAGTTCTTGCATGTGATTGTGTGTGTCTAAATCAAAATATAGTAATAGAATACCTCTAATTAGTAAGGAAATAGATATGTTTTATGTGTTATATTAGGTATGACAGTCATAATTCTTAACTAACATCCAACAAATAGCAAATTAGACAAATTAACTCACATCCAACAACTCTAAAAAACGTATAAAATATTCTATATAAACTACAAATATTAGTGATTCAAATAAAAAATAAAGTATTAAAGTCGCGTTTTGAAAATAGATGTGTCGTGCAGTTTTTCATAAAATAATTATCATTAATTATTAAATTACTGTCGATAAACTCTCATTTAATATAAAAAGTTCTCCTATATATTCAACCATCACTAATATAAGTTATGGATTTTGGCTAAAATAATTGAAATATACTTAGTTTAGAATAAGTATAACATGGGCTAATTCAATTTAATATTAACTAATTATATATATTTTTCTTAAAATATAAATAAAACAAAAGTAAAATGAATAATTAAACATGAGTTGGAGTCCACCCCAGCCCTTGGGGTGGCTCCGCCCCTGGGTGTAAGTGAGCCAAGCCCCCTCTCGCTCTCTCTCCCTCACAACAAATAAGAAAACTTCTCAACTATCAATCTCCGCCGAAAATCTCACTACACTACTATCAATACGTTGGACATAGAAGCTATTCGGTTTAAGAATTATAAATTAAAAACACAATACCTATAATTATAGAAAAGGAATAAAAATGAAAATAGTGCAAACATTGACTAATTGTTTCCCCACTTTATTTGCCTTAGTATTTTTTTTGATTCAAATTAAATATATTAAAAAATTGTACTTTCTAGTTTCTATATATAAAAGTGCACTTGTGGTGTACAAAAGAAAAGGCTTGATGTAGGTTTTTCTGTTGTTTTTAATTAGTGGGGTGTCAACTTTTTAATTAACTCACTGTTCTAACACAGTTAAACCCTACTTGGTGTACAAAAGAAAAGGCATGATGTAGGTTTTTCTGTTGTGTTTAATTAGTGGGGTGTCAACTTTTTAATTAACTCACTGTTCTAACACAGTTAAACCCTACTTGCAAGTTGCAACATTGTAACTTTTAAGTGCTCTCCCTCTCGAAGAATCCGATGCCATTAGCTTGCCTAAAACACATTTTCAAGGTGGTAATTAGCAACCAATAAATGTTGGATTAACAAATTATAAAATTACTAATATTAGATTATTTCCAACTGTCTCCCTATAATGATTCTTTGATTATTTTAGGGAGGCAAATGTATTAATATAGTTTCAACATGCTCCCGATAAGGCCTCCCTAAAATAGGGAGTTTCATTTTTTATTACTTGAGCCCTCGACGAGTAGATAGCAAATTTTGATCCCTAGTATTTTCTTTTTACTTTTATTTAAATTGGCTTCCTATTACTTTAATACTCCCTCCGTTTCTTAATAAGTGTCGTCTTAGAGTTTTTGTTCAAAATTAAGGAACATAATATTTGACCAACATATCCTCAATCAATTAATAATATTCTCATTTAATTACTTTTATTCTTTCCCTTTAATTATTCTATTACCATAAACTTGTTTATATTTCTTAAAATAGGCGGGGATAAAACTGGAATAAAATGGTAAAAAAAAAATTCTAAAACGACACTTAATTTGTAATAAAATTGAATCTCTAAAACGACACTTATTTTAAAACGGAGGGAGTAATATATATGATAAAATGTTTATAAATAGGAGTCTGTTGGAGTAAAATTGGAATAGAGAGTCCTTAAAACAAAGAGTTGTCATAAGCAAGGAGTTTGATAAAGTAAAATGAGATAGAAAAATAGAGAAAATTACTTTAAGGTATGAGTTTGACCGAAAATTTATTGGAGTTAGTGTTAGGGCACATATGTCTAAATTACTTGATGAGACTTTTATTTTTAATGATCGGCAATTATTATTTTGGTTCAAATCAAGTAAATTTCCAAGTTTTGCATAATAATTTACATATCTAAGAAATCAAGTAATACTAGACAAACTTGATCTAGTTAGTTGTGCAGAAAAAGGATTTCGAACTCGAAACATTTTAACTTAAATATACTCACTATGTTCCTTTGGACAACAACACAAGGGGCAATTCACGCCCTTCATAATTACACATGATTCAAACATCAATATTGTTATATGGACCCAAATAAATTAGTTAGTTTACATAAAGATGAAGTGCACATGTTATATATAAATAAGGAAATTGTGTAAGTTTTTTAAAAAGAGAAAAGAGAGAGAAATTAAAATGGTTCGTTTTACATTGATATCGTGTTTTCAAATTGCGTGAGTTCTTGATAAAATTTGGGAAAACTCATTGAGATTTGTGATTAAAATCTTCATGCATATACAAGTCAATATATAAAATGATGAAATATGAGATAAAATATTGTGCGAAATAACTGGACAATCTGAATTATTGTGTGGGGCCATATATATTCCAAGAAAACAAAAAGGTTTTCCAGAATTTTGAAGAAAAGAAAGCGTACCATCCGTTAAAAATTATGAAGGGTAGCTCGTCAAATATGATAGTTACATGATTGATTTTTCATAATTTAAAAAATAAATTGTTTATAGTTAAGTTATTAATTTAATTAATATATAATTTAATTATATCTTTCTCGAATTTTTTAAGAATAAATAATAGTTAAAGTTAGCATATTAGTTATTGAAATAGTATAATTTTGCATTATAACTATCAATCTTCCGGTCACTATAAAAAACTAGTATTTTCAAAAATATTAATCAAAGGTACGTGTGAATGAAAATTTAATGATATGTTAAATATGGTAACTGCACTATGTTTGTGGGATAAACAAAATAAATTGTACTATTTTTTGGGGATGAAAGAATATAATTAATAAAAAACTACTCTCTTCGTGCCATATTAATAGTCTCATTGTTAAATTCACACAGATTAAGAAATTAATAGTCTATATAGTTAAAATATTAATTTATATTTTATTTTCCAATTTTGTCCTTCTCGAATTTATAAATGTCAATTAATAATTCAAGAAGTTAATATTGGAATTAGTATATTTGTATTGAAATATTAAAAATTTGCATTGTTGTAAACAATACTCCATTGACCAAGAGATGAATTGGTATTTAAAGAAATATTAATTAAGGATATGTGTGAAAATGAAAATTTTATGATATGTAATATGATAACTGGACTATCTTTATGGGACGAATGAAAATGAAATACTTAACTTTTTTTCTTTTTCTTTTTCTTTTGTACGGAGAAGTATATCCCTTGAGGTTTGGCCAATTACAATTTTGGAAATAACAAAAATCACCTTTTGGTTAATTTCACCTTACATTTCAGAGTATTCCAATGCAACAATGTTGAAAGTGAAAAAATTGACACATGCAATAAAAATAATTATGTGACACATTAAAATAATTATATGGCACATTAAATGCTTGACATTATCAAGGGCAATGTTAAATTCTAGACATTACTCTTGACAATGTTTACAATTAATTTTAAAGATATTATCCAATCATGTTATTTCTCTCTCTTTATTTTTTCTAAGAATAAATAAAATAAATCACATATATAACATTAACATTGATGTATTGGAGAACTTTTTTTATAAAATATCAATTTTATTTGCCACATATGATCAATTAGCATGCTTTTAGCACGTGCAATGCAGTTAATTAGTGAAACTAATAATGTCAATTAATTATTTTTAAACCTACATCCCTCAATTTTCAAAGTATTACAATTAGTTGGTCAGAACATCGGCGTTACTTATAATATTTTAAAAAGTTGATGGATACAATTAATATATTTGATGATATCATTAAATTCTGTTCAATCAACAAACCGTTTGTGCAAAATGTAAACAATTTTATGTGTTAAATTTGTATTTATATATGTATTTATTGGTCACGCTTGTATATAATCGTAGGGGAAATTACCTTCGGTTTTGTAATCTGAATTAATTAAGGGTTTTGTTCTGTATTTAGTCAATTTTGGATTTTGTTTCAATTTATTTCAAAATTCTAACCGATTCTGGCACTCTTGCCAGTCGAAAGCATTATTACTAACTAGAACTAGTGACCGTTGACCTAGCTAATTATAAATTGAGATTAGATGATTTAGCGCTAAAACTTGAAATGTGAATAGGGCGTGTTTATTGGCTTTCCAAAATTTTACTTCACTCCACGATATTTTGGATAAAAATAATTATGTTTAAAAAGAATAAAATAATCCTATCACAAAATAAAATTAAATATTAGAAAACAAAACAATATACAATATACAAAAATTTGTTTATATTTTCCCTCAAAATCTCACTAACCAAAATCTTATTCTTCCTCCCAAAACCCCTCTCACTACTCAACTCAGAAAACATATAAATTTCTAAAAACTAAAAAATGAATGATAATGATACGAACAAAATAAATAAATAATTAAGTTTTCTTTACACTATATATCGTGTTTTAATCATTGGACATAGCTATTTTTTCTCTTTCTTTCTTTCCTTTGTTTTTTTGGTGTATATTATTCATAAGGGTTCAAAATCGCGTTTACGTCGGTTTTGATGAACATTTCGAGTGTATTTGAAAATTTGATCTGAACGATATTTTTTGGTCTAAAAACTAACATGCAGTCTGTTCTGGACCAAAAAAAAAGGGTGTTTACTAGATTTTCGAACACCCTGCTTTGTTTGAAAATTTGGTCCGAACACCCTATTTTTTATCCAAAAACTTATAAGATTACAATCTGTTCTGGACAAAAAAAAGGGTGTTCAGACCAGATTTTTGAACACCCAACTTTTGTTCAAGAGTTGGGTCTGAACACTCTATTTTTTTGTCCAGAAACTAAAAAGACTGCCCTTTGTTATGTACCATAAAAAATATGGTGTTCGGACCAAATTCTCGAATACCCTGCCTTTGTTCGGAAATGTGGTTCGAACAGTATTTTTTGGTCCCAAAATTGACATAGTGCAGTTTATTCTTCTTCTTTATAGAACTTGATTCATAGACTCGCTCGTTTTTTTTTCTTCCTTCTTTTTTTGGCAATTCTTTATGCGTAGACAATGAATCATTTTCTTTTATTTAGTTTTTGTTATATTATTTTTTTATTAGATAGGGGTAAGGTGGGGAATTGATGGGGTTGTTTAATACTCTATGCGTCCTATTCTATCTATTTGTTGACCATTTCACGAATATTAAGAAAGATGATTGATTTTATAATTATATGAATCACCATAATATCTTTTCTTTAAAATAATTAAAAGTGTGAAATAATAAAGGTAGGGGTAAAATCAGTAAAGTAACATTTAATTCTTATTGGAAAAGTAAAAATTAACAATAATTCTCTTTTAAAAATATAAATGTAACATGAAAAATTTTAAATTACGATAGATAAAATGAGACGGTAGTAATTTTTTTTTTTTTTAATATTTTTATCAATATTGTTGGAAGATTCTCCCGCTACAAGTTGAAGAACCAGATTTTTTACCTGAAATCATAAAATTATGGGCTGATAATATGTGTGAATATTCCCAATTGTTTTGACATTTTGCACTTTTCAATCATATTGATGGCCAAATTGCACAGTTTTGGTCGGGATGACTAAATTTCTAAATTCTTAGATATATATTAGGCCAAATTTAAAGGTTATTAGTTAGATAGCTAAATATCAAATTAGTCCAAATAACATGGTGCAAAAGTTATTTTCCCGTAGCTTGGCTTTCCTAATTGTGGTCACATAAAAAAACCAATTATCTGTCTAGTTTTAAAAACAATCTTGTCTCATTCTATCAGACATTTTTAAATTATCAAGAAAGAATTTTTATATATTTATATTAATAAAGTAATTACTTTTCTTAAATAGAATGAAACTTAAGCATTATATTATATATATATATATATATATATATATATATATATATTAACATTCGTGTATCACACGAAATTTATAAAGAACTAAATGTAAGAAATATTTATGAAAATTAAAAAGTTTTAAATTTAAAATAAAAAATTGAAACGATGTGTTCTCAATCCATGCCCTATTCAATTTATTAATTATTATAATTATTAATTAATATTATATTTTTAATATTTAGATTAAATTCATTAATAATTATATTTACATACTTATAACAATTCAGAAGTGTCACATTTTAAACTCGTCTTTAATCTATATTAATTAGTTATTATTAACTTATTTTATATTTATGTTTAGATTGATTTTATTAATAATTATAGTTACATACTTTGAAAAATTCAAAGGTGTCATACCCTAAAGCCTTCTCGCATTGTGGCATTGTCTAATCAATATTAATTAATTATTATTATATAATTTTATTTTTTAATATTTAGATTGAATTCATTACTAATATTTAGTTACACACTCCAATTATTGCAAATATATCATAATTTACCTATACATAATATTTAAAATTTCAAAAATAATTATTTCAACTTTTATCGTAAATACAATTTATTTAATTATATTCATAAATAAGTTTTTTTTGTAATTAAAATTATTTCATATGTAATTTTTTTAATTAAAATAATTAATTTAGATTTTTTCCTAGTAATTAAATATGACTTATTTATATTTTTATATTAGGAGTATAAAAGAAAATTATTGAATTAGATAGAATATAATAAAAGAAAACTATTATGTTAGGCTAAATATAATAAAAGAAAAATATTAAATTAAGCATTCTACAATAAAAGAAATATATTAAATTAGGTATATATTAGGCTTGAAAAACACATAAGCAACTGAAACACCAAGATTTTTTATTATCCAAACGAAGCATATAAAGCAGACACATAGATTAGGAGAATTTTGTATTAATATATACTTGTTTAATGCCCGTATATTACACGGGACTTATCAAAATATAAATATAAGAAATATTTATGATAATTATTGAATTTTAATCTAAAATTAAAAATCAATATAATGTATTCTCAACCCGTATCTTGTACATGTCTAATATATTAAACAACTTTGTATTTGGTGGTGTTTAAGTTAAATTTATTAATAATCTTAATTACATACTTACAAAAATTCAAAAGTCGTCACATTTTAAACCCGTATCTCATTCTCTATTTTATTAATTATTATTATTAAGTCATTTTATATATTAATGTTTATAATTAATTGGTTAATAATTATTAGTTACATACTTTGAGATATTCAAAAGATATCATACTCTCGCCTCGTGTCGCATTGTACTGGTGTCTAATCAATGTTTATTAATTATTAGTATATAATTTAATATTTTTATGTTTGAATTGAATACATTACTAATATTTAGTTACATACTTGGATTATTGTGAATAACTCATATTTTACCTATATAAAATATTATAAATTCCAAATATAAAATTATTTTAAATTCTATTATCAATAAAATTTATTTAATTAATTTGGTAGGAGAGATTGAGTTCGCTAAATAAATAAATAAATAACTTTAATTAAAATTATTTCAGTTTGTCTATTAATTAAAATAACCAATTTATATTATATAGACTTATTTTTAATATTTTTATATTAAGAGAATTAAATGAAAGTATTGAATAAGGAAAAATATAATAAAAAAAATTAATTAGGTAAGATACAATAAAAACAAAAATATTAAATTAGGTAAATATTAGGTTCGCATGACACATAATCAAACGAAGCACCAGAATTTATTATTTGGCAAACGAAGCACACGAGACACATAGATTAGGAGGATTCTGCATTAATATGTAGGGGTGATATATATATATATATATATATATATATATATATATATATATATATATATATAGAGAGAGAGAGAGAGAGAGAGAGAGAGTTGGGTTCAAATGAAAACCCGTCATTATATGTGAACTTAGAGACTTATTTACACCATAAATTCATTTAATCCAAAGGTTATATTGAATTCAGAATTTGTGTTTAAAAATGAAAAATATGAAATCCAAACGCTGGTTTATTAATTGAGAGGGACAAATTAGACTAATTGTCAATTGCATATTATCTTTCATTTTCTTTTAAAAGGAAAAAAAGATTGTATTTTATCGTTCTTTTTATTTTAAAAGGAAATAAAGATTTTCCATAAAAATTATTCATTTACTTAAAAACGAGATTAAAAATAAACTAATGGCGTTCTTAAGTAAATTACTCATGTATTAATAATATTATAATATAATAAGATTGATTTTCTTAATATATTAAGAGTGCTTTTTTTATATAAATGCAGTGCTTTTTTACTACACTAACAATACTTTTTCTATTGAACCAGTAATACAATAAGAGTGCTTTTCTTATGTATTTGCAGTTTTTTTTTTACTACAATAACAATATTTTTACTATTGAATCACTAATATACTAATTTGATTTAGTTTTTGACCTAATATAAAAGTATTCTTGTTCAAGGAAAACACACCTCCAATGCAATAAAAAGACACTAATTTGATTTAGCTTTTGGTCTGAAATAAAAGTATTCTTAGCCAATAAAAGTATCGCCCGAAAGTATAAAAAGCACCACCAATGTAATTAAAAAAATAATAATTTGAAAAAGAAAGTACCAACAATATTCTTAGAAGCACTCGTCACTATTACCAACACAATTACATTTGAACGAAAGCACCAACAAATACTTGCAGAAGCACTATGTAGTGTTCAAGAAAGTACTGTGTAAAGTATTCTCAAAGCAGTGGAGAAATTGGATGTGGCAGTACCAATTTCGTTGACGAAAACTCAAACTCGGCTTTGAAAATTGAAACCCTCAATATGAAACCTTCAACGCCGCCCCGCCCATGGATTTTTGACTGAAAAAATAAAAAGAGAATTTCAACAACTACCACTGTGATCGGAGCCCCACTGATGGGGACATCCCTGGTGGTGAGATTGGATGCCATCATCGATCCAGATTGAAAATTTGGGCTATCGTGTACCCTCGCAACCAGAAAACGTATATGAATTGGACGTTGCTTTCAACAAAACAACGTATATGACTTGACAGCCTTCGGAAAAAAAAAATCTGCAGCATAAAACCGAATAGTTGGCGCTTTTATAAGTATATATCGGTGCTTTTTGAGTGATCGGATAGTGCTTTCAAAAAAACAACGAAAAGATTTTTCTTTTTTTTCTTCAAATAATTGCGTTTTTTGTAATGGAGATGGATTAATTCTGAATTATCCCGTCAATCTGGTGAGAATGATTATAATGGAGATGGATTAATTCCTTATTATAGAAAAAAAAAATATATGTAATTATGTAGAATGAATATATGTAATTATGAGACTGTCTTAATTTGCAAAGATTTGAAAAAGATAAAAATATCCCTATTATGTTTGAATTAGAATCAAAACTTTCTTTTATTATTAACCATTGATCTTATTTAAACAACGATGTGAATTAATACTTAGATTTACATATAATGACGTGGTTCTCAATTGAAACTAATCCTATATATATACCCTTCAAATAAAAATAGAAAGAAAGAAAATGAAAAAAGAATATGGGTGAAAGAAAAGCTGCGAGCTCATGGCGAGCTGATATAATAAAAGGCGAGCTGATGCGAGAATGTATTGCATATATTTTTGGATAATATTTTTCACACATATCATTAATGAAATACACGGCTATTTATAGTAACATAGCTGACAAGGGTTGCCCTAGATCCTATGGTCAGACTTTACACAGTACATTTGATAACGGTTAGCTATGATCGTGTGGCTATCATTGCTACAGTACCATTGACAGCTGTATCAGACTGAACTGTACTAGGTTAGGGCTGTCGTCATCCGACGTGGTGTAGGCTACATGTAAACTTCTGATGCCGAGACCTGTTAGGTTGACACTCACTTGACTTGATCACATTAGGTCGCAATGTATGCGACCTAAATCTATTAGGTCGCCAATCGTGCGACCTGAAGTTATTAGGTCGCCATGTCGCTTCGTAGTCACGCGACCTGTTCTCAATAAGTCGTTGTGACTTATATTGTCTTTTAACACGGCCCCTCAATTCGAACGAGCTCTTGGACATGATTCTCAATCCGTCTCTGAGCTTGGTGAAGAATTGCTCGCTCAAAGATTTTGTCAGAATATCAGCTATCTGCTCTGAAGAGGGAACATTTTGTACTGCGAGTTGTTGCAAAAGAATCTCGTCTCTAACAAAATGAAATTCAAGTTCAATGTGCTTGGTTCTTACATGTAGGATAGGATTTGAAGCCAGAGCAATCGTGCTCAGATTATCTACCCATACGGTAGGCGTGCAAGTTGATCCAATTTTCAATTCCTTGAGGAGATAGCCTATCCATGTCATTTCTGTCGCAGTGTTTTCCAAACTCCTGTATTCATCTTCAGTGCTTGACCTCGACACAAAACCCTATTTTTTTGAGCTCCATGACACAAGATTATTACCAAGATAGACACAGGAACCACTAATACTTCCTATCATCGAGGTCGGAAGCCCAATCAGAGTCAGAAAAACCATTCAGATGGAGATTTGGAGCTTTTGTTATTCTCAGTTCATGGTCAATAGTGCCTGCCAAATATCTTAGAATTCGCTTTAGTGCTCGCCAGCTCGTGTTTAAGGGATTATCCATGAATTGACTAACTTTGTTAACACTGAAGGAAATTTCAGGTCGCGTAATAGTGACATATTGCAGACCTCCGACTAGACTTCTGTAAAGAGCAGGGTTTATGCCTGCGCTGCTCCCCTTGAATCTGGATAGGTTGTTTGAAGTGATCATTGGAGTGGGAACCGACTTACATGATAGCATATTAGCTCTCTTGAGAAGCTATCTTATGTATTGACCTTGACTTAAATACATTTTATCAGCGGATGAGGTAAAATGAATTCCCAAAAACTGTTTAATATTGCCTAATTCCTTCAGTGATTGAACCACCTTCAAGTTGGCAACTACTGAAGCGACCTCATTCTCATCGCTCCCAATGAATCAGTATGTCATCCACATAGATGAGGAGATAAATTCTTGACCCATTCTTCAACCTGTAAAAAAGAGAAGCGTCAACTTTTGAACCTGTAAATCTAAGACCTTGGAGTATTCTTTGAATCTTGCCGAACCATGCTCTAGACGCCTGTTTAAGCCCATAAATGGCTTTGGTAAGTCTGCACACAAGTTGTTTGTCTTTTTGTTCAAAACCGGGAGGCTGTTTCATGTAAATCACTTCCTGCAGGTCGCCATGCAGGGATGCATTATTAATATCAAGGTGCTTAACATACCATCCACAAGAAACGGCAATGCTTAAGATTATCCTTATTGTTGTTGGCTTGACAACTGGGCTGAATGTTTCAGAGAAATTAAAACCATCTCGCTAAGAGAAACCTTGAGCAACCAGACGTGCTTTGTGTCTAGCAACTGATGCATCGGTGTGTCTCTTGGTTTTAAACACCCATCTGCAACCAATTATGTTTCTCCCCTCAGGTGCTGGAACTAAAGTTCAAGTGTGATTTGTAATTAATGCATTGTATTCACCCTATATAGCCTGTTTCCAAACTCCAATCTGAAGAGCTTGTTGAGCATTCAATGGTTCATCATCCTCATTGATGACTTCGGCAGATAGTATTTTTGGTTTGTGAATACCAGTTTTGGACCTGATCAGCATGGGATGGAGATTTTGAGGCGGACATGGTTGATAAGGACCATAGTGATCAGGGGAAAGAGGTGGCAATTGAACAACGAGGGGAACCGCAGTGTTAGAACTTTGAGGTGAGTTACAGTGATCTCGCGGAGGTGATTGGTGGGAAAGAGGAACATAATCAGGTAAAGAAACCTGAGATGTGGGAACGTTGTTCAGAGGTGTGGATGGTGTATCTGATTGAGAGGATGGAATGGGAAGAGTATGATATTGAGGTGGTGAGTGTATGGGTGGTAGTGGTGTCAAACTGTAGTGTGGAGAGTTAGCGGCCTGTTTAGATCTGTATGGGAATTCATGCTCACAAAATACAATATTTTTGGAAATTATCACCTTCCCAGATGGTAACAAAATTTTGTAACCTTTATACTGAGTGTTGTAACCAAGGAAGGTACATGGAAGCGACTTGTATTGAAGTTTGTGAGAATTATAGGGTCTGATGTGCGGATAGCAGAGACAACCAAAGAACTTAAGAAAGTTGTAAGCAGGTCGCTGATTGAAGAGACACTTAAGAGGGGTTTTGTAAAGGTTTGTTTTGCAGGGAACTCTGTTAATAATGTAGGCAGAGGTAGTGAAAGCATCATCCCAAAACCTGAGAGGTAGATTTGAATGACCGAGCAGAGACAATCCCATCTCCACGATGTGCCAATGTTTCCTTTCAGACACACCATTCTGTTGTGGTGTATAAGGGCAAGATATCCTATGATTTATACCACTATCTTGGAAAACCTTAGCAAGAGGTTTATATTCAGTCCCCCCATCATATTGGAAATTTTTGATCTTGCAGTTTAATTGATTTTCAACAAGGTTTTTAAAATGGATAAAGGCATCTGAAACTTCTGATTTGGATTTGAGAAGATAAATCCATGTATATCTACTGAAATGACCGATAAAGTTCACATAGTAAAGAAAACCATTTGATGATTTGATAGGGGCAGGTCCCCAGAGATCAGAGTGAATAAGTTCAAGAGGTTGCGAGCTAACAAAAAGGGAATTAGGAAATGGAAGCTTGTGACTCTTTGCTAACATACAAGCGCAACATAAAGATAAACTTTTATTATTGTTGTTTTAAGGGATATTACAGCTTTTCATAGCCTTATCTATTACATCTTAACTAGAGTGACCTAATCTAGAATGCCATAAATCAGGAGCAGGCTCTTTATTCTGAGAACTTGAAACGAGGAAAGTTTGAGCAGGTCGCATGACAAAAGGTGGTGCAGATGAGGGATGACAAGTAGCTCGCTTGGTGGTATGTAGATGAAAATGATATAGTCCATCTTTAACCGTCCCTTTGAGTAATATGGCCTTGGTGGTTTGATCTTAATGAGACAATAAGAAGGATGGAATTAAAAAAAAAGACATTATTATCAGAGGCAAAATTGGAAATGCTGAGCAAATTTTTAGTGATTGAAGGAACATGAAGTATATTTTTGAGTAAAAAGGTTTTAGAAGTGAGAGGAGTTTTGAGAAAAGAGTTACCAATGTGGGTAATGTTCACTCCAGCTCAATTCCCCATTTGGAGTTTGTTCCCTCCAGAGTATTCTGAGGCCACATTTAAATTTGTAAGGTCATTTGTCACGTGCGCAGTTGCTCCAGAGTCAGGAAACCAGAGAGTATCAGTGTCATAGTCCGAATGCGAGCTCGCGCTTCCAGCATTCCCAAACTGTGCCATATGCAGCGAAGGGTTTCGAATTGACTGTTGGGTGGATTGAGCGTTACTGTAGGAGTTGTCATTCCTGTACCAGCACCTATCTGTTGTGTGTCCTGAAATATAGCAGATCTGACAGACAACTCTATCTCCTCCATTCGACCTTCCTCCGCGACCTCTTCTTCCTCCCTTACTACCTCTGAAACTGTTCCTACCTCCTCCGCGACCTCTTGAACTTCCGTTGTTTTGTTGATAATGGTTGTTGACTCTTGCAGCGTTGACTTGTGTTGCAGCATTTACGGAGGGCTGGGATCCTTCCGTATTGATGTACGAGGTATTGTTGTTGTTGGTTTCTAGTGTGGCCTCATAGCTGAGTAAAAGAGCATGCAGCTCGGCTATCGTATAGGGTTGCGGCCTGGATGTCACATTAACCATCACTGAGTCATACTCGCTTCCTAATCCAGCTAAAATATGCAAGATCTGATCTTTTTCAGAGATCTTGTTCCCTGCGGAAGTTAAAACATCACAGCAAGATTTCATCTTTCTCAAATACTCTTTCATAGATAATGCATTCTTTCTTAAGGACTGCAACATTATCCTATACTGCATTATCTTGACTTGAGACTGCGTGCCAAAATTATTCTCAAGAGGGACCATATTTCCTCGTATGTATTGAAACCAACAGTTAGAACAAAAATACTTTCACTTAGAGAGGACAGGATCCATGAGGCTAAGATTTGATCTTGCCTTTCCCATGCAGAAAAGAGGGGATTTGTCTGATTTTCTTTATCAGCTAAAAACTATGGTGGGACTGCAGATCCTTTCTTGATGAAAGCTTTAAGACCATAGCCTTTGATGGTTGTCAAGACTTGTTGTCTCCAGATCAAGTAATTATTTTCATCCAATTTTGTTGAAAATGAGATGACTTTGGGGATAAACGATTTGGGGTAGAGATGAGAAGGTTTGGGTTGAGGAGGAAGAGCTATTGTGAGACATTTTATGGAGAAAAACAGAGTCAGGCCCTCAAACCTTCTCTGATACCATGAAAGAAAAGTTGCGAGATCATGACGAGTTGATATAATAAAAGGCGAGCTGATGCGAGAATGTATTGCATATATTTTCGGATAATATTCTTCATACATATCATTAATAAAATACACGACTATTTATAATAACATATATGACAAGGGTTGCCCTAGATTCTATGGTCAGATTTTACACAGTACGGCTAGTTATGATCGTGTGGCTATCATTGCTACAGTACCATTAACAGCTGTATCAGATTGGACTGTAATATGTTAGGGCTGTCGTCATTCGACGTGGTGTAGGCTCCATGTAGACTTCTGATGCCGAGACCTGTCAGGTCGACACTCACTTGACTTGATCACATTAGGTCGCAATGTATGCGACCTGAATTTATTAGGTCGCTAATCGTGCTACCTAAAGTTATCAGGTCGCAATGTCGTTCCGTAGTTACGCGACCTGTTCGCAACAGGTTGATATGACTTATATTGTCGTTTAACAACGAGTATAATAATGAGGATCAGATTGCATGGAACACGGGAGTTTGAAGATTCTCTTGACAATAGTATAATAATACAAAGGAAGAAAGCTGCACGAAAGGCACCCAAGCTGGGTGTACTGTATGGCCGATGATTAATCATGAGTCACATTATTTTAAGTGGGAACAAAGAGATTAATTAGTGGGGTTAAAGCAGGATAAATCATTACTTTAAAGAAATCAAAAGGCAATTATAGCTTGCTTATGATCAGTCAAGAAAAGTGAGCTAGACAACCTAAAAACTAATATTATTATATTTAGTTATCATAATTCGGTTGGAGACTTGGAGGGGAGCTTGTAGGACAAAGGTGCATGGTAGTTGCAAGAAAATGTTAGTAATTAAACAAATATTTGCATTTTTATCCTGTAAATTGGATTGTTTCACATTCCCATTTTTATTTATTCAACTTTATAATAATAGACTAACATTCAATATTGGCTCATTTGCAATTCCAGTTCAATTATAATCCAGTTGGAATTTAAGAATTAGTCATGAGAGAATGCAAAATATAGATAGAGAATATGAATCTATTAGATTTCAAATTTTGTATGCGTATCAAGTTCTAAATTTTAAAAGTAAATATTATGTTTTAAATTAAGAAAATATAGGCCAACAAATTAAATTTATCTTATTATAATTGAAAATTTTATCATTACAAAGATAGAACACGTGCACGTGTAAGAGATTTATAAATCTGCCAAACTTAGGCAAATGCGAAATTTATTAAAAGGATGTTTTAATTTATTATTAGATTTAGACTTATTTATATATTACTATTATTAAAACTTTAATTTGACGGAATAATCAGAAACGTTTGCATAAAATGGTCAAAACTAATTGAATTTCCGTTTTATAAGATATGCAAATAATGAATAAAGTCGCAAACTTACACAGCTTAAGAAAGTTGGACATAGGCCAACTCATAGGATCAAAATAAGACCTTTATTATCCTTCACTGACTATAATCAGCACCTACTAGTAGAAAGGTGATGCGACTTTAATTAGATGGGCATGATCAATTCAAAAATAGTATAATGAAGAATGATTATATGTTTGCTTTAAGATTAATGTGTGATGCAAAATTAATGTGGCAACTGAGGCATCTCCACATTGTTGTAATAATTGTGTATTTGAATCATAATAGCTGTCAGATTTTGTTCATTTATTCGAATACAATTATCAATATCGTTCTTTCATGTCATTTCACATTAACATTTCATTAATTATTTTTCATTCAAATGTATTTTTTATATTAGTCTAAAACTTCAAGATTATTATGTTTGGGTTATATATTCCACCCATCCTAATTTACTTATATTTATTTGATAAATATATAATAAATTAATAATGAGTTCACGTTATTTGTATTAATGACATTCGAATGAATGGGGTGGACTAGCCTTCATTCCCATGTGAATGAATCACACATGTTGGTTTGAGTTAAAAATTGTGCATAAAGAATATCAATATAAGTACTCTAAAGCTGCGTGAAGTAAACTAGTTAGGCTATTATCTCCTATGATGTCATTTAGAGATATATTTCACTTTATATTGATAATAATGTTGAGATGGGTAGTATCTTATACATTCTATTTCGAGCCTTTCGTTTTGAGAAAAATGGGCCCACATAAATAATATATAATGATATGTATACGTATTTTATAAAAAAGAAAAGGTGTCTGTTGGTGAAACTATGTGCGTGTGCTTTTCTTAAAAAATAATGATGCAAGGATTTAAGCGAGACAATTAGTGGACACTATTTTGTAAATACGAATGTTGTCTCATTACGATATTCAAGATTAAGGGCAATCACGTCTAACATAAAATAATTTACGATTTTATCTAAACAATATTTTAATACTTAAGACATTCGACGAACAAAATTATACAAACCTTAGATGAATTAAGCACTTAAACAATATGCTTTTATGAAACTCTATTTATTTTACTTAATCAAATTTTCTAATTGTATTCTCAATGATCATTCAAAGGGCATATTTATATATTATCAAATGTTTCAGTTGAAACAATACGACTATTCGAACAGACTTCTTTACTCCAAATGTACACATCAATTGAACTAAATAACATAATTTTTGTTACGAACGGTCATACCTTTAGGTAATAATTTCATTCATTTATTTAGAAATAATTATTAAACTTAATAAAAATTTCCTACAATCCCCCACATGAATAAATATTAATGTATGCTTGTATGCATACTCACTTGAAAGTTTCGGCGGAGTATTATTGCACCAGAATAGATAGCTTCTGATTTTAAATATTCCCCAGTAAAATAATATTGGATTTAGTGACTGTATACCAAGATAATAATAATACTCACATAATAACAATTCTAATACATTTGTATTCTCATATTTTTGTCCTTTGGCCCTGGACCATATCTTAAATTCACAAGTATTTTCTCATTTAGAAGCGGCCATTACTTTTTCACTTATATAAGTGATATCCTATTAATGAGCATACTGCTTACTCCACTATATAGGTATAAGAATCATTAAGAGTTCTTAATAATTTAGCCTCGCCACTTAGGCATATTTTTCACTTGAACATTTTAGGAATGAGTTGATTATATTCCAAGTGTACACTGAACTATCAAAATTTAGTCTTTCCACTTAACCAAAGTTTTGAGATCCTCTTATTCTCAGGGTTGGATGTCTGCTAAAACTGTTTGTTCGTTGCAGACTTTACACTCCTTCCTCTAACCAAGTTTTATCTTTGACTTCTCGTAATCAACCAAATAGCCTCTTTGAGATTAAATATTACGATGGTTTTAATTCATTTGACGATTAGGTCTTGACTTACCATTATACATGTATTGTAACACTACTTGATATTGCAAAGAAATCACCTTCCAAGATTTTCAATTAATTATATCTTAAATTGTCGACTTGTACACTGTGCATAACTATGGGTTTGCATCTTTATTTTAGAAAATGTCTTGGATATTTCTGTTATAACCCAGAATCTACCCCAACACTTTTTTTTACCTTTGTGTGGCATTTATAATGAGTGTGAACCCGAAATGGATTGCTTCAACCCCCAAAATTATGGTAAGTTAGAACTTTATCACACTCGTTAACTCCTTTATTTGATTCTTACAAATTTTACTTCATATTTTAGAATCTATTCCTTAATTCTCCATAGTTTAGGAACTCTTATTTTATTCAAATGCATTTGATTAAATCAAATAACCTTGAAACTTTTGATACTTTTCAAAGTTTTATCTTAACTTCTTAATAGAGATCATTACTTTCTTCAAATTATTAAAGTCACATATTACAATATAATTTAAGATATATTCGTACGAATATTTACTATAGTTTTATATATTTCTAATAGAAAAATAAAATATATATGTATTTATATAAATCACATTTTGTATATTAATCACGCCTTTCATAACCTTCAAATTATAGGTCTTTTTTCTTCAACAATTATTTTTTAACCTATAGATCATGCGACATTTAATCACATTTTCGGCCGTGAATAAGCTTTGGATAGTATTTCTTTCCAATAAATGGAAACCTGTTTAGCAAATTTCAATTTACTAATATTCTTTATTTGTCAAAATCAACACATTTAAAGGAATCTACGACTCATAATAGACACGATATTAAAAATAAATTAAAGATCAATAGACATGTAAATCGGTCCAATTATTTAATTTTCATTTATAATTTTCAAGTCTAAACTTTTGACTCTTTTAAAAGTCTCCAGCAGCCGAACTCAAAATTAGCTAATACTAATAAACTACTTGGTCCCAATAGCAAATTCCCATTTATAAAAACTTGGCCACAAACTAGATTAGCCTAGTAGAAAATTAGGTCCTGGAGTGTGAAACTCAATTCAAGGCCCTAATTTAATTTCCATTAGAACCACTAATCTAAACCAAACCTTTCAATCAATAAGGCCCAAGAAAATAATCATAAACTTTCGATTCTCTAATGATTAAAACCTATTGAAAGGACCCAGAAATTTAAATGCCCAAACAGAGGCAAGTAGACTTTCTTCTTCGCGAAGAGTTGACTGCCATCAAGGTTTGTAACGTCAAGGTCTGTCCTCTTGCCACTGCGTTCTCCACTAGCAAGTCCAGCAATTGGAGACCAATCGATAGAAGTCTAACTGCTCCATCGTGAACAGACCATCACGTGCGAACCATATTGATACGGACTAAAATGTCTGTACGTGATACGGACTAAAATGTTCCTACGTAATATTATGTGATAAATATGAATATTTGTGGAAAGCGACCTCATTTCCTAAGGAGGGTGTGCCTCTGGGAGATGAGCGAGCTGTGGTGGTATTAGCGAGCTGTTTGTGAAGAGTAGCGACCTGTAGTATGGGGATAATTTTTCATATAGGGTCGTGATCTCTTGTAATTTGGGCTGAATACTTGAGCCTGTTTGTGGGTTTGATGTACGTGGATTGTTATGGGCTTGGTGGGCCGTATGCTCCGGCTTATTGTGGTATTTTATTAGAAGTTTGTTGTTTATGAGAACTTATCATATATGAGGAGTCCTAATTGTGAGTCGGTTGTGGAATTGTGATATGAATGAAATTCTTGTTATGAAAGGTAACCCTAGATAGTGGAGGATTTCTCCTATCTCTATAAAAGGAGTCTTTGGCTTCTTATTTCGGGAGGATTATTACGCTAATTTTATTTTTGCGCATTGATATTTTTGAATATTGAGAGAGAGAAGAGTGGTGATTTCGCTTATTAACTTAAGCGTTGGAGGGCCTTAACGGGCTCGAAATCCGGCCCGTTTAAGGCGCTGTTTTGCAGGATTGACGAGATCGCTTGGAGGTTCGTGAGAAGTTTGGAAGGTCGCTGTGACGTACTCAAGATCCATATTAGGTCGTTGGTCTCTTCTGAGGTCAGTACCCCCTATATTTGATAGTTCAACTTTTTGAACTTATCAAATTGGCGCCGTCTGTGGGAAAGAGAGACATCGGGTCTTTGAGCGAAAGGCGTGAGAAGTTGCACAAACGAAACATGAAGGAGAAAAACATAACACCTAGAATTTTAGACTACGGTTCCGGGTCCAATACAAAGAAGAAAAAGAACAGATTCGCACATCTTGGCCAAAGAGATGTGCCGGGGGAGGAACAAGAGTATCCTCAGATGGGTCCTATGACTTAAGGTGCAGGTAATACACCTCCACCCTCTCCTAAGAAGCGAGATGGAAAGGGGCTGGCGGAAGAAGTGGAGAAGCAAACGTCTGTGATAGAACCACAAAAATCAATTCACGAGGCGACAGAAGGAGGAAATCCATCTAAGGATGTACCCGATCACGACAAGAAAGGATTCTTGGAGGGGCTTATGGACTTCGTACCTGTAGAAAAACAGGAGGAGTTACGAAAGTATTTGGAGTGCGAGCTGAGTAAGGGGAAGGATAAAAGTGAAAAACCAAACGATGAACAAGAAGAAGAATCAACGGTTAGGGGGTTGAAGAAGAAGAGAGGGCACAACAAGAGAAAGAGAGGAGATGCCTCTAGCTCCACCTCATCCGCGGATTCCCGTGTTCGCACGCGGAGGCCGAGAGGAATAAAAGTAAAGCGAGATCGTTACAAGAGTAGAGGTCGCCGGCACCGTAAGAATAATAGTGAGAGCGACACCCCTACTTCAGATACGGGTAGTAACTCTCGGGGAAAATCTCAGAAAGGTGGCAACGGTCCTAAAGAAAGAAAGGAAGAAAGCGAGGTGGGACCACACAATAAGGCCTTCAGAGACCTGCAGGAGGCCATGGTGAAACTACAAAAGCGAATGGATGGAGAAAAGTTAGAAGGAGAAGAAGGGAATCCCTTTTTTCAGAAGAGATGATGCACGCAGCGATGCCCAAAAATTACAAAGAGCTGGATTTTCAGTATCGGGGAATGACTGATCCAGTCGCGCATTTACAGCTATTCGAAAACGCGAGGATGTTGCATAGTTATACTGACGCTGTAGCATGTCGAGCTTTTGTGTCCACCTTGAGGAGAATTGCACAAAATTGGTTTTATCAACTCCCGAGTGGTAAAATTACCAGTTATCAAGTATTGCGGGCTGCTTTTTTAAAGCAGTTCTCTAGCGTTGGGCAGAGCGCGAAGACGGCAGAATCACTTTTTACCATGGTGCAGCGATCTGACGAGACATTGAAACAGTATGTTAACAGATTCACCAACGCTACTTTGGAAGTTCCTGCTGCCACTAATGAGATGAAAGCCGGATCTTTGCATCAAGGTTTGAGGAGAGAAGATTTGCGGAGGTCGCCGGTGAAGAAAGAGGCACGAACATATGATGAAGTCCTGGAGAGGTGTCATAAGTACATACAAGTGGAGGAAGAAGAGGAAGAACACCGATTGGGCTTCGGTAGAGAGGTCGCCAATGCAAGGGAAAGAATGCCCGAAAGAGAAGTGAGGAGGGAACATAGAAGAGTGACGCGCGGGCTCTTGGCCTCAAGTGCCGGGGTTAGCGCAAGGCAGGAGTTGAATATGAGGGATTGGAAGGAGGAAGATTTTACACCGTTGGCTTTTCCGCGAGCTAAGGTGTTTGGTATCATGGAACATTCAATACCTGATGCAATATAGTGGCCGGAGGATCGCACACCCATTCCAACACATCCGAAAACTATCTCCTTTTGTCTATTTCATAACAACTATGGACATTTCACTAAAAAATGCAGGCACCTCAAGGAGGAAATAGAGAGACACATTAAAGCAGGTCATTTAAAGGAAGTAATTTACAAAGAAAAGGAGTCGGGCGAACAAAGGCGGGCGTTGCCTCCACCGCCGCCGGGAGGTCCACCTCCTCCACAGGTCGCGAGACAAGGGCGGCAGGGAAATCAAGAGTTTGAAGGACCCTGAAGAAATAAGGGGAGAATAAACATGATCTCGGGGGGTCCAACAGATGGCGATTCCAATAATGCACACAAAAAACACGTTAAGTCAGCTCGTAATAAAACGTGGGAGGTCGCTAGTGTGAGTAGGCARCCACAGGTKGTGGGGCCARTCATTTCTTTCGGCCCCAATGATMGGCGYGGGYTRCAGGAAGATCATAATGATGCGTTGGTGATTGAGGCGGAGATAGCGGGATATGAAGTTAGCAGGATTTTTGTAGATAATGGGAGTTCGGTAAACATCATTTATACGGACTGCCTTGAGCAGATGGAGGTGGACAAGAGAGTACGATCTGTAAATACACCCATATATGCGTTCAATGGGGCACAGGTGAATACAGAAGGAGAATTGACGCTGCAGGTAGTATTGGGAAAAGGTGAAGAGCGAGTAGAAAAAAGTTTGAAATTTTTAATCATCCGGGGAAGGTCGGCCTATAATGCGATATTGGGGCGACCTGTCCTTAATATGTTCCAAGCTGTGACATCAACCTATCATATGAGCATAAAATATCCGGTAGGTGACAAGGTAGGAGAGGTCATCGCCGAGCAACAGGTCGCAAGGTCGTGTTACCAGATGGCGGTCAGAAGAGGGTTAATGGAGAACAAGCGAGAGAGAGAGAGAGAGAGAGCGGTCAGCCAGAAGGAGTACTTATCGCGAAAAAAAATAAAAGAGCAGGAGACTTCTGTTCAACCGAATGAAGAGCTGATGGAAATCTCCTTAGAGGAAGATCGTCCAGAGTATACCACGAAAATAGGTACCTTGTTACCTGAAACATTGAAAAGCGAGCTGATTAAATTGTTGAGAGAGTTTCGAGATATATTTGCATTCGAAGAGAAGGAATTAACTGGAGTATCACCGGAGGTCGCGCAACATCATTTAAATGAGGATCCAGAGGCGAGGTCTGTGAAACAGAAGAGGAGGCATTTCGGACCAGAGCTTGACAAAGTCATTGAAGAAGAGGTGCAGAAGCTGTTGAGAGCTGGTCATATAAGGGAGATTCAGTTCCCTGAATATTTGTCCAATGTTGTGATGGTACCAAAACTGGCGCAGAAGTGGAGGATGTGCGTAGATTTTCGTGATTTAAATAAAGCCTGTCCTAAGGATCATTATCCTTTGCCGAGAATTGATCAATTGGTGGATTCTACTTCCGGGTGTGAGCTGTTAAGTATGATGGATGCTTCGCAGGGATATCATCAGATACCTCTCGCAAAAGAAGACCAGCCTAAAGTGAGTTTCGTCACTTCCACGGGTACGTACTGTTTTGTGTCTATGCCTTTTGGGTTGAAGAATGCAGGAGCGACCTACCAGAGGTTAGTGGATCGTATGTTTAAAGACCTACTGGGGTCTACTATGGAAGTTTATGTTGATGACATGCTGGTTAAGAGCAAGCGGGCTGAAACACATGTGGACGACCTAAAGAAGACATTTGTCATATTATGGCAGTATAGGATGAAACTCAACCCGAAGAAATGCGCGTTTGGTGTAAGATCAGGAAAGTTTTTGGGATACATGGTGACGGAGCGAGGAATTGAAGTTAACCCTGAGAAGGTGCGAGCTGTTGTGGAAATGCCTCATCCCCACACAGTACGAGAGGTACAAATACTTACGGGTCGGATGGCAGGTCTTAGCCGTTTTATTTCTAGGTCGGCGGAGCGAGGTGTGCCCTTTTTCATGGCGCTCCGAAAGGGATCTGGGTTTGAGTGGACGAAGGAGGCAGCGGATTCATTTGAGGAGTTGAAAAAGTACTTGGCAGAAATACCATTATTGACCAAACCTATGCCAGGAGAAGAGCTAATCTTATACATATCAGTAGGGGAGGTCGCTATAAGTTCTGTGTTGATAAGAGAGGAGGAAGGCGTGCAAAAGCCCATCTACTACATTAGCAGGATGTTGCGTGGTGCTGAGTTGAAGTATACTGAGCTCGAAAATGGAGGGTTCGCGTTGGTTATCACAGCTAGAAAGCTAAGACCTTATTTTCTGAGCCATAGAGTGAAAGTGCGTACTAACTTAGCCTTAAAACAAGTCCTGGGTAATCCGAATGTGTCAGGTCGTTTGGTGAAATGGGCGGTAGATTTGAGTGAGTATGATGTAGTGTATGAGTCCAGGGCTGCTATCAAGGCGCAAGTACTAGCAGATTTTTTGCAAGAAATGACAAGGCAAGTTGATGAAGACAGAGAGGCAAAAGCGTGGACTTTGTACACTGATGGTTCAACCATGACATCAGGAGCAGGGTTAGGCGTTGTGCTAACTAGCCCGGAGGGAGAAAATTTAGAGTTCGCAATTAAATTGGGACATAAAGCGTCTAATAATGAAGCTGAGTACGAGGCTGTGTTACAAGGGATTAAGATGGCCAGTGAGTTTGGGAGCTTGAAGGCTATGGGCGTATACTGATTCGCAACTGGTAGCCCGACAGTTCGACGGTTCTTTCAAAACTAGGGAGGAACGTATGGCAATGTATTTGGGCAAGTTACGAGAGGAAGCATCTCGGTTTGAAGAATTCAAGCTAGAATATCTGCCGCGAGCTGAAAACATACGGGCAGATCAGCTCGCTCGAATAGCAGGAGCGTTAGTGACCTGTGATACTCGAAAAATTACATTGATGGAATTGGATAGTAGCAGTATAGAAAGAGGAGTAGAGGTTATGGAGATTGAAGATAAGGATGATTGGCGTGGACCCATTTGGGATGTTCTTCTTAAGGCACAAGAAGGAGCTGAGAGGTTAAATACGAAGGATGCTAGGGTCGCAGCTCGTTTCTGTGTGATAAATGAAGAATTGTATAAGAGGTCACGATTTGGATCTCTTCTGAAGTGTTTGGCCAAAGAACGTGGATTAGAGGCACTAAAAGAGATACATGAAGGGTACTGTGGAGATCATGCGAAAGGAAAGGCGTTGATGAGTATAACATTGCGAGCAGGTTTCTTTTGGCCTGGGATGAAGGCTATGGTTAGCGAGCTGGTTCGAACTTGTAAGAAATGTCAAATGCATGCTCCGGTTATTCATATACCGGCTAAAGAGATGATGGTGATGAGCTCGCCGTGCCCGTTTGCGCAGTGGGGGAATGACATTGTGGGTCCTTTCCCAAGGACCCCAGGCAATAAGGAACATTTGGTGGTGGCTATTGATTATTTCACCAAGTAGGTGGAAGCTGAGGTTATCACGGGAATAAGCGAGCAACACATAATGGATTTGATTTTTGATAATATATTTTGCAGGTTTGGAGTACCGCGAGTATTAGTTTCGGACAATGGGACCCAGTTTAATGGGCGAAAAATGCAGAAGTGGTGCAAAGATATGGGGATGAAGCAACGATTCGCCTCTGTGGCGCATCCACAAACTAATGGACATGTGGAAGTTACTAATCGAATAATTGTGCAGGGACTTAAGCTGCGATTGGAGAAAGTAGGCGGACTTTAGGAAGACGAGCTCGCGTCTGTCCTCTGGGTCTATTGAACGACTCCCCGAACTACAACGGGGGAGTCGCCGTTTAGCTTGGTTTATGGAATGGACGCGGTCATTCCTGCTGAGATAGTTGGAGAGTCACAGCGTTTATTAACATTTAATGTGGAAGAAAATGAGAGATTAGCTCGAGGAGCAATTGAGACGGTTGAAGAGATACGAGATAAAGCTGCAGCTCGGGTGGAGCATTATAAACAACGAGTGCAAGCCGCTTTTAATAAACAGGTTAAACATCGTTGTTTTCAGGTCGGCGATTTGGTTTGGAAGAGAGCTGATGCCTTGAAGTCAACTAAAAAAATTAGAGCTGAACTGGATTGGACCGTTTAAAGTAATAAAGGTGTTGCGAGGAGGTGCATACATACTCGAAAGTGCAAAGGGAAAGGTTTTACCACGAAGCTGGAACGTGTGCCATCTGAAGAAGTATTATGCATAGAGGAAGGAGTGCGGGAGAAGGTAACTCTGGACCGGAGGGCACTTCTCCCGCAGATAGCTCATATGGAGAAATGAGATGAAGGGTTTTGATTGAGGTGGGAGAGGGTAACTCTGGGCCGGAGGGCACCTCTCCCGACCTCGTGGTTCGTGGATAATTTCTGTTAAGTGTTGAGTTTGTGTGGTGCGGGAGGGGGTAACTCTGGACCATAGGGCACCTCTCCCAACCTAGTGGTTTGTGGACAGTTTCTGTTAAGCGTTGAGTTTGTGTTTTTGTATGTCGTTAGGGTGAGAGGGGTTAACTCCGGACCGGAGGGCACCTCTCTCGACCTGAGGATTGATTAAGAGTTCGGGTTTTTTATGTTTTTTGGTGGGAGAGGGTGACTCTGGAACGGATGGTACCTCTCCCGACCTGGCGATATGAGAGATTTTGTGTTTTTGTAAGTATACATGGTGCGGGAGAAGGTAACTCTGGACCGGAGGGCACTTCTCCCGACCAGGCGAGTTGTTCAGAAAGTTGAGTAATATGATGAATAAAGTTATGAGAAGTTGTTTTGTTTTTATGATTGAGTTTTGCGATATTTATGATACGAGAAGAGGGTGAGCCTCGTCAAAGTATACCTTTCTTGATTATTTGAATGAGAAAGTTTGTGTTTATATGTGGTTTGAGAAAAGATATACTTCGGTGCTTCTCCCGATTTGATGAATTGTTGCATAAAGTTTGATAAGTTGTGTGAATTTTTGTGGTTATATGATTATGATAATTACGCTCTTTGCGAGCTAATATGATTGTACGACGAGCTAATATGATTTTGTGTTTGATATGAGTAAGATATTGTGATTGACAGGCATAAAAAGTGTTTGAAGGTGTCTAAATGTTCTTGATAGTATTTGCGACATGATTGCATTTTGATGGATAGTACCGATAGTACTTATAACATAATTGAAATAATGTTTGTACAAATGATAACGAGCTAAAAGTTAGTGGAAGTTTTAGGCAGTCTTTTCAGAGGTCGCAGGGGGAAGACTTGAGGGCGTTGGCTCGGGTGCCGGGATGATGGTGCATTCAGATTCAGGTTCAGGCTCAGGTGCGGGCAGCAGGTCATCCAAGGTCGTTTGAAGCTCGCCATGTAGCCCTGCGGCCATGGCTGCTCGGCTCTGACAGGACAGCCACCACTTCGCATAGATGGATTGTGTCTAGTCGCCCTTGAAGAAGCTAAAGGGAGCTAACTTGTTGATGATGGCTTCAACATTTGGAGTGTACGAAACGTTTAGTGCAGCCACCTCTCCCTTGATCATGTCAGCAGCATTGGAAACCCATTCGGTGGCACCACCAGCCATTAAGCCAAAGTATATCGATGAGTTTTCGTAAGCCTTGATGAGCTCCTATCGGTATGCATCGATAAAATTCTTGCCGGTTTCACTGAGAAGGAAAGTTTGGCGACCCTCAGATATACCTTCTTCGCGGGCTGTTTTGAGGAGGTCGGGGAGGTTTTGTTGTTGAAGTGCGAGCTCCTCAGTCTTTTTGCCCAGCTCGCCGCTCATACGTGCCGCCCTGTCCTTCAGGCTATTGATCTGGCTTTTGGCGATTGCTATCTTCTCATCACGTGCCTTCACCCTTTGGAGTGCTTTATCCAATTCCCCCTGCGTTAGAGACAGCTGCCGAGTTTGTTGCTCTGCTCGGGTGGTTAGCTCGTCAATTGTTTGTTGCAGGTCGTCCCCCGTTGAGCGAGCTACAAACTCCTCCGCGAACTTGGAAAATAGGGGTTTCAGCTGTATCAAGATATTTTGTAAGTATTAAGTAATTGTTGAACAGATTAAGGAGAGGAGTTCTTTGTATTTACCTGCTTGAGTGTCTGCTCGCTGAGAAGAGTCTCGACATCTGCGGCCGTATCACATTTCGCTAGCACTTTACTTAGGCTCGCGGTGCTAGCAGAGGTCGTCGCCGGGCCTTTACGGAGGCGACGCTTTTTTGGTTTTGGCGGGCTGGGGCTTGGGCTTCGGGCCTTTGGACTTTCAGGGATGTTTTGCAGAGGTCGCTTGCCCTTCTTGGCTCGTAGGATCAGTTGAGCCTCCTCTTCATCGTCGACCGGTTCGGGCGCTTACTGAGGGGTCTTGTTGGTATTACTGGAGGATGGGATAGGGCGAGCTGTGGAGGAAGTAGGTTGTTTCTTTTCCTCTTCTGGGCGAGTGGCAGTGCAAGTCTTGATGAAGGCAATTGAAAAATGTGGAGATTATGTTAAAATTTAGTTTCGGAACACATGGATAGGTGTAATTGCAAAACCTAAAGTACCTACCAAATTCAGAATTAGAGATGGCAAGATCCGGTTCCACCGGGCGGGAGTCGATGCCCACATAACGGAATATGTCAGATCGGCTGGTGAGGAGTACTACATCAAAGGGATGTCGGCTCCATTCCGTGAGCTGATCAGAGTATTTTTTGTATAGGCGGGGGCATTCTTTGGAAGTTGTTGGTTTGATTTGTTTGGGAGTGCGGTCTTTCAGATCGGTTATGAAGGGCCAGGCTTTAGTGTTGTGAATGAAGAAGAAGTTTTTTCTCCATTCGGGGACTTTATTAGGGGGGTTTGTTAGAAAGCGAGGTCGCCCCAAACGGGAGAAAAGATAAAAAGAATCTTGTTGATATTTTATTTGAAAGCAGAAATGAAAGAAACCTGGGTCAGGATTGGTGTTATAATATTCACAGAGTAAGAGGTATCCAGCTAGATACTTCATAGAGTTGGGGGTTAATTGTAAAGGTGAAATATCGTACAAGCTAGAGATATCAACATAAAAGGGGTGAGCTGGGAATCTAAACCCTGCTATCAGTAATGAGTCAAAAAGAGTAATATGGTTAAGAGGAGGTCGCATGGGATCAACATGCGGGCTGTCAGGTAAAACCACCTTTGCAGTGGTAGGAAGGTTAATAATACGTTTGAGTTTCTGTACTTTCTTGGGGTCGGGAAGTAGCCAATAGTTGTGCTTTATTTCTTTGGTTGTATGTGACGACGACGGTAGGTCGTCGAAGGAGAGGGAATGGTTTACGGTCACGGGGTTCTCCCTAAAGTGTTCGCAGGGTGTGGGTTTTGTTGATTTAGGTAAAGGTATTCCTTCTGGAATGCGGGGAACGACTAGAGGAAGGATGGGGGAGTTGTCGGTGGGATTGTTTGCTAGGGTTTGGGCCTGGAGTTCTACCCACATGACGTCGCCCTCTGGCTCGTCGCGTAGGCCGGAGGAGGGTAATGCTAAGGGTTTGGTCTTGTTTCAATGATGTAAGGGTTCTCAGTGGGGTCAGAATCAGGAGAGAGAGTTGAATTTCGTGAGTTATTGTTGGGAGATGCTAACACCATCGCAAGTTAAATATATCCAGGGGAGGGGATAACACAACAGAACAAATATATCTCAGCAGACGCAGTTGTAAATTCGGCAGTATAATGAAAATTGAAAGGAGATTTGGGGACTTACACATTTCGGTGAGCTGTAGGTCGTTGGTGAATGACGAGTTGTTGAGGGATCCTTGAGCAATTGCGATGTGATGTGCCTTTTTGTAGAGCGACAATGGTGAATTTTTAATTGAAATAGCGTAAAGTGGTAAATGAGGGAGACGAGAAGGTTTTATGTGTTGGGAGGCGAGAAAATTGATGGGACAGATAGGAGCGGGAGTTATTAGGGTTTATTGTGGGAATGTTTTTGGGCCATTAATTCCTAGGCTCACTGGATTTATTATACTCCGAGAATGTGAGAGTGCGACGCGTGTCTGGCAAGGGACAGACTGCATTTAATGAGCTTAAATGGGATGGGATGGGAAAAGAAAAGCGTGTTTTGACTTTATGGTTTTGTTATGATTGCGGTTTTAAATTATTGAGGCTAGTTATAACGATGTGTTGTTAATAGAGCAATGTTTTTTAGGTCGCTACATGATAAATCCTGGGATTTAATTTGGAAGCTCATATAAGTTCGGTTAGTGTGTGATTCAGGTCGTTATAATTGGGGAACCTTGACTGGGGACTCGTGGTTGTTTTTGATAAAATGAATCGAGCTCGGTAAGCTGAACTTTTGGCAGGTCGCGGGTACATTATGATCTAGTGTGGAAGGATGAGTATTACAGCTCGGTTTGTTGAGCCATGTGATTCTGATATGAGGTTTGGTGAAGTACATTCATAATTTGATTGTGTTTTTTATTAATGCTCTTATAAATCTGTTTTTACATGTCCTACCTGATTTCATACCTCAATCAGCTAGAACATGGGGGACTAGCTGATACGGACTAAAATGTCCCTACGTAATATTATGTGATAAATATGAATATTTGTGGAAAGCGACCTCATTTCCTAGGGAGGGTGTGCCTCTGGGAGATGAGCGAGCTGTGGTGGTATTAGCGAGCTATTTGTGAAGAGTAGCGACCTGTAGTATGGGGATGATTTTTCATATAGGGTCGTGATCTCTTGTAATTTGGGCTGAGTACTTGAGCTTGTTTGTGGGTTTGATGTATGTGGATTGTTATGGGCTTGGTGGGCCGTATGCTCCGGCTTATTGTGGTATTTTATGAGAAGTTTGTTGTTTATGGGAACTTGTCATATATGAGGATTCCTAATTGTGAGTCGGTTGTGGAATTGTGATATGAATGGAATTCTTGTTATGAAAGGTAACCCTAGATAGTGGAGGATTTCTCCTATCTCTATAAAAGGAGTCTTTGGCTTCTTATTTCGGGAGAATTATTACGCTAATTTTATCTTTGCGCATTGATATTTTTGAATATTGAGAGAGAGAAGAGTGGTGATTTCGCTTATTAACTTAAGCGTCGGAGGGCCTTAACGGCCTCGAAATCCGGCCCGTTTAAGGTGCTGTTTTGCAGGATTGACGAGATCGCTTGGAGGTTCGTGAGAAGTTTGGAAGGTCGCTGTGACGTACTCAAGATCCATATTAGGTCGCTGGTCTCTTCTGAGGTCAGTACCCCCTATATTTGGTAGTTCAACCTTTTGGACTTATCAGTACGTAATATTATGTGATAAATATGAGTATTTGTGGAAAGCGGCCTCATTTCCTAAGGAGGGTGTGCCTCTAGGAGATGAGCGAGCTGTGTTGATATGAGCGAGCTGTTTTGTGAAAGAGTAGCGACCTGTAGTATGGGGATGAGTTTCCATATAGGGTCGTGATCTCTTGTAGTTTGGGCCGAGTATTTGAGCCTGTTTATGGGTTTGATGTGCGTGGATTGTTATGGGCCTGGTGGGCTGTATGCCCGGCTTATTTTGATACTTTATTGAGAAGTTTATTGTTTATGGGAACTTGCTATATATGAGAAGTCCTAATTGTGAGTCGGTTGTAGAGTTGTGATATGAATGGAATTCTGGTTATAAAAGGTAACCCTAGATATTGGAGGATTTCTCCTATCTCTTTAAAAGAGGCCTTTTGTTTCTCATTCTAGGAGAATCATTATTACGCTAATATTACTTTACGCATTGATATACTTGAATATTGAGAGAGAGAATAGAGTGGTGATTTCGCTTATTAACTTAAGCGTCGGAGGGCCTTAACGGGCTCGAAATCCGGCTCGTTCGAGGTGCTGTTTTGCAGGATTGCCGAGATCGCTGGAAGATTTACGGGGACGTATCAGGTCGCTGTGATGTATTCAAGATCCATATCAGGTCGCTGGTCTCTTCTGAGGTCAGTACCCCCTATATTTGGTAGTTCAAATTTTTGGACTTATCGAATTGGCGCCGTCTGTGGGAATAGAGAGACATCGAGTCTTTGAGAAAAAGGCGTGAGAAGTTACACAAACGAAATATAAAGGAGAAAAACATAATACCCAGAATTCTAGACTACGGTTCCGGGTCCAATAAAAATAAGAAAATGAACAAATTCGCGCATCTTGGCGAGAAGGATGTGCCAAGGGAAGAGCAAGAGTATTCTCAGGTGGGTCCTGTGACTCAGGGTGCAGGTAATACACCTCCGCCCTCTCCTAAGAAGCGAGATGGAAAGGGGCTGGCGGAAGAAGTGGAGAAGCAAACATCTGAGAAAGAACCACAAAAATCACTTCATGAAGCAACAGAAGGAGGAAATTTATTAAAGGACGTACCCGATCAGGGCAAGAAAGGATTCCTGGAGGGGCTTATGGACTTCGTACCTCTAGAAAAATAGGAGGAGTTGCATAAGTATTTGGAGAGCGAGCTGAGTAAGGGGAAAGATAAAAGCGAGAAACCAATCGATGAACAAGAAGGAGAATCAACGGTTAGAAGGTTGAAACATAAGAGAGGACGCAGCAAGCGAAAGAGGGGAGATGCCTCTAGCTCTACCTCATCCTTAGATTCCCGCATTCGCACGCGGAGGGCAAGAGGAATAAAAGTAAAAGCAAAACCGTTACAAAAATAGAGGTCGCCGACACAATAAGCATAATAGTGAAAGTGAAACCCCTACTTCAGATACGGGTAATAACTCTCGGGGAAAAGCTCAAGAAAGTGGTAACGGTCCTAAAGAAGGAAAAGGAGAGAGCGAGGTGGGACCACATAATAAGACCTTCAGAGACCTGCAGGAGGCCATGTTGAAACTACAAAAGCGAATGGATGGAGAGAAATTAGAAGGGGAAGAAGAGCATCCCTTTTCAGAAGAGATGATGCACGCAGCAATGCCCAAAAATTATAAAGAGTTGGAGTTTCAATATCGGTGGATGACTGATCCAGTCGCGCATTTGTAGCTATTCGAAAACGCGAGAATGTTGCATAGTTATACTGACGCTGTAGCATGTCGAGCTTTTGTGTCCACCCTGAGGGGAATCGCACAAAACTGGTTTTATCAACTCCCGAGCGGCAAAATTACCAGTTATCAAGTGTTGCGAGCTACTTTCTTGAAGCAGTTCTCTAGCGTTAGGCAGAGCGCGAAGACGGTGCAATCGCTTTTTACCATGGTGCAACGATCTGATGAGACATTGAAACAGTATGTTAATAGGTTCACCAACGCTACTTTGGAGGTTCCCGCTGCCACTGATGAGATGAAAGTTGGAGCTTTGCATCAAGGTTTGAGGAGAGAGGATTTGCGGAGGTCGCTGGTGAAGAAAGAAGCACGAACGTATGATGAAGTCCTAGTGAGGTGTCATAAGTACATACAAGTGGAGGAAGAAGAGGAAGAACACCGATTGCGCTTCGGTAGAGAGGTCGCCAATACGGGAGAGAGCATGACCGGAGGACAAGTAAGGAGGGAACCTAGGAGGGTGACACACGGGCTCTTGGCCTCAAGTGCCGGGGTTAGCGCAAATGCAATTAAGTAGTAGTTTTTTAATTATTGTTCTTGAATTACTTCACACCCTAGATACTTTTGATATTCGAATTCGTAATAGTTTAATTAGTTTAGTTTATTGTTCATGCTAGATAATTTACTCCATTTACATTACGCCTTAGATAATTACTTTCGATTATGCTAGTTTTGAGTTCTTGGATTAATTTCTTGAATTCACACATTTTAGTTGCTGAGTTAAAGTACTTAGATTAAATTGGTTCTCATGCATTTAATATTCTTAGGTAATCAAAACAATGAACCCCCCCAATTTGTATAAGTTATTGTGATTGAAGAAACTATTCGAGATTCCGATTGTATGTTTCTCGAGAGACGACTCGAGTCAACTTTGCCAACCTACACGCGACCCCGTTCTCTTGCGGGCAAGCTATTAAATTTTTGACACATTTTTATAAGTAGGCACAAAAGCTTGAGTCATTGTTCCATAAGATTACACGTTAAAATAAATAACTGTTCAACCCACATATCAAATTTCAGAGAAGATAGTTTTCACTTATTGTTTTGTTCCACAATGACTATAAATAAGAGTTAAGGTTAAACTCTCTCCAACGTTGGCTTGCCAAGATCAGTGTTCAACCACGTTCAGGTTTATGTCGTAATTTCTTGAGTGAATAACTACTGAAGAATTTTTGTTGCGGTGAAAATCATATCATTGTGAACAAGACAGTTAATGTAGTTCAGAAAGAAGTGTTTCATAATTTAAAGTGAACACCATTTTTTCTTCTTTTTGGTATTAATAATCACTTTCTAAAATAGTTTATTTTTATAAATTTTACGTTTTATACCTTTCTTATTTATACCTGCGTAATCACGGGTTTTTAAACTAGTTAGTAAATAGATATTGTAAAAATATCTCATAATTTACAATAGGGAAAATAGCAATTTTTGTCCTGTAAGTTTGACTCATTTTAATTTTTGTCCTGTAAATATAGGCGGTTCGAAAATTGTCCTGTATTTTTAAAATCTTCGCGTTTTATGTCCTCTAAATATAGGCGGTTCAAAAATTGTCCTGTATTTTAAAAGATCTTTGCATTTTTTGTCCTCTAAATCTTCGCGTGTTATGGTCTCAAAGGACATAAACCGCGAAGATTTTTTAAGATACAGGACAATTTCCGAACTGCCGTGAAGGCACCATGCCCCCCACCCCCTATATTTCTACTATTATTCATAATTAACTTTTGATCTAATGGTTCTAAATAAGTGAGTAATGGTACATTCACGGCACCGTAGAAGTCCCCTATGGTATATTTTGTCATTGTGTTGTAATAGTATACCGATGATATATGTTTTTGTGTTGATTGTAATGTGTTCTTAAATGGGGCTATGATTTTTGTTTTAACTGAACATACCACCGCAACTCGAATAATTATTATGGTGTTAATAAAAGGATACGATTAAAGTGTAGATTTCTTTTATTTAATTTGACTATTTAAACTCATATGACATTCCACGTCGGTTCGTACCCAAAACTGACGTGACTTTTAACGTCGGTTTTTGGGTACGAACCGACGTGGAATATCACGTCGTTTTCTATGCAAAAACGACGTAATTGTTCACGTCAATTTTTGAGAAACCAACGTGAAACTCCACGTCGCCGGTTTCCACGTCGGTTGCAAAACCGACATTAAAGGTAAAAAATAATCGACGTGGAAAAGTCAGTCTATAGTAGTGCCTACTAAAATGATCAATGAAGTTAACACAGTAAAGGAAACTATTTGATGATTTAATGGGCGCTGGTCCCCATAAGTCGGAGTGAATGAGTTCAAGAGGTTGAGAGCTAGTAAATTGAGAGTTTGGAAAAGGAAGTTTGTGACTTTTTGCTAACATATAAGAGGAATATAAAGATAGATTTTTATTACTGCAGTTATAAGGAATGATAGAACTTTTCAATGCCCTATTTATTACATCTTGACCAGAATGACCTAATTTACAATGCCATAGATCATAAATAGACTCTTTATTCTCAAAAATGGAAATAAGACAAGTTTGAGCAGGTCGCATGATGAAGGGTGGTGCAGGTGGAGGTTGATAAGTGGCTGGCTTGGTGTTATGGAGGTTGAAATGATAGAGTCCATCTTTAACTATTCTTCTGAGCAAGATGTCTTGGTGGTTTGATCCTTAATGAGACAATAAGAAGGATGAAATTCAAAAAAGACATTATTATCAGAGGCAAAATTGGAGACACTTAACATGTTTTTAGTAACTGAGGGAACATGAAGTTGATTTTTGAGCAAAAAAGTTCTAGAACTGAGAGGAGTTCTGAGGGAACATGTTTTTAGTAACCAATGTGATTAATGTTTACTCCAGCTTCATTTCCCATTTGGAGCCTTTTCCCTCCAACATATTCTGAAGCCATATTCAAATATGCGAGGTCATTTGTCACATGCGCAGTAATTCCAGAGTTAAGAAACCAAAGAGTATCTGAGTCATAGACTGAATGCGAGCTCATGCTACCACTATTTCCAAAATGTGCCATATGGAGTGATGGATTTCTGACTGACTGCTGTGTGGATTAGGTGATGCTTTAAGAGTTGTCATTCCCATAACAACACTTGTCTGTTGTGTGTCCAGTGATATAGCAGATCTGACAGACAAGCCTATCTTTTCCATTTGTTCTTCCTCCGCGACCTCTTTGGTATCTACCTCCTCTACCACCTCTGAAGCTGTTCCTCCCCCCTCGACCTCTTGAGCTTCCTCTGCCTTGTTGATAGTTATTGTTGTTGTTGACCCTTGTAGCGTTGACCTGTGTAGCAGCATTGACTGAGAGCTGAGACCCTTCTGTATTAACATATGAAACATTGTTGTTGGTTCTCAATCTAGCTTCATAACTGAGCAAAAGTGCATGTAGTTCAGCTAGTGTATAAGGCTGAGGTCTGGATGTAACATTAACCATCACTGAGTCATGTTCACTTACCAATCCAGCCAAAATGTGTAAGATCTGATCCTTTTCAGAGAACTTTTTCCCCGCAGAAGCCAAAACATCACAGCAAGATTTCATTTCCCCAAATATTCTTTCATGGACAGGGCATTTTTCCTTAAGGACTACAACATTATCCTATATTGCATTATCTTGGCTTGAGACTGCGTGGAAAAGTTGTTCTCAAGAGCAGACCATATTTATTCAGATGTATTTAAACCAATAGTTAAAACAAGAATTCTTTCACTTAAAGAGGACAAGATCCATGAGGCTAATATCTGGTCTTGCTTTTCCTATTTAGAAAAGAGGGGGTTTGTCCGATTTTCTCCTTCATCAATTATGAACTGTGGTGGAGCTGTGGATCCTCTCTTAATGAATGCTTCAATACCATAGCCCTTGATGGTCTTCAAGGCTTGTTGTCTCCAGATCAAGTAATTATTTTCATCTAATTTGGTTGAAATGAGCCGACTTTGAGAATAAACGATTGGAGGTAGGGGTGAAGAGGTTTGAGTTGATGAGGAAGAGTTATTGTTAGACATATTTGTAAAAGAAGAATAGAGCCAGACCCTCAATCCTCCTCTAATACCATGAAAGAAAAGTTGCGAGCTCATGGCGAGGTTATACAATCAAAGGCCAGCTAGTAAAGGCGAGATGAGGAGAATGTACTATATATTTTCGTGAATCTTTTTTATGCCTTACATTATGAAGCACAAAGCTATTTATATAAATGTAATATACTAAGGTTGCCCTAGATCCTGTGGTCAGAAATGCTACAGTACATATGACAACGGCTAGTTATGATCGTGCGACCAATAATGCTACAATATAATTTGACAGCTGTAGTAGATATGATTGTACTGATATATGGCTGACATCATCCGATGTGGTGTAGGATCCATGCAAACCTCTCATGTTGAGACCTAACAGTTCGACACTCACTCGACCTGAACATATCAGGTTTTCACCCATATGATAACGGATAATCTCATCCTTGATTATCTCAATTCCATGATTAACTCTTCATTTAATTTGATCGATCTATTCTTATGATGTAATTATATTTTCCTTATTTATCTCACATGTAACTTCTTTATATTGAGGAGATAATACAATAAAAATCATTGAGGAAAATATTCTAAACCCTATCATGGTATCAGCCTAATCCTACGATCCCTTTTCTTCTCCTCCTCTCTTCATACTGTTCTAACTGCTGTTTTTCTCCATGGCACAAAATAACGAGACGCTTCCCTTCGCCACACTCATCCGTATGATAACGATTAAACTTTCCTCTCAGAATTATCTCTTGTGGCGAAGCCAGATCACGCCAATTCTTGCGTGCTAAATCCTCGTTGGATTTATTGATGGGTCCAAACCCACCTCGTCTATCACTATTACTAATGCGGCTGGTCATACTGTGCCAAATCTGGCCTACGAAAGCTGGCGCATTCAAGATCAGCGATTATTGAGCCTTATTCTCTCATCTCTCACTGAAGAATCCATGGCTGAGGTAATTGGGTGTTCGACTTCTTGTGCAGTTTGGGTCGCTCTAGAGGCTGCCTTTAGTCATAGCTCCAAGTCACTCGAGTTACGACTGAAAGATGACTTGCAACTCAGGAAAATAGGATCTCGAAGCGTTGTTGAATACGGCCGCCAATTTAAATCTCTATGCGATCATCTTGCAGCCATTGGTCGCCCCGTTGATGACACCGACAAAGCCCATTGGTTTCTTCGTGGTCTTGGATCTTCATTCTCCAGTTTCTCGGCTACCCAAATGGCGTTAACTCCTCTGCCCACTTTTCGTGATCTCCTGTCAAAGGCTGAGAGTTTCTCTCTCTTTCAAGAATCCCTAGAACATTCTGGTACTTCTACGGTCGTATTTTATGGACACCGTGATACTCGTGGCTATAAAAAACCTGGCTCTTCTTCATCAAATATAGGTCGTGGAAATCAATCCAACAGTTCCCGTGGTCGAGGTCATGGCAATCCTCGACGCACCCCTCGTTGTCAGATCTATCGATAAGACTGTCACTATGCCGACACTTGCAATCAACAGTATGTTCGTAATTCTTCTACGAATCTAGCTGAGGCTTTTTCGGATGGTTGTTCCATCTCTCATGGTGACGCTTCTGATTGGTATCTTGATACTGGTGCGTCGGTGCATATGACTCCTACCTCATCTAATTTGAATACATCTCAGGTCTACTCTGGATCCGATCACGTTGTCGTTGGTAATGGTCCTAATCTTCCTATATCACACATTGGTAAATCTCATGTTACAGATACTATTCAGTTATTGGACATTTTAGTCGTGCCGACTCTCACTAAAAATTTGCTTTCTATTAGCTAGCTTACCTCTGATTTACCAGTTGATGTATTATATACTGATAAGTTGTTTACTATTCAGAATCATCATACAAAGGAGGTTCAGGCAAGCGGTCGTCATAAATATGGACTATATATTTTGGAGCGAGCTCGTCCTGCCTTGATAGCTAATCTACAAAATAATTATTTACGTGCTTTGTTTAATTATGGCACGCTAGACTCGGACATGTTCTGATAAATATTATTTCCTTGTTGAATAAATCAGGATACTTAACAGTTACATCGTTGTTTCCTAAACCTTCATTATGTACTTCATGTCAACTCGCTAAGGGTAAACGTTTAACTTTTTCTTTAAATGAAAAACGATCTCGTCATGTATTGGAATTAATTCATTGTGATTTATGGGGTCCTGAACCTATTTTCTCTTCGTCCAGCTTTCGTTACTATGTTATATTTGTTGATGATTTCTCTCGTTTCACGTGGTTCTATCCTCTAATTAGTAAGGCCAATTTTTTTGTGAATTTGGTGCAATTTGCAAATTTTTGGAAAATAAATTTAACTGTACTATTAAGAAATTTCAGAGTGATGGTGGTACGGAGTTTACTAATAACCGAGTTCAGAATTTTTTCCGTTGCAAAGGAATTCATCATCTTATCTCGTGTCCTTACACGCCGTCTCAAAATGGTCGGGCCCAACGCAAACATCATCACATCACCGAAAATGTCCTTTGCTATAATGTTTCATGCACGTGCTCCTATGTCTTTATGGGTCCAAGCTTTTTCTACGGCTACTTACACTATAAATCGTTTGCCGTCTTCTATCTTGCAAGGAATCTCGCCGTTTGAAACTCTATTTGAGACCCTGCCAAATTACGCAAATTTTCATCCATTTGGTTGTTGAGTTCTCCCTTGTTTACGTGATTATGCGGCAAACAAATTTTCTATTCGTAGTCGGCCGTGTATTTTTATTGGGTATAGCTCAAATCACAAGGGATTTTGGTGCCTCGACCCGCTTACTTCCAGGATCTACATTACTCGACATGCAAAATTTGATGAGGCTATTTATCCATATTCGGCCAAACGTCGGTTACGTCTATCTCTAAGCTTCATGTGTCTTGATTGCTTGAACCGTTATCATTATGTGGTTCGGACGTCTCTACTGCATCGATAAAGTCCCATGCATCTCCAGCCCCAGAAAATCAGCTTGTGCCATGTCCAGTTTGCCCCTTAGTTGCCACCTTAACAACACCTGAACCAGACAACTTGCTCCACTGTCACCAACTCTTGTGTCATCACAACCTGATCCTTCATCTTTTGTTCATCCCATGGTCACACGCGCAAAAGCTGGCATATTCAAACAGCGTCATATTGCTGATTTTGCCACTACTTTGCTTCATCGAGCGCTTTTTGCATCCACCGAACCTCGGGATGACGAAATGCTTGCTCTTCGGCAAAATCTCACATGGGATCTTGTGCCTCGTCCGTCGGGCGTTAATGTTGTTGGTTCTAAATGGGTCTTCCGCAGTAACTATAACCTTGATGGCTCCGTCGACCGTCACAAGGCTCGCTTGGTTACCCAGGGGCAAGTCCCTGGTTTTGATTTCTCGCACACGTTTAGCCCTGTTGTCAAGGCTGCTACGGTTCGAGTTGTTCTTTCTCTTGCCGTTATGCGAAATTGGCCACTTCATCAGTTAGATTTCAAAAACGCATTTATACATGGCGTCCTCATCAAACCGGTATATATGGAGCAACCACCAGGCTATATTTAACCTCATTTTCTGACTTATGTTTGTCGTCTAAAGAAGGCATTGTATGGTTTCAAACAAGCCACGCGTGCGTGGTTTCAACGGTTTAGTGACTTTCTCATTAATCTTGGTTTTGTTTGTAGTCGTGCAGACACTTCGCTCTTTATTTTTAGCCGTGCATCTCATATCCTATATCTTTTGGTCTACGTCGACGACATTATTCTCACGGAAAACAACTCGGTTCTTATAAAATAGTGTATCTCTCGAATACATTCGGAATTTGCAATAAAAGACCTCGGCCGTTTAAATTATTTTTTGGGGCTTGAAGTCAATTATACCACCAATGCACTTTTTCTTAGCCAGACCAAATACGCGCATGACATTCTTACACGATCTCAACTTCTTGAGTGCAAGCATGTTTCAACTCCTCTTACCGCTGGTCAAGTCTTGACAAGTGATGGTATCTCTTATTCTGATCCAACACATTATCGTTCTTTAGTGGGAGCTCTTCAATACTTGACAATCACGCGTCCTGATCAATCATTTGCAGTCAACCTTTTCAGCCAATTCTTGCAATCACCAACCATCGACCACTATCAGGCTGTCAAGCGCATTCTTCGCTATGTCAAAGGCACAATTAACTATGGACTCTCATTCAATCGTGGATCATCTTATAGTTTGCTTGCCTACTCTGACGCAGATTGGGCTCGATGTCCCGAAACCCGTCGTTCCTCATATAGGTACTCTATCTTTCTTGGTGGTAACCTTGTATCATGGAGTGCTAAAAAACAACCTACTGTCGCACACTCTAGCTGTGAATCCGAGTATCGTGCTTTAGAGAATGCCGCGTCCGAAGTAGTTTGGTTAACCAATCTTCTCAAAGAGCTGCACATATCTCTCTTCGACACACCGCTTCTACTTTGTGACAATAATAGTGCCATCTTTCTCAATCAGAATCTCATTGCTCACAAACGCGCGAAGCATATTGACATTGATTATCACTTCGTTCGCGAACTCGTATCTTCTGGTCGTCTCCTTACGAAGTTCATTGCCTCGAATCTTCAGATTGCGGACGTCTTCACTAAAGGCTTAGCTCGCCCACTTTTTGAGTTCTTTCGTTCCAAGCTACGAGTGGTTCTGCGTCCCACGTCTTGCTTGAGGGGGGTGATAACGGATAATCTCATCCTTGATTATCTCAATTCCATGATTAACTCTTCATTTATTTGATTGATCTATTTTCATATTCTTATGATGTAATTATATTTTCCTTATTTATCTCACATGTAACTTCTTTATATTGAGGAGATAATACAATAAAGATCATTGAGGAAAATATCCTAAACCCTATCACCATACGACCTAAGATTGTCAAGTCGCCAAATTGATTTGCGATCATTCGACCTGAATCCATCATGTCACTGTGTGTTAAACTGTCGCTTAACAATCCTCCATTGCTTTTTTTGCAACTAAATTATATTTATCAGAATGAGAAGTAAGATGAAATTTGCAACGAGGAGTTCATGAACGAGTGAATATTATATATAATTCTATATTTTAACCTTTTTATAATTAACAATAGATGATTATAATAAAGTCAAAAAAAAATTCAATATCAATGTTGGTAGATATATTAATTATTTTCACGATATTTGAGAACAATATAAACCTACAAAGAATCTAATGATATGATGAAAAGCGTCTAGACATACATAAAAAAAATATATAGTAATGTTAATAAATTCATTACAAAAATTAAAAATAATTTAATCAAAATTACGATTCACGTGCAATTCACGTGCATTTTAATAATATATTGCGTGCACGAGTTTAAGTCAAAGATGTGTTTTATTTTGCGATGTATCATTAACAAAGAAGGTCTGCACGCGGGATACTATAGAGTATATTTTGATAATATCATATCTTAATTATCCGGAAATGAAAATGTCAGGACAAAGACATAAAGTAAGTACAATTTTGTCTATGTTAGGACAATGACATAAAACCACTGTTTTGCAAAGAATACGTAAATATCGAAAGAAACATCTCGTGTGGTACTAGGATATTAATTATATGCATTTTGAATATTGAGTATCCTTCCTCATCTTGGAATTAATTATAACTTATGAACTAAATGTCTCTCCAGTTATGTTTAAAATCCAAATCAGATAACAAAATATAGTAAATTAATTTGCTTTCTTTTCTTAAAGTGCATTCTCTGCACATTAATTCTATTGTTCCCATTGTTTCATTAATTCTACTTAGTGACATAGGCTTAAGAAATAATTAAAAGTCTCCTATCTATCTACCAAAATTATGTATTTCGTTCTTCAAAAGAACTAATTTTATTTTTCAAACATACCACTATGAACAAAAAGGATGTTTAGTGACTTTTTTCTTTTATTAGGGACGTTTATAAGCATCACAAATCACTTTACCTACGCTTGTAAAAGTGTCACGAATTGCGTTGTTAAATTTGATGTCACGAATTTATCCATGACGCAAGATGCATGCATAGGTATATTTGTAACGTGACACTTTTAACACGTCATAAATATGAATTTATTGACACTTTTTTTTTGTAACGGATAAAGTTTTTATTAGAATATATATTAGTATATATATTATTTGATTTTATTTAGTCAATATCTTGAATATCTTCTACGATATTATTTGATCCTTTGTGAATATGTTCTACGATATTATTTGATCCTTTGTAACTTGTATATAGACCCTCATTTGTTTCAATGAAAGACACAAATCATATTTCTTACATGGTATTAGTGAAGGTTTAATAATCCTCCTTCTACTCTCTACATCCCAACAGTCGGTTTAAGAGATACGGAAACGCATGCCATTAATATTACAAAACTGATGAAAATTCTTATTGTCAAATTCACGTCCATTATCACACTGAAAATATTTAATGTCTCGTTCGAAATGTGTTTTGACGTAAGAACGAAAGGAAAGAAAAATAGAATGCACTTGGGACTTATGAGAAACTGGAAAAACCCAAATAAAATTTGTAAAATCATCGAGAAATAGAACATAATAACGGTGCCCACCCGAACTTAAGATTGGAGATGTCCATAAATCACTATGCACTATATCGAAAGGAACGGTAGTAAAAGAATTGTGATTCATTAAACGGTAACTTAACTTGTTTTTCAAGAATGCAAGATTGACAAAAAAATGACTCCCCGAGTTTATTAAAATTAATAAGATTATTTATACGAAGCGAGCTAAGAATAAAAGCGCCCGGGTGTCCTAAACGTCTGTGCTATAAGTCAGGAGAGATTGCGGCAAAGGTAGAGAGAGGAGATTTGTCGACAGTGGATAGCGAAGTGACCGGATAAAGATCGCCCACACTATTACATCTCATTAAAAGAATCCTCGTCCGCAAATCATTGATAGATAAACCCAAAGGATCAAACGAAACAAACACAGAATTATCAATGGTTAATTGACGGACGGACACGAGATTTCTAATGAGTCGAGGGGCGTGTAAAACATTATTTATTTTTAACGGGGTCTGGGGTAGATGAGACTTTCCACAACCAACAACAGGAATAACTTGACCACTTCCAATGATAATGTTATGATTATTGCTAGAAATCACTATACGGACTCAAGCAAGCTCCTCGCTCTTGGTACAAGCGATTCGCTGATTTTGTTTCCACATTGAGGTTTCACATAGTATTTCAGATAATTCATTATTTATTTTTCATAAAGGTCATGACATGGTTTATATCCTGTTGTATGTTGATGATATTATCCTTGTAGCATCTTCAAATTCCCTTCGACACTCCATCATGGAAAAACTTGGCTCTGAATTCGCCATGAAAGATCCCGGCCCCTTAAGTTATTTCTTGGGCATCTCAGTCACTCGTCGTTCCAGTGGACTTTTACTCTTTCAATGCAATATGCTGAAGAGGTTATCGAACGAGCTGGTATGTCCTCTTGTAAACCGGCCATACTCCAATTGACACAAAGGCAAAGCTCAGCGCCTCTTCCGGGTCTTCGTATCATGATCCAACCAAATAACGCAATCTTGTCGGCGCTTTGCAATACTTAACTTTCACACGCCTGGACATCACTCATGCCATGCAACATATTTGCCTCTTTATGCATGACCCTCGTAAAGCTCACATGGCTTATTTAAAATGTGTTCTTCATTACATCCACGACACCATTGATTTTGGGTTCCATCTCTAGACATCAACACACTTGTCGCATACACTGATGCGGATTGGGGCGGATGCCAGACACACGCCGCTCCATGTCTGGATATTTTGTTTTTCTCGGTGGCAATCTCATCTCTTGGTCCTCGAAACGTCAACTTACCTTATCTAAGTTGAGCGCCGAGGCTGAGTATCGTGGTGTCGCCAATGCTGTCTTCGAATCATGCTGGCTTTAAAACCTCCTCCTTGTGCTTCGTTGTCCGGTTTTTAAACCCACTATCGTATATTGTGATAATGTTAGTGTCGTTTATCTCTTCGACGATCCGATTCAACATCAGCACACCAAGCATATAGAAATGGACATTCATTTTGTCCGTGAGAAATTCGCTCGTGGACAGGTTCGTGTTCTCCACGTTCCATCTCGATATCAAATTGCGAACATCTTCATAAAAGGTCTTCCGCTTGTTCTTTTTGATGATTTTCGAGATAGTCTTAGCGTTCGACAGCCTCCCGCTTCGATTACGGGGGTGCATTAAAATATATATTAGTATATATATATTATTTGATTTTATTTAGTCAATATTTTGAATATCTTTTACAATATTATTTGATCCTTTGTGAATATCTTCTACGATATTATTTGACTCTTTGTAACTTGTATATATACCCTCATTTGTTTCAATGAAAGACACAAATCATATTTTTTATATTTTTTTAATGACACTAATTAATTTTTGTGTCACTAACTACCAATATTTTTAATGAAGTAACATTGTCAAGTTCGAGACACTTTTTGGATTCCTGTGTGACTAAATTAACAACGCTTTCAATGACGTAGCATTGTCAGATTCAAGAAGGGAGGCCATTGTGTATGAACGCCCCTATTAAATAGCTAATTGGGCGCGGGAGATTATTCTGCTGCTTAGGCCATAATTCCGGAGAACTTACATTATTTTATCAGTTATCTATCTTGTTAATGCTAATAAAGTACAATTCAAAAGATATGACAAAAAATCCTCGTTGTAAACGATAGTTCTACTTCATAGGGCATATTGACTACATTTTTAGGATTTTTGCAACACTAAACTAACAACATATTTAGTGAAGTACTATTATCAAATTAGAGACACTTTTAGGATTTAGCAGCGTTAAAATTATGACGCTTTTAAAAAATGCGTCACTTATGAAGACAGGCCTAATTATTAGCGTCATTAAATTTATTACGCTTTTCATATTTACGTCCTTAAATTAGTAACATGCTATATTATAGTGTCTCCAAAATAGGGACACTATTTATATCTCACGTCGTCAAATTGGCCACTATTCTCGTAATTTTAGTTACAAAATTTGCGATACTTTTTGAATTTTACTCACTAACTCGATTACTTTTTTTACGGCTTGTGTCATTAAATTGGCAATTCTGAGAGGAGTCGGTAGTTGGTATTTGGAGACTCTATCCGTTCGGACCTGGAGAACTTGTGTCATTAAATTGGCGACACAATTCAACTTTTGTTACTATATTTTTATTATTACTAAACTCAAAATTAAAATATAGATGTATACTTTGGAGGTTTACGCGCTTCGATCCGACCATTTTTTGAATGAAAAGTAGCCTGAAGGTTGCAAAGAGCAAAACTCGCATACTTTGGGTTGTTAATAACAACAACAAAAAAAATATTAGGTGGCAAACCATAAAAACGCGACAAGTACAGGTGACAAATTTTTTTCCCTTGTATAAATATTGAGATAATTAAGAGTTGTGTTAATTTTGTTTGATAAATATGAATGTTATGCGTGATGAATTATGATTGTATAAAAATTGAGATTATTAACATTGTGTTTTATGTATGATGAATGTGTAAATTGTGTGTGATATGAATGTTTTTGTGTGGTAAATATGAATATAATTGATGCGACCAAAAGTTTGGTTCACCAAAAAAATAAAGTACTGATCTAGAATACGTGCTCGACGACCTGATAGACCTTCAGAAAACTCTTGACGACCTGATCAACCTACAAAACAAAACCCAAGCCGGACAGCCCCGGCGCAGGCCCTCCGATTCTTAAATCAGTTCCTATTTAATAGTGATATGCAAGAGTTCAGAAAGTAAGATAATAAATCAACTTAAAGAGAAAAGTGAGGCCTGTGTCTTCTTTATATAGATAAGAGACGTGTTCCCAATCTAGTTTCCCGTTTCCTATTCAAACCACAATAGCCACCGACTTAGAATTATGATTTCTCTTATATGTTAAGTTATCATAAATATTATAACTCTCGTTAAATTAATTTAATAACCATATCATGTCTTTAGTCCGTCGAGACCCCATACCATAGTACATATCAGCCCACCGGGCCCCAAGATCTTATTAACCATAATGTCCACCTTTTAATACCGAGATTTTATAATATTGTTAACCTAATAAGAGCTTGCCACCCTCATGTAAGAGCTCATCACTTTTATAATAGAGCTCACCATTCCCAAAATAGCTCGCCCACATATAGAAATGATCGCCCCTTCTACAGGTGAGGTCGCCCTATAAATTTCTACAAAACCTACATACATACTGACCTAAATATTTGATTTCGTATCAGCTAGTTCTCCACATTTTACTTTATTGGGGTAGGAAATCAAGTGGGATGTAATCATGAGTAACCCCAAAAGTCAATCCCACATATCTCTTGGTAAAAACACAAAAGTTATCAAATATCACCTCAAACTTACGAATATTAAATGCACACTACTGATACGACACAAAATATTAGCTTGGTTATATATGATAAGAAAGTAATGAAAGGATGGAATGTTCTAGGTCCCAGCATATATGATAATAAGGTTTTATGGTTATTATGGAATTATGGAAAGTAAGAGTCCTAATATGAGAATATTTTCTAATTATGGAAATTGGATATAATTAGGAGATTTAACCCCACCTTGAAAAGTGATTAACATGAATTTGTCTTGATTTTAGTTAGTATTTTAGTTAGTTTTTCTTATTGTTTTTTGTGAAAGTTGGATAGATTGAGCACATTTTCATATTTTCTTATCTCTAACTTGTTTTATCATATTTTAATTATAATTATTTTATTTTATGTTTATTTTAGGTATTTTGAAGGTTTTTGGTTTGTACATAGTCAAGGATGGGCCTACGAGTTAAGTTTCAGCGAAAACGGGCCTCGATTTGAAGTATTTAAGCTGACACTTGGTTATTCAGTGTCAGAGCGCTGCCGACATTGGCTGCCCGCACTGCCGCTGGGTTACCCAGTGTCCGAGCCCTGCCGACACTGGGTATGTTGATTGACACTGGGTTACCCAGTGTTAACACAAGGAAGTCTCTATTGCGTCGATCCGGACCGCGTCGGTCGATGCTCGACTTTGGAAATGCATTTTTGACGCGTTTTTAGGGTTTCTTATTGCCCAAGACTTGGAAAAACTATAAATACCCTATGTATTTCAGATTTTTACACACATTATCATATTTCTAGGATTTTAAGGCATCTTAGGGGATGACAACCCCAACGAGTGCCCTTTGGTTTCATAGTTTCTCTTCATAATTCTTAGTTTTAAATTCTTAGACTTTAGATTAGTTTAGACTAGCTACTAGATAGTTTAGATTCAATATTTCTTCACCAAAACATTGCAGATCTTCTTAGTTTAATTAGTAAGTAATTATTTCTTTCGCTCTTTAATTTAGTTGCAAGTTTTTCATTAGTTTAATTAATAATTATTGCTTCCATGACGAATTGTACTTTTGATTCCTTTGAGATTGAGATTTTGATTGTGTTTATGATCATAGGCTAGATCTAATGGGTCTAGAGTCTAGATTCGTTGTGAACTATCAACTGAGTTTTCCCAAGAGGTCGTGGAGACGAATCGAAACTCTAGAACCCTAGTTTTCTTAAAATCATTTTTAGAGTCTTTTAATTAATTCATACTTAAATTAATCTTAGGTTTTAGATAATTAGTTCTTAGTTTAAATAATTATAGATTTAATTAATTAGGTCATAGCTTAAGTAATCTTTAAATTTAATTTATTACTCTTAGTTTAATTAATCTCTTGTTCTTATAAATCTCGAACAAAAACCCCATTGTCCGCGTGTTTAGATTATTTTTATTTTTATTTTTATTTTCTTATTTGTTAAATCAAACACAAAACGAACTTCTGAATCAGCTTTCCTCGAGAGATCGACTCGGTTTAACTTACCAACCTACATGCGAACTCATACTCTTGCGAACGAGCTTTTGAATAATTGACAAATATTTATAAAGTAGGTACACAAAAGTTCAAATCAGAAAGGGATCTATTTAACAAGTGGAGAGGTCTAAATAATCTTATAAATAGGGGGTTTAGGCCCTTATTTCAGATATCATCTCATCTCAGGTTCTCTCTCTGGCCTTCTCTCTCCAGCCCTCTATATCTTTCTCCCTTTATCATGGATCATGGAGCATATGTTATTCTCTCTTTACGAATAATTCTCTCATCTCCAATTATTATGGATGGATTTATGGATTTATGATGAACTCTCCTTTAGGAGCTATTCCTTAGGAGAGGCGAGCTTTTATGATAAAGGTATTATTATACCAGCTCGGCTTTGAGTGTTGGACTTTATGATTTTGGTCCTTAGCGGGCTAATATGGGTTGTCTTGTGGGGTCCCGGCAAATTATGGTTTAAAGAGGACTCAAGTCTCATTCTTTACACTAATTTGATTTCATATCCTACGTATTTTGGGCTCTCGTAGTTTTCTCGTACTCGCTAACTTAAGCATCGGAGGGCCTTCACCGGGGCTGTCCACCGCCTTGGATTAGGTTTTGTCTTGCAGGATCGATCAGGTCGCCATGAGGTTCTTGGAGATCATTTAGGTCGTCGTGACGTTGTTTGAAGCTTTCAGGTGCTGATTTCATATTTAAGGCCAGTACCCCATATTCTTGAAGCACCAATCTTTTTGGTTGCATTAAGTGGCGCCGTCTGTGAAAATACGAGGGACATCGAGTCCTGGGGCAAAAGATGTGAGAGTACACAATTTAATCGATCAAAAATCCCTCACAGATAAGTTCTAATTCTCTATGACTATTTAAAATTGATGGTATGTTTTACTTATCATAATTGAGAACTCTTATGTGGAAATTCATAAGGGTCGATGGGGTGTTAATAATTCATGGATTTGGATAGATTGGTCTTGAGATTCTTTCACGGGTTTGATAGAATGGATGATGGAGTATTAATCGTGCATGGAGAATGCTAATTGGATTTATTTTATATGGTTTTATTTTTCAGGGATATGCATGTGGTTTAACACTTGACTGAGGGGACTTATTTGATTTTGTATAATTATGGGAATACACATATATTTTTGATACCGGAAATTTCAAGAGAAGTGTCAAAAGGCACCACTCAAAACTCACAATTCTATGAATCCACCAAAAGAGTTTAGAATAATGAAAGGTTACTCTAATAAAGATAAATAAGATGAGTCTTGACTAAAGATTAAGTGCTATCAACTCCCAAGATTCTTTAATGAGTAGGTTCTTAAAAACACGCTAAGAGTTGCTCATCCTTACAAGTTCCCGTATGAAACCACTGCACTGCCACACTTCAGTAAAATGGTAATAACTTACTCTTGGATTATCAGTTTTGAGATCCAATCTTTGTATTAGAGACTAAACTCGTAGGGATTTCCAATGGTATATAGTTTGTTCTTTAATTCATTACCAATCAAAACAGTTAAATCCTCAAAGTTAGTATATGTGCTGAAAATTCATGTGTCAGTTTTATTTGATCCTATATGGCCTAATGGTGATATGGTGTTTATGGTTATGGGAAAGTGCCACACTTGATTTTCAACTAATATTTTTGATTAACATATTCTTCCTTTTTTGGTTATGTGCTTGTGAATATTTTTTATTAATATATTTTTTTACTTGGTTGATCATGAATCTATGTGGATATGTCTGATTACAATATTCTTGAATTATTTTGATTTCTTAAGCTCTCTGGAAAATATGGATATATTCTAACATGGTTTAATTGGATTAATATGATATATGGTTTTGTATTTATGTGTGGGAGACTCATTATACTTTTTATAATAATGGTTTTGAAAATGAGCCTGCCTCCAACTCGCCTCACAGAGTGGAGCACTTATATGTGTTTTGATGTACAGGTTCATGGAGGATTAATTGGGCCTGAAATTTTAATTTAATAATTAGGAGCACGAGTAAGGGTTGCAATGCTTGCATCCTACTTATCGATTATTTTTATGATCTAACAAATCTAGTGTGCAGGGCTACCTATTTAGTTCGTATTAGCTTTGGTTTTATAGGGTTAATTTATGAGTTGCCCGACATCTAACTCGGAGATGGTCAACTTAGCGTGAAGAGGTCACCAATATTTAAGTCTATATACCAGTTCGTGCACCCAAACATTCACAAAAAGGTGATCATGGAATTTTGCTACCTGAAAATAAAGAGGTCGCACAGTTGAGTATTCGAGTAGAGGTAAATTTTCATATAGTAATGATATGACTATGTATCAGGTACACCCGTTTAAATCTCGCAAAAGAGAGGGTTTTATATTTCCTTGATTTGTTATCTCGTACCTCCGGGCGCCGGGCTGATGGTGCTGAGCACCAAGATTTTCGCCAAAGCAAGCCAGTTTGTTGCGCGTTTTGGTCCACGGATTGGCACAAGCGTTTCACTCATTGGCCTAGTCATGTGACTCTTAGATCTTAAGGTCGATCTCGCTGCACAACCTCTCATCCATCTTAGTAGTTTGATCGCTTACGTCAGCAATCTCCCGACAAGGAACCTCGCCCATGCCCGAGAATGTCAATGCTATTTTGTCAGCTACCAAATAATCTACGGATATAAATACGAACACCATATTTTCCAGGCTATGACCTCAGCCTGCGACCTCAGATTTACTCTCGCGACCTTGCCTTTATTCTGGCGACCCCAGTTCTATTATCAGCAGCGGCCTTTGCCTGTGACTTCGACTTTACTATTACGATCTTAGCTACGATCTCCGCGACCTCATTATGGTCTCAACGACCTCATTATGATCTCCGCGACCACATTATGGTCTCAACAACCTCATTACGGTCTCTGCGACATCATTATGGTCTTCGCGACCTCATTATGGTCTCCGCGACCTCATTATGGTCTTAACGACCTCATTACGGTCTCTACAACCTCATTATGGTCTCCGCGACCTCATTATGACCTTCGCGGCCTAATTATGGTCTCAACTACCTCCTTACGGTCTCCACGACCTCATTACGGTCTTTGTGGCCTCATTATGGTCTCAACGACCTCATTACGGTCTCCGCGACCTCGTTACTGTCTCCGCGACCACATTTTGGTCTCAACGACTTCATTACGATCTTCGCGACCTCATTATGGTCTCAACGACCTCATTGCATTCTCCATGTCCTCACTATGGTCTCAACGACCTCATTACGGTCTCATACGACCTTATTACGGTCTTGGCAATCTCATTCGATCTCATTACATAGAACGGATTATCTATAGATTCTATGATCCAATATGGATTTTATGGTTAAAGCCCAATGCTTCCATTATATCGGTAATGGTTAAAGCCCGATGCTTTCATTAGGTCGGCCAGAGATTTTATGAATATGGTTAAAGCTCGACGCTTTCATTAGGTCGGCCAGAGATTTTATGAATATGGTTAAAGCCCAACGCTTTCATTAGGTCGGCCAGGGGTTTTGTGGATATGGGAATGGATGGTTTAGTGGAAGAGCATGTCTGAATTACATGTTTTTCCACGTCCTTGAATATGTTTGATTTACATATTCTAGGACATTTGGGATGAAGAATGTTTGACTTACATGTTTTCTCTCAGTTCTTATGTATGTTTGATTTGCATACTTAGTCTTGTATGATTTATTTGGTCTTATATGATTTGTTTGGCCTTGTGTGAAAACATGTTTGATTTATATCTTTTTACATATCCTTAGGTATGTTTAAATTAGACACTCTGGGATGTTGAGAAGGGGGCATGTTTGATTTACATGTTTTCCTTCAAGTCTTTAAGTATGTTTGATTTACATGTTCTGTGCGGACTATGTGCCTTTTATTTTGTTTGATTGATCCTGCGACCTATGTGCGAACCAGGTTTACTTGACATTTCCTTTAACATGCTCGGATAGATAACCTTGTTAGACTACTTGGTTGCATTAACCTGGGGGACTACGTAATTTCTTAAACGTATATGGTCAAGCTTTGTTGAGTTGATGCAACCTGGTCGTTTGGTCTTGTTTGCATTATTTGAACATAAGGACTGAGTGGTTTTCTTAGTCCCATGTTATTGTTATATTGTGCACCTGGATTGTGTATGGTTTAAATGTTTTATTTGGTTCAAATTATTCAAACTTAGGGGACTGGATGATTATTCTTGGTCACATGTGGTATTTTGCATGTAATTATGGTGTTTTTCCTGTACTTTTTATTAGGATTTAATGTCGTTTTTAGTAGTTTTTAGTCGAGTTTCATTAAGTTATTAGGTTATTTTCTTATTTTAAGGTTTCAAGCTTAATTTATCCGATGGTGGTGATGTTTGTGCGATTCTTGGATTCTTTCGTTCAAAGTTCTTGTTTTGTAGGTGGCTAAATGAATTGGATTCGCGCCAAGACGTCTCGGCATACGCCTATGTTTGAGCCAAGGCATTGAGGCCCAAAGTCCATGCCAAAACAAGAAAACCACGCCAGAAGCAGCCCGAATCGACTGTGGACAGCCCGGATCGACTGCAGTCGATCGAATGACCACGGATCGACTAAAAGAGCTCTGAATTGACTGCTCAACAGTAGCCAAACCACTTGGTGCTAGGGCAGTCGATCGACTGAACCCTGACGGATTCACCCTCTGAAACAAGAAGTTCTAGTCCTGGAGGCCCTTCGCCCGCCTATCGTGTCGGCTCGGCTTCGTCCCTCAACAGAAAAGTCGTTTTCGATCCAATCCATTCTTGATATATATATATATATATATATATATATATATATATATATATATAGGGAACTTCTATGGTGCCTTCACGGCACCATTCCTCAATCAATAGGAACCATCAGATGAATGAGAATATAAATTTAGGTTTTTAATATAAAGAAATCAACGCTTGTAAATGCAGGAGGGGGTGAGGGTATGGTACCGTGAAGGTACCGTAGTCATTTCCATATATATATATATATATATATATATATATATATATATATATATATATATATATATATATATATATATATATTCCTTCTTGTTTCAATTACACCAAACTTGATGGATTGTAACCAACACTTACAAAAGTACAATGTTGAAATGCAAACGCCACAAATAATTTAAATGTATAATACAGTAAGAACTTTACAATTTTAGTTGATTTGAATAATTGCTATATTTTCTCTAAATTAGTTTTTTTTATTGATTTAAACATGAGAAGATAATTTAGAAGATTGTTTTTAAATAACATGTCTTTTGCTTAATGTAAATTTGAAATTTACCAAAGTTATTCAAAAACATTCCTTCCACTTCGTTAAGATTTGGTCTTTTTTTTTTTGCCAGCTATATAGGTTTGCCCGAGCACATTGGCCTTCACTTGCTTTTGTTTCATAAGTTGTTCTTCCTCTAAATAGATGGCGAGAATCTTGGTGGTAGGGCAATATTTCTTCAAGTTGCGATCTCTGCATGCTGTGATCGAATAACTCAGTGGGGGCGACGACTGCTCATTCCACTCTTACACCCGTAACTACAAGTGATAAAGCTCCTCTTAATTACCGATGCTTCTTGAGTGAGTAGTAGAGTTTGCTATCGTTTTGGTTCCGAGAGCGGGATCCACTTCTAAGACCCCCGGTATATCAAGTGCATTGAAGGAGTACTAGAGACAGATGTCGATCGACTGCGTCGTAGAGACTCTCGGGATTCTTGGTGTTTTTGATGTTTTTGCCCCTACAAACAACTATATTACCCCACATCTTGCCCGAACAAAGGATAAGCTCTCGTCCCCACCCTTGCATGGGTTTGGGGTTAATTTCTCTCTCTATTTCTTAGTTTTACTTTCTCTCTCTAGGTTTTAGATTTATTTTCAAGCATTTCCCTGGGTTTGTAAGTCAAATAAGAATTCAAGTCATCACTTCGATTTTATTTTGATTGTAATTTCATTCAAGTTTTTGGGTTCTCTTTTAATTCAAGTAAACTTTCCTTTATTTCCTTCCTTGTTCTTCAATTTCATGATTGTTCTTCAATTTATGCATTTTGCCTTAGCTCTTGGATTTGTTGTTAGATCTTGTGAATTGGCTATGGAATCTAGGTGAGTGACACACCAAGATCATAGATCGAGTCCTTGATCATTTTTATTTTGAGTATTTCATATGCTTTATTTGGGTTTTTATTTTCATGCATGGTTTTTCGTAAAATCCTAGATCTACTCTTCGTTTCATATTATTTTTCGAAAAGATTTAAACTTTTCACGTCAACTTTTATTGCTCTTTCCATTGATTCTTTTGATTTTCATTGACTTGCATTATTTGAGTTTTTATGATCATGCATGCATAGTTGTACCTTAGGTTTTCATGCTTGTACTTAGTGAAACTTTACTTTTTATTGCTTATTTTCATTCTTGCTTGCGATTTGTATTGGGCATACACACGAGGCATACAAAATACTTGAATTTCCTTTCTTAGTTAGTCATCGTTTCATCTAGTTTCCATTTATTTTCATTTTCTTTAAATTTCTAAAAGCTAAAAACACGTTGATCACTATGAACAAACGAATTTCGATAATATCAAGCCATAGAACCCCTTGATATTCTCATCACCACTAAAAACTACTCTTTCATGTGGTTCTGGTTTACTATGGTTCTACTTGGTCTGGTGTATGGTGATTTCTCTTAACCACCTTATCTTAGGTCGATAACATGCAGGTGTTGTGTGGATTTAGTAAGCGACCTCTTCTTCTAGAAGGTGCAAACCTTCTGTGAGGAGGGCGAGCTGTTTGTTGGGCCAACGACCTCTCATATAAGAGTGGCGAGCTCTTATCAGGTAAATGGTATTATAACAGCTCGTTGTTGAGACCTGGGCTATTATGGATTATGGTATGTGGTCTTGGCAAGCTAACAAAATGGTTTATGGTTATAAGGCGATGCTTAAGTAATATTTCATGTCTATGGTTTATGGTATGGAATGACTTTTTGGCTGATCTATTTCGGGTCGAGTAAACGGTTTATGGCTTTTTGTCTTTATTTCTTATAAATTCAACCTGATCTCGTACCTCAACCAGCCAGAATATGGGGGACTAGCTGATACGACACAAAATGCCGGCTTGGTTATATATGGTAAGAAAGTAACGAAAGGATGGAAGGTTCTAGGTCCCATCATATATGGTAATAAGGTTTTATGGTTATTATGGAATTATAGGAAGTAAGAGTCCTAATATGAGAATATTTCCTAATTATGAAGATTTGGTATAATTAGGAGATTTAATCCCACCTTGGGAGAGAATCCTATTAACAGGTGGAGAGGTCTAAATAATCTTATAAATAGGGGGTTCAGGCCCTTATTTCAGATATCATCTCATCTCAGTATCTCTCTCTCTCTCTCTCTCTGGCCTTCTCTCTCCGGCCCTCTATATCTTTCTCTCTTTATCATGGATCATGGAGCATATGTTATTCTCTCTTTATGAATAACTCTCTCATCTCTAATTATTATGGATGGATTTATGGATTATGATGATCTCTCCTTTAGGATCTATTCCTTAAGAGAGGCGAGCTCTTATGATGAAGGTATTATTATACCAGCTTGGCGCTGAGTGGTAGCTCGGCGTTGACTGTTGGTCTTTATGGTTTTGGGCCTTAGCGTGCTAATATGGGTTGTCTTGTGGGGTCCCGACAGATTATGGTTTAAAGAGGACTCATGCCTCTTTCTTTACAATAATTTGATTTCATATCCTACGTATTTTAGGCTCTCGTATTTCTCTCGTACTCGCTAACTTAAGTATCGGAGGGCCTTCGTCGGGGCCGTCCACCGTCTTGGCTTAGGTTTTGTCTTGCAGGATCGATCAGGTCGCCAGGAGGTTCTTGGAGATCAATTAGGTCATCGTGACGTTGTTTGAAGCTATTCAGGTCGTTGATTTGATATTTAAGGTCAGTACCCCATATTCTTGAAGCACCAATCTTTTTGGTCGCATCAACTACCATTGTGTCGGACATGTGTCGCAGGCTCATTTCCTCATAATAAATTTATTCTTTTGGGCCAGAAAATGAAAGGCCCACAATTAACCCTACCAACCTTCGCGTCGCCCAAAAACTTCACTGTCTTTTCAGATTTGTGCCGCTCTCAATACAAGTGTCATTTCACCTTCATCTTTTTGTATTTCTAAAAAGCAAAAGCATTTTTTTTACCATTTTTATCTGTAAAAAAACTCCAAAGAACTCTCTAGTGAAAAGTACAATTATCCTCAACTCAGAAATTCAACTCAGCGAGTTTACTACTTCTCGACACCATGCGTAAGTCCTCATCAACTTAATTTACCATTACAGCACTAATTATTTTATTTTTAATTTCTGCATTCTAAACATGTTTCTTTTCTACCCCTTCCCCATTTTCTATTTTTATTATTGATAGTTTATGGTGATTTTAGCTTCCTCCAACTCCACCTCTCAAAACCCTAATTCTCCTATCCACAATATGCCATTTGAAACAAAATCAATAGAAATCTATTTGGTCCGACCAAGTAAAAGAAAAAATATCTCCACACCCAGAACTGGCTTGGTCGATGAACCTGCAGGGAGCCCCTCCTGATCCGAGCTTGAGGCTCAAACAAGAGCCTTGACTGAGAATAACCTAGAGGCTATCCCCTTAACCCAACCAAAAATACTTGCATCCTCATCCAATCCCGATTTTTTCTTCTCCAATCTTGTAACCGTTGTACCCTCTTCTACTCATGCCGATCTATCTCTCCTTCCGCGAGCTACCTGGGTGACCACTGAAAATCCTTGGGTACTCTTTGATCAAAATCAACTCCCGGCTTTCATTGAAATCCTCAACCTTCCTGACACCATCCACTTTGTCCAGCCCGAAGCTGGGAAAAAAAATCCAGACCACCCCCTCTAAATAATATTACTATCTTCGACGACCATCTGAGGACAGGAATCAAATTTCCTATGTACCCATTTCTGCTCATCGCAGCTGAAAAATATAAAGTCCTCTTATTCCAAATGGCTCCCAACTCCATTAGATTTATAGCTGGATATATAATATTATGTACATATCATAATGTAGAACCAAATATAGAATTTTTTTACTTTTGCTATACAATAAAAAAGCAAAAAGGCACATTCTACCTTTCCTCGCGTTAAAAGACGCATTTCCTGGTTCGCCCCTCCTCAAAATCCCATGAGTTGTGATCAAAATTTTTCTTTCTTCATTCTTGCGAGCCCTGGCCATTCCCTAAGAAATGGAAGAAAGCGACCCCTCCACAAGAGCTAGTGCCTACAGAGAGAAAACATCCTACTCTCTATAAATAATAGTCGGACTTGCTCAAAGAATGGAGCAATTTTCCTTGCGATGTAATGAGACTCACCGAGTCAGAGAGGGTGTACTCTTTCGTGGGCTTCAGTCAGCGACCTTTGCAAATAACAAGGCTTGAATTTGGTAGGTTTAACACATTATAGATCATTTATTTTTAGTTTATTTAACATACATAAAATAAACAATAATCTATTTTCTTTTTCTTCAAAACGCCTTATACTCGCCAGTGGGTCCTCGAGCTCGGAGGGTGCAGCAATGGTCCATCCAGACCCAACTCCGATCGTGAACTCTGCAGCTCTCACTATAAATACTAAAGATGAAGTGGAGCTCGCTCTAGCCACCAGGGGTAACCCTGTGGAGATTGTCAACTCTGACGATCAGCTGCCTCTTCATGCCTCAGTGAGCAAAGGCAAGAAGAAGCGAACTATCCATGGATGAGCCCGAGATCGATCCACATCTCCTCACCCAAAACGCCACCGTTCCCAGGGAGCATCTAGCTCGGGCTCCCCAATTTTGAGTAACGGCCTTCTGTGTTGTGATAACGCCTACCAGATCCAACCCTTCCTCCAAAATCAAGTGCTGACCGTAGATAAGAAGTATTTAACGACCCTCAACATAGCCGACCAGTTAGCCCAAACATCGATGTACTTTTCTAGGGTAACTCATTCTTCAAAACCCCGTCCCGTTAATCATATGTTTTAGTGTATTTTTAACTCATAACTTACTTTTATTATTTTTCATGACACAACTACAACCCTTGATGGCCTCACTATCCAGCCACCTACTGATTGCAAACTTTAAGGAGAGTTAGCAAATAAATGGAAGGAGGCATGCAAAGGGGTGATATCCCATGTCGATAGATAGACTAAGCAACTGTCTTTAATGCAAGGGGAATTTGATGAAGCTTATCACCAGATGGAGGTCCAAGTAGAATAGCTAAATATCGCAAAGGTGTTAGCTAGAGATGATGAAAGTTGAGGCTGAACAGCTAGAGACAATTAAGGCTGAGGTCGCCCGGCTTGCGAAGCGTCAAATGAAGTTTTAAGGGATATTGCTGGAGAAAGAGCAGGAGGTGCTCGTGGCACACAAGCAGGGGGTTGCTGAAGATCATCGCACTTTCTTAAGGAGAGAAGTGGGCCAACGATTCATTATAGCTTATAGGAACAGTCTGCTCGTGACCTACCGCTACACGACAACCTTCCTGCAGAAGGTAGGAAAAGGGGCTAAAAATCACTTCAAGACTACCCTCGAGCGAGTCAAAGCTCAGCTCCAGATGGCGGGGATCAACTTTGAGCTGGACGAGAAATAATTGTAGGACTATCTGCCTTCTTCTATTTTTAGAGCGGCGATGTCAACCAGCCCCTCACAGATGCCTAGTGGACTTAGTGTATAACTCAAGCAGTAATAAAGGCCGGGATTAGTGCTGAGATTAAAGCCCCCCTAGACGAGTTGATCCTCCCATTCTGCACCTTGATTGAAGTTTTGTAATATAACTTCTCCAATTTAATGGAACTCTATTCTCCTGCATCAAACAACTATTAGTTCGCCACGAGTTCTTTATGTTTTTATAAAAATACACCTCACGTATCCATCAAGAAAACCCATAAAACCTGTAACTTTTAAAGACTATGCCTATATGAATCACAAAATAAGAGTTATATAAATATTTCGATCATAAGTACATCATCTTAACTATCGCCAAATACCATAAAACTTGTTAAGCATGAATTGTTCCATAAAGTTGGAATCACCATAAGACTTGTCAACCTCAAATTATAATGACTTAAGCATTGCCTTATAAACCTTAGCCATTTGAAGTCATACCTCCATATGTTTGCTGACATAATCAACCAATTAGAAAAACCTCTGGTGACTTATACAAGAGTCAATTCAATATACCATAAGTTCACCACCGACCTAACCACAAGGTGGCCGAATGAAATCACCACATATATAATAAAGTAGAACCATTAGAACATAAGTGACCGAGAAAACTACTAAGTCCCCCATGTTCAAATAATAAGAACAAGGTAAAACAATCAGTTTGCATCAACACATAATCAAATAATCACAGGATATACCAATTGTACATAACTACGTAGACACCTAACAAAAAAACCCAATGAAAATCAAACATATTCATATAAGCCTTTACTCAAAACAACAGAGAACATGTTAATCAAACATATTCTCCTAGACACATAACAACCAAGCAAGGAATATGTTAATCAAACATATTTGAAAACATACAGTCAAAGATTGAAAAGAACATGTTAATCAAACATGTTCTTCACAAATATAACCATAAACCATCAATCCAAAAACCATCGACAACCTAATAAAAGCGTCGGCCCATAAACATAAAAAAAAATCATATCCATAAACCATCATATTACCATAAGAATTTGTAAAAAAGTGCATAATAAAACTTAAATCCATCGCCAACTTAAACAAGCGTCGGCCCATAATAATAGTAATAAAAAATATGACCTCCATCCATCACCTAAGGAGTTAGGCATAGTATTTCTTCATGTGGAAAATATTCCATCTCCTGAATAGCGCTTTTCCCTCTTCATATTTGAGCATATATGCACCTCCCCTTAATACTTTAATAAATTTGAATGATCCTATCCAGTTAGGATCCAGCTTCTTAGTAGTGTATATTTCATCGGCGCATTTCCAGGATAGATCGCCGACCTAAAAATACCTTCATTTCACTCATTTGTTATATGCTACCCGAATCCTTTGTTTGTACTTTTCCATGGATGCTTCAACCTTGTCTCGTATTTCATAAATTGTTTGCAAAGCTCCCCTAGCCAATCGCTCATTTTCTTCCTCATTAAAAGTTTCTAGTCTATGCGAGCTCCCTACTATCACTAGTACAAAAACAAGATTCAAGAATAGGGATTTAAGAACGCCTCAGGAGGCGGCGTTCTTAAATGTCAGGCGGTGGCATTTTTGTAATAAAAGTGTCAAATACGAGAACGTCTTTTTCAAAGACGTTCTGGTATACAAGATATCCAGAACGTTGTTAAAAAGACATTCTGGTGTATTAGATATCAAGAACGTCGACGTTCTCATATGTTAAATATCGAAAACGTCTTTAAAAATGTCGTTCTGGAAAGTATTATTCAGAACGCCTTTAAAAAGGCGTTCTCGTATGTCATATTATTTATGTATGAAAAATTAACCTTAAAAAAAACCCTACCCTCACTCAGAAATCAAAGAAATAAAAAAACATCGTTGCATCTAGGGCCACAACTCGCCGCCGATTTCCGTTCGCCGCCGCTCGAAGGTCCACAGCCGCCGCGCTCGTAGCTCCACATCTGCCGCTGCTCGAAGCTCCAAAGCCGCCGTGCTCGTAGCTCCACATCCGCCCCCGCTCGAAGCTCCACAACCGTCGCCATTGCTCGTAGCTCCACATCCGCCGCCGCTCGAAGCTCCACAACCGTCGCCATTGCTCGTAGCTCGCTGCCTCCACCGTAGCTCGCCGCCGCTCCTCTATTTTCATTCATTTTTCATATAAATTTCTCTACGATTCCGCTCCTCTATCTTCAACCTCAGAGCTCGGGAAGAAAATAGTTCTCTAGGGTTTCTGCAGCTTCACAGCAATGGGCAATGGAACAGGAAGCTTTGGTAAGAGGAGAAACAAGAGACACACTCTGTGTGTGAGGTATGGCCGCCGCAGCTTCCACCTCCAGAAGCCGTTGCTCCGTCTGTGCTTACCCGACGGCTCGCAAAAGGACATGTATGTCATTCTAATTTTGTTTATTTTGATTTTAACTATCATCCTCCGGATTATTCACATTCACCCGGCGTGTATAAATCACTTGCAATTTACTTACACATGTGGACTTGAATGATTTCTTCATTTTGGTATGATTAAGTTTGAGCTGATTTTGAATAAAAAAAAACCATACCCTATCGTCCCCGCCTCCTCCCATTCGAGAATCCCCTTCAACACAACAACCCTCCCGTCCCCGTCTGTTAGTAGATCTAAATCCACCTCTATTTCTCTAGTGGAATCACTTGGTCATCTCATTCATATTCCCCACCCCCACCCTGTATTTGTCTGCTGCCCTTCATATAAAGGAAAACAGATTTTCTTGGTTTTATTTCCTTCGTCTTCAATAAGGTATTGTGTGCACCTTTTTGTTTGCCATTCTTGAATTTCATGCCGTAACAATAATGTGTAGATGAAGTTTTTTTTTGGGAAATCCCTTTGCTTTTAAGTTTGTATATTTGTCTTCACACATTCTTCTGCTGGCCACGAGGGTGGAAAAAAAAGATTTACAAGCCCCTTTTGCTTGATTTTTCTTTCTCGGGTTATTGATTTATATTTTTATTTCTGGGTTGTATCTAACTGTTGATAACAACCCACATACAGAAATCTCCATATCTGTATATAATCAAGTTTTGTAATTGGCATATATGGATATGGTAATGAAGGCCGCGTCTCCAAGGGAATCTATAAACAGGGTGTTTGAAAGAGTTGGATTTGGTATTGGAAGAAACCAAAAAAGGTGTAAATATGCCATTGAATACGACGGAGACGAAGATGGGACCATGGAAATGGATCAGATTGGCGTGGAGAGGACTAAAAATGTGCTTATTCTGATGAGCGATACAGGCGGCGGCCACCGTGCCTCAGCCGAGGCCATTAGGGATGCGTTCCAGCTCGAATACGGTGATGAATACAGAGTACGCCTATTATTTTATTATTATTATTATTATTTAATTATATGTTTTTTTGGTTATGTTACAGCTCAGATTTTAATCGTTTTTGAGTAATTCTTTGGGTGTCAGGTTCTATTTGTTAGTCTTTTTCATGAAATTTATGAGACTTCTTTGTTATGTAATAGCTAAGATTTTAACGGGTAAGTTTGTCTTTATTGAAAATATCAATTTTTTGGGTGACAAGTTCTATTGGTTTTGTCTTTTTTCATGAAATTCACGAGGGCTCCTTGTTAATTTACAGCTAATACTTTATTCATTTTCAAGTAATGTTTTTGTCTTTATTGAAAATTTGAATTTTGTGGGTGTCAAATTAAGTTTCGTCTATTGATGAAAATTATAGTAATGTTATAATCCACTTGTGTACTTCTTGATAATATCTTGAAAGCTAAATTTTTTTATATATTTTTTAACGTTCGCAGGCTATCTCCAAGTCCTCGGCTTCTGTGTTTTTGAAGCTTGTGTGGGGATTTTCTGGCCGTCCATTATGAAGATGAGATCTCAATATATCCCTGAGGAAGCTCGAAGCACCATCATGAACTTCTTTCGTATCCCTCTCAACATATTCGTTTGTGTTGTGCTGTACAATGTATGTCCACTGGATCTTATCTGTTTACTTTCTTTGACAGTCAGCTATTATATTCATTCTCAAACACACACACACACACACACACACACACACACACACACACACACTATTTTCTATTTTGGCCATTTTGGGAATTTACCAACTTTAAACTTTACAATTTTCGTGCATGAACTGATTTCTAGTTGTTAACAAATTTCTTGAATGTGTGTAGGTTAATGCATTTCCCATCTTAGTTATGTTTGGTATGTGCTCAATATTCCTCTTCGTGGCCTCCATTCTTCAGAGACGGCTATCGAAAATTGGGTGCATAAAGAGTGTGTTATCTATCACACCCCAATTTAAATGTCGGAGACATAAAACCTTAACTTTATAGTTACACATAACTGTGTTCAAACTAATTGCATGCAGTGCTCAGGCTTCATTCTCTATTCTTCAGAAGTTACTGAATATGCTGACCTCGCTGTTACCTTTGTTATTGCTCTTATTTATATACTTTGCTTGGCGTTGGTTCTTATGATTAGTAGACCTTTTATTAATTTAATGTCCTGTGGTGTTATGAATTTGCATTATATATTAATACTTTTTTCTTGGTAAACTCTCATGGTAGCCACCTCATGTCAGTGGGATATCAACCCGGATATCCGTAAGATCGAGGATAAAGTGGTCGATTCTGTTCTTGTGGCTGAGCTCGCCAAGCCTCTCACTCCCTACTGCAGGTAAAATTTATATTCATACCTATTTTTTAATCTTTCTCGTTTTCTACGTCACTTTTGTTTGGTCATTGGATTAGGATTGTAGATGTTAAATAATTTCAAATGACTGCATTGTTTTACTTGTATTTTTGACTGGCTTTCTTGATAATATAATTTATTATTATTTTTTGGATCCTTGTGGGTTTCTCTGACAGGGCTTGAGTTTTAAGGTTGTCCGTACAGCTTATCTGATTAACTTTTCTATTGCTAGTCCGATAAGGGGTTTGAAAATAATAAAAATACTCATTATTGGTGTGGTTTAAGGCTTCATTTGGATTGCTGGATTTGAATTTGTGAGTTTAAAATTCCGAATTAAAAATCTGTTGAGGTTGTTTGAATATAGTCATTATAGGATGGGTTTCAAATCCATGTTAGAATGGAGTGAGTCATCTACTCATATATTGAAAGAAGATAATAAGATGTATTTCAGCCAGTTCAACAAGGGACTTCAATAAATTAAAATTAATCTTATCAATGTTTCTGCCTTATTATGTCATCGTAATTAAATGAAAGGTAAGGTAAGTTGATTATTGAAATAATAATTATTTCTTACTTGATTCTATACATTGGTGTGAGTGATAACTAATTTGGATTGAATTTAAGTAATGATTTCTGGAAAATATTGTGAAGCTAAGGGAATTGATTGATATGCTCATATATTCTTTACATGACAATAGGGTTTCTCCTCAATTGTCCTGCTCACTAAACAGGCTAAGAGAAACAGGAAACCATGAACCATGAATAGGCATGTTTATGTATTAGTTTTTATATAAAGCTTTTGAGTGCTTGCAGAGTATGAGTATATTCTGGTTTACTCTATATGAGTTAATCAAGGTATTCTTTTTCGTCTTACTTGTTTACTTTACTTGTACGTGACGATAATGAATAATCTATTGGTTTACTTGTGCAGGTGTTCGAGGTCCGGGACATTTCCTTTATGTGATGGGAGCCATGTGAAGCACAACAAGGCTACTGGGGATAACGTCGGACCATTACTCTTGAAGAAGCAATAATATAATTACTAGTTTATTGAATCTTTACGGATATACTGTTGGAGTTCTCACTGGAAATAAGGCACATAGTTTATATCTCCTTAAGGCATAGTTTATTTCCAGTTTCAGATATCACTAGGTCATAGTTGACCCTAAGGTTTATCTGGATGTTGGAATGAGTTCCTAAACACGGTATGACTTCTCATATCTTGAATGTTTATGCTGGAAATTAGGGAACAACACTTAGGTTCTTAACTCGTAAATGATTGATTGTATTTACTTTTTATTTCTTACAGGTGGTCACGGATATCCTTCACCTTCAAGAGCTAGAGACCAAACGAATTTTGCTAGATATTTTTAAAGTGAAGCAACATAAGAGCGCTGAAGCTGGTACCATTCCAAGCTTATACAAGAAGGTATATCTTGAAAATGGGTGGTTTCCTATGTTAACGTTCTGTACTTCTTCTCTTGAGCACTCGTACATCTGTTTCGTAATTTCAGAAACCCGAAGAAGGTTCCATCAGTCATAGGGTTCAGAGGCTAGCAAAGTATCGGTTTCTTTTTAGGTATTTGGTCTTAATTTTTGTTTCAACCCGTAGATCTGATTTTATTCCAGTGCCAATATTATATTAGGTTAACATCCTTGACTTTGAGTGTGCAAATTAGTTTGTTTTGTAGCTTTTGGTGTARGTTTTTGTTTCCTGGTTTAAACTAATCTGCCTGCACCCTYATGGGCGAGTGTGGGGGAATTTGTTTTTCTTTYAGTTCATTATCAGTTGTTTCTTGCAGTAGTCATAATTGAACAGTACTTCAGCTTGTAGACTGTCAGGAGCTGCTTGAATATACTTGGTTTTTGATCCACGATTAAAAATAATGATTTTCTTTAATCAGAAAAAATCTGATCTGTTGCTGAATGCTGATGACCTTGACGCTATATGGGTTTGCCTGAGGGAGAATTGTGTTATCGATGATGCAACTAGTGCTGAAAAGGTAAGTTATTGTTCATCCATATTTTCCCATTTTCTTTTGGTTTCTCTTTTGATCCTCAAGCGCAGTTGCCTTGCATGCCTGGAGATAATAATGAATGTAGTCCATAAAAAGTGTCTATTCTGATATTAGTGGAGTATAAGTTTTTATTGTAGATCTCTATTTGAATAGCCTCTAGTGAGTTACTTATCCAACATGCATCAACACATGCTCCCTAAATATGCAATTCAATCAGTGCCAAGTTGGTCATAGCTCACAATGAGTTTTTTTGTTATCTAATAGTGTTGCATATTTTTGAAACTCTCATTCTCTATGAATTTCATGACATGGCCAACATATCCGATGCTGAAGAGAGTTAATCAACAACCTTCAGTTGCCAGACTTATCTATGCTACTTGCATTTCCACATATATGTGAATATAAGATGCAGTTAGTACAAAACTGGTTATAGCTTGCAAGTCGGGTACACGTTCCATATTCCATATTTCTGTATGAATTGCATTAAATTCACCTTTAATTTGGTGAAGTTATTTAGGTGGTACCATAATGCTGCAATATGTATTTCATGTTTCTATGACTCTTGGTTCCGTGATATAGTCTTCCCTATTTTTTTTTTACTATATTTAAATTTCAGTTTTTCCATTATTTATTATCTATGTATTTTTAACTTCACAACTTCAAGGAAGCTGAGGCTTGTTTATAATTGGTCAAATAAACTTATACTTGGATGAACTTCATTTGTATTATGCAGATGAATTATGAGGACATCTGCCACATTGCCTCTGTATGTACTGAACAAATAGGCCTCGAACAACAGGCTCTCTATATTTCCTATTATCCATTGATTTTTTCCCTTCATTATTTTTGTTATTCCCTTGTGTTGTTTGTATTGATATATTATGGTAATTGTGTATTATTGTGATTAATGACATGTGTTGTTTGATCTTGGGATTATATAAATAAAATGTGTTGTGAATTAAATAGGTAATAAAATTGTAATATATGAGCAGGCCAGGAAAGTGAATCTGGAATGAAATTTGATGTATTTTTTGGCACCTGCTTTCATTTAATTTTTTTTTTAAATTTTTTACTACTTTCTAGAATGATTATTCAAAAACCCATTCTGGAAAGTAAACTTTTCAGAACGCATGTTTTTAGAGACGTTCTGGAAATTATAGTTTCCAGAACGTCTGTTTTAGAGACGTTCTGGAAAGTATACTTTTCAGAACGCCTGTTTTAGAGACGTTCTGGAAAGTATACTTTTCAGAACGCCTATTTTTAGAGACGTTCTGTAAAGTATAGTTTCAAGAACGCCTTTTTTAGAGACGTTCTGAAAAGTATAGTTTTCAGAACGCCTGTTTTTCGAGGTGTTCTGGAAAGTATATTTTCCAGAACGTCTTAAAAAAAGACGTTTTGGAAAGTTATTTTCCAGAACGTGCGAAACCTGTAAAAATGACTTTCTAAAACGACTGAAATATTTTTCAGAACATCTCTAAAAACCGTTCTTGAAAGTCTGACAATCAAGAACGCCTCAGCAGGGCGTTCTTAATTGTCGGAATTTTAAGAACAACTCCATACAGAACACCTCAGCAGGGCGTTTTGGATTTGCAGAAACAGACGTTCTTAAAAGTTGTTTCTGCACTAGTGTATTTCTGTCTGAATGACAACCTCCATAGCATAAACCAAACTAAAAGGTGATTCGCCTGTGGTATTTCACCGGGTAGTTTGATAAGCCCATAAAACAAAAGTGAGATCTTCAAGACAAAGTCCCCCTACTTTTTCTAATCATAGCTTAATTCCCTTAGGTTGGTCCTTCTTCACAAAAGGGATTTGATGATAACCTTGTGATGCATCCATCATACTCAGCAGATCACACCCCGAAGTTGAGCTAACCATGGTCAATACGTGGTTATAGGTAATGATCTTTTGGGAGGCCTTGTTCTGCTCGCGGAAGTCTAAACACATCCTCCATTTCTGGCTGGGTTTTAGTCACCATCAAGACATTAAATAAGTATTCTGGGAATTGGATCACCCAAATATGGCCAGCCTTCAACAACTTTTGTACCTCCTCCTCAATCACTTTGTCCAAGTTCGCGCTTATGGATTGGCATTCAAGTGGTGTTACGCAACCTCAGTAGATACTCCTGGTAGTTCCCCATCTCCAAAAGTGAAGATGTTACGAAATTCTCTTAATCGAGCAATCAACTCTACTCTCACATTCACCGTCATCTGAGTTCCTATTTTGGTAGTATATTCTAATCTACCTTCCTCCAATGTAATCTCCATAAGTTCCTTGTGAGGTCGGACAGAGTTCTCCTCCCTCATCTTTTTGGCACTAAGTATCCCATCTTTCCGACTTTGCTTCTCTCTCGCTTTCCTTCACTCATCCTTTTCCTTAATGTCATCTGGTAACATAATCTGGCAATCTGTTGCTCCAATATTACCTCGCCCACATTGTCTCCCGCTGGATACTTTGTACTCATGTGATGGGTGGTAGTGACCGCTTAGAATTCATTGAGAGCAGGTCGCCCCAATGTAATATTATACGCTGAAGTGGCCTTGATGATTAAAAACTTCAGCTTCTTCTCTACTCGTGGCTCACCTCTTCCCCATGAAACTAGAAGTGCCACCTCTCCTTTCGTGATAACTTGTACCACATTAAAGGTATAGATAGGTGTTTGTACAGGTCGTACCTTTACCTCCAGGCTCATCTAATCCAAGAACGTCCAGTAGAGAATGTTGACCGAGCTACCATTATCCACAAATACTCTCCCGACCTCATACACTGCCACCTTAGCTTCAATTACGAGTGCATCATTGTGCTCTACCTGCAAAACCCGCCGTTCCACTAGGCTGAAAGAAATCATTGGTCCTGATACGGGAGGTCACCTGTTAATTGCGGCGACCTCACATGGCCCTGGGCGAGCTGCCTTCATGTGTCGTTTTCGTGCGTTGTTTGTCTCTCTATCCGTTGGTCTGCCTGATATCATATTGATTCTCCTACTATTATTTCCAGTAGCTCCCCCTCATTCAGCTCGTTTTTGCCCCTCCTTCCGATGTTGTCCCTCCGCCTGTGTCGGCAGGGGTCCTCCTGGAGGTCGCCCGGGCAGTGTCTGTTTCTCTTCTTGAGGTTCCTTGTCTTTATACACAACCTCTTTGAAGTGCCCAACTTTGATCAGCCTCTCAATCTCCTGCCTCAGCTGTCTGCATTGCTTAGTTGAATGCCCACAATTATTGTGGAACCTGCAAAAGAACCGAGATTTCAGTTTAGTAGGAACTGGTGTGTAACCCTTCGGCCACCTGATAGCATTAGGTACTTCGCTCTCCATAATTGTGAGCACCCTTGCTTGTGGCATCGCCAAGGGCGTTAAGTCTACATCCTCCTTCCATACTTTTCCTTGACTTTTTGTCGCCCCTCTAACATCTGCTCCAGTAAGAGTGCCCGGGCAGCTCGCCTTGTATCTCTTCTAGGCTCCAACCTTCTGATCGCTACTTTCTGATTCTGCGACCTCCTATCCAAAGTGCAATCTATGTTCCTTTTTTGCTTCCTCCATATGTATGTACTTCATGAACCTATCCAATACCTCCTCAAATTTGTGTGCAGATCGCTTAGCCAACGATGTTTGCAGACCTCCCATCCTTAAGCCCTAATGTAAAGCTCCTTCCTTCATCTCGTCCATGGCTGCGGGCACCTCTAAACTAGCCTAGTAAACCTGGACACATAACTCTTCAAAGTTTCCCCAGGTCGCTACACCATTGTTTTGAAGTGACCCGACAACTCATCCCAAAAACAAAAGGAGTAATGACCAGCTACCTTTTCCAACATGTGGTCGAGCAACGGGGGAGGGAAACGATCGTTCTTGGTAGCCACATTTAACTTTTCAAATTCGATCAACATCCTCCATCCCGTTTTAGCCCTCGTGGCCAATAACTCTCCTCCTTTCTCCTCAAAAACAAACATGTCGCTCGTCTTTGGCACCAAGTCGATGGGCTTCACCCATTTGATTTTAGAAATAACGAACATCAAACCCTCCAATAACAACCTCCAAACCCCGGTTCTCACCACTTCATCAAGAATCAAATTCAAAGGGCTAGCTCTCTCAATCACTCTGGGTCTCCAATCAATATCCCCCTTAAGAATTTTAAGCACGTCAACCAACCTCTCTTCCTTCTCTCGATACGAATTTTCAAAGATGATAATTGGATTGSTCACCTCTTCCTCCTCAAGATAATCGTCAATTTTTTCAAGCTCATCATCAATAACCTCCACCCCAAGCGAATCTTCAAATTCTCCAATCATATCACCAATAACCCCCACCTCAAGCAAATCTTCAAATTCTCCAATCATATCACCAATAACCCCCACCTCCCTCTCTAAAAAGTCATCGTTGCCCTCAACGACACATCGAGAATCATCTCCACACAAGACGGGGTCAAATAGAGGCACAATGGGCTCATCAAGAAGAACAAGGGGTTTATCCTCACAACATCCCTCTATATCGACAACCGGGATAACCTCCTTCGGTGAGACAACCGAATCAACTACCCCACACTTGTCGAGGAAAGTGACCGGAGGAGTCGACGAAGGAAGTTGGTCCACGTGATAAGTCACAAGAGGATCGTGAGGCGGCGGTGGGGCAAAAGATGGAGTGGTACAACCGGGTCCCACACAAGGAGGAGTTGGGCTCGGGCTAGATATTTGAGCTATTCGAGCCTTTAATGTCGCTATTTTCATCTTCAACTCAAGCTCCCTCGAGGATAAAGCCACGTTCACATCATAATCATGAGAATACGTCAGAGGAGGAGTTTTTCGCTCGGGAGGGTCACTTGGGACAATGTAGCTCCCAACTCCAAATAAATCATAAGGATCGGGAGTCGGCGGTGGAGTAAACAATGGTGGAGCACAATCGGGTCCCACCGGATATCCATGGTCTTCATACACGTCCTCAAAACGGCAAGGGTCGGTAAGATGACCACGCGATCCACACCATCCACATTCCAAAAAAGGTTGGTTAACATCCCTCATAGTACGGATGGGGGGTCCACTTATCTCATAGGAGCTCGGACCGCCAAACGACTCATAATCTACATAGTAAGGATTTGAAGCATCATACCTTCCGGAAGAACCATTCATACTCACGACGCCACCAAACCCAACATGGTTTGCACCATGCCCTCCCATGTTGGGTTGCCCATAACCATAACCACCATTGGCAACGTGGTTTGCACCATGCCCTCCCATGTTGGGAATGTATCCACCATTGTAATAGGAACCTTGCATACTCAAAGAAAATGTCAAATAAAAAGGAAAGCTAAAAACACAACGAAACGACAATTAAATCGAAAGCCTTAACCAAGCCGTGTCGCAACGACGCCATTTTGAAGTTGTAATTTTTGTGGTTTTGGAATATATCAAAGGGGTTCATGGCTTGGTTTTATCGGAGTTCAATTCGATTGAAGGTTTCAATGTGTTTCAAGCTTGAAAGATAAATGAAAAATGAAAATAAAATAATTAAAATAGCTAAACTATCCTAGAAATTGAAATAGCAAGTTGGTCGATTGCCTCGTCGTATGCCTCAATATGTAAATACAAAGCAATAATGAAAATAAGCAAGAAAATGCAATGTTTCACCATGTACAAGCATGCAAGCACAAGGTACAACTATGCATAAAATCCTAAATAATGAAAATTAGCAAAAATCAAAAGCATCAATGGATAAAGCAATAAAAATGGACGAGAAAGTTTAAAACTTAAGGAAAATAACAAGCAACAAAGAGTAGATCTAAGATTAAGCATGAAACAAGGCATGGAAATTAAAACTAAAATAAAGCACATAAAATACTTAAAATAAAAATGATCAAGGGCTCGATCTATGATCTAGATGTGTCACTCATCTAGATTCCATGGACGATTCACAAGATCTAACATGAAATCAAAGAGACAAGGCAAAAAGCATAAAATGAAGAACAAGCATGGAAATGAAGAATAAAAGCATGAAATTAAAAGAAAGCTTACTAGAATTAAATGGAGAATCCAAAAGCTTGATTGAAATTGCAAAGAATTAAAAATCCAAGGGAGTACTTGAGTCCTTCTTGAGCTTACAAACCCAAGACAAAGCTTGAAAATTAAACTAAGAATAAGAGAGAGAAAATATTCCAAAACCCATGCAAGTTTGGGAAATTTTTGAGTCTCTTTTGTCTTGAATTTTGATCCTTAATTCCTTGGCCTATAAAATAGGAATTTTGAACATAAAAACCCAATAATTTCACCAAACCTCAAGGTAATTGAACCCATTCAACCAAATTAAATATAAAAGTAGCAAGAAACACGAAAAACAATAAAACAAGAAAAATGACCTAAAAATCTAACGAAAAACGACTCAAAACTACTAAAATCAATATAAAATCTATCTAAAAACACGAAGAAAAACACAACAATTACAAGCAAAACAACCATTAATAAAAGATATTGCATGATCTTCGTATGTAGCTTGACGCTAGCGAAATGCTTCAAAAAGGCCAATTTTAAGACCTGGAAACTAGTGATCCTCCCCAATTCTAGCTGATGGAACTAGTCCTGCGCTAGTCCCCTCAAAGTAGATAGGAAGGCCCTACATGCTACAGCGTCAGTATATTGCCTCAACACCACCTCATTCTCAAAGCTCTGCACATGACGCGTAGGGTCTGATATCCCCTCATAATAGAAACTCAACCCTTTATATCAACGAGGTAAAGCTGCTCTTAATATACCTTCTGAGAACGAATGACCTCTCGACTCCTCTCCTCCTACTCCCGCGACCTGCCTTTATGACGCTCGTACTGCCTCCTGTATATCCCTCAATGCACGGGACCTAGGTAGTACCTCGTCCTCTTCCGCCTCAGTGTGGCGCTGAAATGTTCTTCTTTGTGGCCTGTTATTTAAGAACTGTGTGTTGTCCTCGTCCTCTTCTTCATCATATGATGATGGGTATACTATCGCATACCGCCTCATTTTTTTGGTCTGGGTCAACTTGGGATCAGGCGTCCAAGGTTCTTTTTTCCTGCTCTTCTTCTGGCCTGGAGTCAATGGTTCTGGCCTATATTCCTCACCTTCCCTCCTAGCCTTGTCCTCCTCGATATCGTCTTCATCTGGCAAGATCTTCTCTAACTTGTTCGGAGATACTGATCCCATCAACCTTTCAAGGAATCCCTTGTCCACGTGGCAAGTTATTCCCTTTGGTAACTCGTTCCACTCCTTGGTCCCAATATTAATAGCTTTTTGTTTAATTATTTATGGGGTCTTTTTCTTATTTTCCTCCCCCGAATTTTTTGCCCCTTTCATTCCATGGTGACGGTGGTGGTGTTTTTGTAACCGTTGTGTCCGTTGGTTCCCCTTGTGGTGGTGTTTGCTCTTCCTCGGCCTGTTTCCCCTTGTCTACCTCTTTCATCTTGTTCGATTCCGCGTCAAAATCTAAAGTCCGGGAAGATTGAAATTTGTTTACCAAAAATAATTAAGGAAGAAAACATGTACGCATTAGCATATAATAGCACAAGTTAGTCCAAGCAAACAATCACACAAAGTATGAGGACATCAAACAAAAAATGAAATAAGATTACCATTCTATTCATATCAAAGTATCAAACAAACTAAAATTCTAATAATATATGTTAACCAACTTATAAGAATATCAAAAAGACAAAAAGAAGGCAGATTTCTAGAAAATAGTAGCATCACCAAAACAGGCAAACCAATCAGCAAGATAGCCTAACAAAATAAGGTATACCTCTTTCCGTCGATCAGAGGCGAGCATTGTCGTAGCACTACCGTGACTGGATGCCGACAAACGAAGGAAGGGGTACAAGAGATGTCCGCTCAGATCTCCTCGTTTGGCCTCAAACTCGCAGCAAACCTGACGCTCAGCCTATAACCGCTGGTAGATCCTCTGAAAAACACCCATTAACCATTGTGGCACTACTCAGCCCCAATCCCGAAACCCTAACATCGACGATGTCAAAATTCGACAAGCTTCCTCACACATACACACACACACACACATACGTATTGGGGGTTTTACCTAAGAATTAGGTTTGATTTTCCGCCTAGTAGTTTGGGATTAGGGTTTTGATTGGTGATTGTTGGAAGAGGAGGAAGCTACAGAGAGGTCAGGTGGAGAGGGAGGGGAAGCTTGCGGCTATGGTTTGGGAAAAAGAGAGAGAAAGGGGATGATTGGTGGCCGGCGTCATACACTTGGCGGAGGAGGGGAACCGAGACTAAAATTGGGGATTTTTGAGGCTTTAATTTAGAAATGAAAAAAGAAGTAATAAAAAGAAAAAGAAAGAGAGGGGATATGAAGGCGTGAGATGGGTGGGGACTATTTTAATATATTAAAATTCGTTGGCTTTAACGTCGGTTCACAAGAAACCACCATAAATTTCATCCACATTCACGGTGGTTTCTAACAGAACCGACGTTAAATCCAGTGAACTAATTCACGGCACCGTTAATTCACGGCGGTTCCTTAAGAACTGACGTTAATTAGTTCATATTTAACGTTGTTTCTAAGACAACCGCCGTAAAATGTAGGATTCTATGGCGGTTTTAAGAGAACCACCGTTAAATGATGGAGTTTACGGTGGTTCTCTGGAAAATTGCCGTAAAAACATATTTAACGGCAGTTTTACTGGAATCGCTGTGGATGAGGCGTCGTGGAATCCCTGTTCTGCAGTAGTGTCATGTCTTTTGTTCAAGGACTCGACGTCCATCTTTTCCACTGATGGCACCACTTGATGCGACCAGAAAGTTTGGTTCACCAAGAAAAGAAAGTACTGACCTAGAATACGTGCTCGACGACCTGATAGACCTCCAGAAAATTCCTGGCGACCTGTTCAACCTACAAAACAAAACCCAAGACGGACAGACCCGGCGGCGTAGGCCCTCTGATGCTTAAGTTAGTTTCTTTTTAATAGTGATAAGCGATAGCTGAGAACGTAGGATGGTAAATCAACTTAGAGAGAAAAGTGAGGCATGTGACTTTAGAATTAGGATTTCTCATATATGCTAAGTTACCATTAATATTAGAGATCTCGTTAAATTAATATTATAACCATGAGCCAATAACCATACCCATGTCTTTAGTCTGCTAGGACCCCATAGCTTAGTCCATATCAACACACCAGGGCCGAAGATCTTATTAACCATAAAGTCCAGCTCTTATCACCGAGTTGTTATAATATCATTAACTTGATAAGAGCTCACCACCCTCATATAAGAATCGCCAATCCCAAAACAGTTCGCCTACTTATAGAAAAGATCGCCCCTTCTACAGGTAAGGTCGCTCCATAGTTCCTACAAAATCTGCATATTTACAACCTGTATATTTGATGTCGTATCAATAATATTAGATTAAGTAAAAAATTGTATTATGTATATGAAAAATATGATTTCAGCGAGATTTCAATATATGATGAATATGATTTAATATACGATGATGTGAATTTACGTCAAGTGGAATCAGTTGCACCGTACATTTTCAACCTAAGTGCATATATACAACCTCGAAATAGAGTAAAACATAATCATAAGTACATATTTATAAAAAATGGATATAATAGTCAAATTAAAATAACAAACTCAATTTGCCAAAAAAAAATTCATAATAATGAATTCAAGAACTTCCCCAAGATTCAGCCACTCCATCTATCTTGAAATGTAATATTCTGCAGAGATTGAAAAGGGCCATCAAATTAAGGGCCCAGTAGCCCATTTTTCCCAGCCCATTTACAAGTCGTGAACTTTCAAGACCTTCTTCCTCCAAGAAGAAACATTAACAATGTTTTTTCCTGCTTTCACTCTCCACGCTACGAAATTGTACGCGTAAGAATACTTTTGCTCTCATCTTCTTAATTCGATTTTATTTTCATTTTTATGCATTCTTGTTGGTATACGCTTATATGTACGTAAAATCTGTAGAGTTTTTTCTTTTTTTAATTTAATGTAAAAAATGAAAAGGATATGAAAAGAATTTCACAACGTTTGCCTGACGAATTTGATATTCTTTTCTTTTAGAATTTTTTTTAATCGTTATTCTATTCCGTTTCATGATTTCATTCTTCAAATTTATGATGCTAATAACTTGATTTTAATGGAAAATAAGTTTTATTCTGTTTCTTGATATTTGGGGAAGTAGAATATATTTTGCACTTCCTTAGTAGATTGAATTTTTATTTTATTTTTTTTTTCAATTGGAGAATTTGTGCTGCCAAAAACAATTAAAAAACTTTGATACTTCGTGTTTTTAGAGAATATTTGTTTCAATTTTTCTTTATGATCATTGATTTATTCTTCAAAAGGAAGATGGGGTAAAATAACAGAAATATTTAATTTTCTATTTTTCCTCCTCCTATTAATTACACGATTGTACAAATTTTGCAGTTGGCACAATGACTCCAAGGAAACAAATAACTTATAACATGAATGAGGGGCATATGGAGAAAGCTAACACTGAACCAATTGCTGCTTTCAGCAGGCCACCGCCGCTTTCTCCGTTTCTCGGCCCATTAGTTGCTCTGTCAATGCTCGAGTCTTGGTATAAACGGGATAACAACGATAATTGACAGGTGACATGTGGCCTTTTTCTTTGTACATATTCAAAATATGAATAAATAAATCATAGAGCAGTAGTGTAGTGGAATGAAATTAGGATTTGTTCAGTTACTTGTGAAAAGCTTTTGCGATGTGGTGTAGTATTTTGAGTGTGAAGCCGAGAATGAAAGCTGCTATATTTAGTAACTTGATGTACCATGCTAGGAATGGGCTTATTATCGGCTGTATGATTATGTTGTATGTCCTTAGAAGTAGCTGGAACACAGTGCGTGGACTTATTAAGAATCCTGCATGAGTTTGAATAATATTATGTAATCATGGTGTTTTACGAGATTTAAATAAGTGTTTAAAGTATGATGATTGTGGACATACACTTTGTAGTTGCTGGGAATGAGTCGAATAGTGAACTCATTGTCTTGAATATAGTCTGATTTTCAGTAAATGGAAAAATAAGTAAGAAATTAGTTGAAGATTAAGCAAATTATGCATTAATTACTTATTAATCAGCTCTTATGTAATGTTTCCTTGATTTTGTGAATACAAATGAGACAGCTTATTCTATAGACTTTGATCTCCTATGTTAATTTTTAACAATATTCTATAAAGTATTTTATTTCTTGACATACAAATTTGAAATTCTTACATATTCTGCTGCAATTTTCAAATGTTATTTGTTTCACATTGGGGTCTACCTGTCACCTATCATTGATAATTGATACTGCTTTGTTAAAATTCATACTCATTTGCGAATTTCATATTTATTCACCCAATTTTATAACTTAACACATTTTTGTGATTGTTTAGATTTTGTGATATTTAATTTGTGGTATTATAAATATAAAAAAAATTGTGACACTTTCATGCATGGGTCTAATGTGAAATTCGTTATAAAACATAAGGGGTGAGTTGATTGTTTTGAAAATTAATGATAAAGATTTATTTCAATATTAATAACGATATAAATTTTTAAAAAAATATATTGTAATTGAAGGGCAATGGACGGCGATGCACCTATGAGTTTTTTAAAAAGATATTGTAATTGAGGGCGATGGCAACACCTGTGAAGTGGAAGCCACCTTCATTTTTCCTGTGTTTTACTTGTGTACTTACGGTTCAGTCATACTGAGTATTTACGAAAAAATGTATTATATGTAGTCTATATTTTCTTGATAAATACAAAGTATATCACTCAATCTTATCACAACAATTGCTGCTTATTGGGTTTGTTTGATCTCTATTCAGCTGAAAAAAAAATAAAAATAAAATAGAAATAGCTCTGTAGAATGAATTGTAAATTTTGACTCTTTTTATTGAGAAATATCAACTTCCTGGTGAGTATTGTCTACTTTTTTGTTGCAGCTTGAATTCCAAATTTATTATTATGCACAGGTTAATTTTATTTTTATTTTATCTAAAAAGATACGGATCTTTAATTGATATATTTATGTGTGTATATATATATATATATTTATTTTTTTATTTTTATTTTTTTTTGGCTTAACTAAGTTGTTTGTGTTGTTAGGTTTTTGAATTAATATTTGTATTTTTCATATATGTTCTTAGCCAATAGTTGACAAGCGCTTTTTAAAATTTTGTATTATTTTCTATAATTAATAGAGTGAATTTTATGATTATTCAGGAAGAGAGACAAAGGCTTATAAATCACACTCAAATCCGACTCGCCACGGATCACTCATCGGACAAATTTGCTGCAAACGAGACTATGAATAATGCTCCTGATAATAATCCAACGAATCCGACCCGACCCGAAAACCGTACATCATCAACACCTCCGCATGCTTCGGCCAGTATCGACCGGCCCGAAAGCTCAACCCGCACTAATTTTGATAACCAATTGTTGTTAAACTGGACGGTAATGAACCAACCATCCAACAATTGTTCAACACCCACATATACATGAGCATAATGGCGGATTATAACCATAATTATGATTATAATATTATCGCCTCGTTTGGAAACAACTTCAACCCGCCCGTGACAACCGAACACATGGATTTGGCGGATCAAAAAGACCCGGGAGAGAGAGTTAACCTGAGAGAGTGGTTGGAATCGGACGGCCCGTCGACGAGCAAGGCCGACCGGATTGATTTGTTCAGGCAGGTCGTGAAGCTCGTCGACGACGCGCACCGTCGTGGGGCCGGGTTGTTGGATTTAATGCCGTCGTCGTTCGAGTTAACGGCGGACCAGGACGACGTGAAGTACGTGGGCCGGTTGTTGCATAATGATCATTGGGTTAGTGTGGAGGAGGGGGGTAGAATGGTAATTGATGCAAAGAAAAACGTCGCGGAGAGGGAGAAGGAGAAGGAGTGGTATGCGTTTCCGGTGGGGTTTGATTATAGTGATTTGGCCTCCTTTAATGTGTACTGTCTAGGAATTTTGCTATTTGAGGTGAGGCAAAAAGAATAAATAAATAAAAATAAAAAATACTATGTGCTTCATATTATGTTAACACGTTATTTGTGTAGTCACTAATCATTTTCGTACTAATTAATTTTCGTACTTATCTTTTATTTTGAAATTATCTGATCATATTATCATATGCAATATATGATTTAAAAATTAATTTTATGAACTAATCTAAATCAATTAGAAATTAATATGAATCAATTTGGATATGTCAAAATTTTTATAAAAAAATTTGATCATGCGTTTAACGTTAAGTACATTATTCATGCATAAATATAAATTATAACACAGTTCTATAGCTATTTCTTAGCAATGTAGAAAAAATATTTGTCAGTAGTATATATATATCATTGGAAGAAATTTTGCTATATATATATAAAATGGTAACCATGCATTCAATAATATTAATAATATTGAAAATATTTTTATTATACTGTTCGCTTAGTATATAGTTATGGAAAAGTCTACCGCCTTCAAGGCACCATACCTCCACCCCCTCCTGCATTTACAACCTTAGATATTTTAATATAAAAAAAACCCAAACTTGATCTAATTGTTACTATTGAGCCCCATGAAGTGAGGAATGGTACCGTGAAGGCACCGTAGAAATTCCCTATAGTTATACATATTTGTAAGATTTATTAATTGTAACTTCATTTTATCATAACTTGATTTAAAATTTTACTTATTGTATATAAGAATATAAATGTATTGAAAATATTTATATGCAAGTCATAAATAAATTAATGCGATAGATAATAATAATAGATATCAACTTTAATTTACAATATCAATTCTATAATTATTTAGATATGTATACATTTGGTAATGATTGTATTAGTGGCAGGTTTTAGTTGAATAATTATATATGTGAATTCATATACTATATAGGGACAATTCTCATATAGACCATTAGTGAAATATTTTTTCCCAAATAGGCCATTGAAATCTCAACTTCCCATTTAATCCAAAAATTATATAAGAGTACTAAATTACCCTTTATAAATATTTTATTTTGTTATTCAAAATTTCAGAACTACTCGTTTAAATTCAAAACTACTCGTGTAAATTGACGAACCACTCATGTAAATTCAGAAAATTCAAAACTACTCGTGTAAATTGACGAATATTACTCATGTAAATTCAGAACTACTCGTTTAAATTCAAAACTACTCGTGTAAATTGACGAACTACTCATGTAAATTAAGAACTACTCGTGTAAATTTCAGAATTACTCATGTAAATTCAGAACTACTCATGTAAATTTCAAAACTATTATTCAAAAATTCAGAACTACTCGCTTAAATTCAGAACTATTCGTGTAAATTTCAAACCTACTCGATTAAATTTCAAAACTATATCATGTAATTGATCGGTCAAGTTCCAAACTACATAGAAAATAAACATACTACATTGAGAAATTTAATACTACATTAAGGAATTTCATAAGATACATATTTCAAACTACTAATTCAAAATTCAGAATACATAACACATAATTTCAAACTACTTAACAGTTTGTAATTATAAAACGGCAGAGTAGTTTGTAATTATCCAAACTACTTATACAAAACT